>CP106734.1:118819830-119254371 GCA_025506655.1 Gossypium rotundifolium | reverse complement strand
AATTAATTTCACCATAAATTCATACTCCACATTCGCCAACATGTATAATTATGCTTTAAATATTCAAAATCATCATATACTATGTTCAGTAAATAATTCTTTACGTATACTTGCTTAAGGACTTACCTCGATCGTCGACGAACCACGTAATCCTAGCTTAGTCGATAACCTTTGTCTTTCCCCGATCCAAATCTGTTTTTCTTTGTTCTTGATCTAAACACATTAAAATTTAGCTCATTCAAGTACATTTCATTTCAATTTAGTCCCAAAACACATAAATGGGCAATTTACCACTTTACCCCTAATGTTTCACATTTTTACAATTTAGTCCTATTTGCATAAAACACAAAATACACAAAATTTCCCCATGCTACTCAAGAGCCGAATCTTCCTAGGGACCTTACAAGTCCATTTATTTCATTTATTTCACAAATAAGTCTCTATAAAAATTTATTTTTACAAATTAGCCCTAAATACTCAATTTCATCAAAACTTCCAATACAAAACATACTAATCTTTAACATATCTTTCACCTAAAATCAATTAACATCAAAACCACATGAACACAACAATGGTCAACATCAAGCATGCTTAGATTTAAAAATTTTAACATGGGTCACTACGGTTCAAAGCAACGATCTCAAAACGTAAAATTATCAAGAACCAAAATCAAACTAACCTTGAATTTGTGATTGAAGTTTCGAAATTCAAAGGAAACCAAACCCCATTTCTTTTCTCAACATTCGGTCCAAGAAATAAAAGATGATAATGGCCATTTTTTATGTTTTATTTAACATATATATGACATTTATTCATTTACCTTTATAACCTTATTATAAATAATTATACAATATAAAAATTAAGGTTAAACATGTCATATGTCACCCACTAACTTAAAATGGGTTATTTACCCATTTAATGCTTCATATTAAAAAGCCATCCTCATTCTAGCACTTTACTCTATAGCACGCAACTTTTTACACTTTACGCGATTAAGTCCTTTTCGTTAAATTAAACACTTAAATGATAAATTTTTCTACGAGACTTTCACACACATTAATTCACATATAATAAACACAAAATATAATATTAAAATATTTCTCAAACTCAGATTCATGGTCCCAAAACCACCGTTTTGACTAGGGTTGAATTCGGTCTGTTACATCTATACATGCCATATAACTAAATATATAAGTTCAAAAGTACCAAAATGACAGCGGAATAGTGATGAGATATCCGACAACTCCCAATTCGAGCAAGCTTCGATAATTACTATAAAAACACAAAAAAGTAAACAGAGTAAGCTATAAAGCTTAGTAAGCTAGCATGATTAATAAATATAACTTACCATTCGTTCACAATTTAAGTTATCAATAATAAAACACCACAATTTAACCTAAACACAAGGCTAATATATGTTTATCCACATTTTAGATCATGTAACTCACCAACTTCATAGGTTCAATGCTTATACGATTTATGTACATAGCTGCACTGATACGTATCAATCTCTTACCCTTTCACAACTTCAATATACTCATTGAACCATTTGGAATAATATCGGATACTCGGGAATCTTGCGAATCTCGTACCCTAAGTGCCAATACATGGCTGGGGCCATCTCAACCTCATGTAACATCCCAAAAATGGGGCTATTTGGAAGTTAATTGTTTTTCCTTATGTATGAACTGGTGCGATATTATTTATGGAATAATAGAGCTTAAATTAAGGCTTTGAGTTAGCTCGGTTTGGTAGGAAATTTTAGCTTTTAATTTTAAAGGCAGGGAGCCTTAGCAGGAGGGTGTTATAAGAATAAATGAAGGAAATTGGGCACTAAAAAGGCCTTGGCAAAGTGGCAAAAGTGAGGTCACTTAGGAGCTAGTGTGGCGCCACCAAGGGAGCAAGGAGAGCCTTGGTTCGAGTCATAAAATCCTCTTTTGCATTATAGTGGGCGGCAACAAGGAGAGAGTTTTCTCTTTAATCTCTTTTAATTATTATTTAGATAATAGGATAATGAAGATATTGTTTGGTTTTATTTGGATTAATTGGGGATTAAATTATGATAATTTAGTAGAGAAAATAGCTTATTGATTAATTCAAATTAATTTGAATTAATACAAATGTGTGGCCTAGAATGATTTGAGATGTTGGTCGAATTTTAAACTCCTTGAAGAGGAGTAATCGGCATGGAGACTAGGTGTTAGAAAGGGAGGCCAATTCTTTAGTACTCTAGGCACTCTCCCACATTCCATTCTTTTCTTTTCTTTTTCCAAACTTTCTCTCTCTCTCATAGCTTGGCGAAACCCCCACTCTTCTCTTCTCTTTATTTTTCTTCCCTCCACTCAACCTATCCCTATTTCAAGAATCAAACTTCTTTCCTCCCTACTAACTTTCTTTGGCCGAATATACCTATTGAAGTGCTGATTTCTTCCTTTGTCTTCCTTTCTTTGTCCTTTTGATAGCCAATTTCCTCTCCATATTCCAAGTCTTGGTAGAATAACAAACAAGAATAATCTCATCTAGACTCTCCTTCAATCGGTTCATAAGGTGGTAAGTGATCTTGGTTAATGTCTATACTCACTTTCCGATCTCTGTTGATTTTCTTTTACAAGGGGGATAAGTGCCGATTTCGGCAATGATTATGAGGCTTCTAAACGCTTTTGGTAACCAATTCTTCTATGTACTCGGAAGTAAAGAAGTCGACTCAGTTCCGATCTCTAGTATTCGATTTACGTAAATAATGGTAAGATCTACTTTAGTTAGTTAGTTGTTAATCGATTTAGCGAAGGCTACTAACTTATTGAGAGCTGATTTTAGGGTGGTGAAACAAAAGGTCGATACTCAAGACATTCGGTAAGGTTTTGGGACCCATAAGAGAACCCCTTAAATTTTGGATTTGGCCGAATAGGCCTTTGGGTACTAACATTGACAAGCTGGCTAAATATAGGAACAAGTGGATCTTGGGAGGCCATTTCTCTTCTTTTCGGATTTAGACTCTTTGTTGGTGACAGTGTGTACATACACACGTATAACTTATTAAATGTGCTAAATATTGTGAATGCTAATTTGGTTATTGTAGCATTGGATAATATACCATATCAGATAGTTGGCAATTCGGTAAGTACTGCTTGAATATGCTATTTGATGCTTTTGGTAAGCATAATGTATTGATGCATGAGATTTAAGCATGTGATGGCATGAAACATATATGTATATATGGTGATGTGGGATTAGTGAGTGGAGGGTAGTATTATTGTGCCGACGGGCACCAGTGTTTTGGTAACACACCGTGACTACAGATCACCAGAGGTTTGGTACCTCCAAAGGTTTGGCACCTCATAGCGACTTGTCCCTCGTTAACACCACCGTGGGTTGGCCCCACTTGAGATATGAGATCGTCGCCGTTGATTTGGTATCACACGATGGGTTGGCCCCATCAAATGATCTGTGTCTCACGGACACCGTGTTTTGGTAACACATTGTGACTATATGTCACCGATGGTTTGGCACCACCATGGTTTGGTACCACAACGGGCAGTAAAGATGGCGTTTGGATGGCTAGGTTGGGTATTTAATATTCGCATATTAATTGTTATGTGTTGTATATGAAAATGTTTTAAACCTGGGAAGGGTTACATCGAGTCTTGGTGACTCACCTTCTCCATTATTTTTCGTGTGATGCATAGATCGCGGATATGGAGCCGGAGGGACTCGAGGTGGCCATGCAATGGACTTGAATTAAACGAACTTTAACTTAGTTATTTTATTTTATTATTGGTTTGTTTTTATTTGGGTTGTAATAAGGCCTCCATAAACTTTATTTTGTTATTACTCATATGTTGGATACTTGTTTAAAGCTACATTATTAAAATTAAATTAAAATCACATGTTTTCCTAAATCAACACGAAAATGTTTTATCGTTTGCCGACACATTCAAAATTGGTATAATAACTTGACTTCAATTAAATTTTCGAGTTTAATCTAAGTATGATTTTAGCAAGATAACCAAAAGCTAGAAGTTTTCAACAAAACTTAAATTGGATTTTAAAATGGGTTTCAAAAGTTTTTCTCCGTAATGACCCATATTCATCCTAACGTTTGGGTAGGGTTTGAATGTTACAAATTGGTATCGAGCCGTGTTCAATACTCACTGTGGGGCCCAAGGCCCAAAAATGTTTTAGTAGGCCTTATTAATTATTTTGGGTTTGAAAGCGGCATGGCCCGACTCTCCGCACCGATCCGCCTGTAAGTACATCTAAACCTCTTTGTGAATTATATTCATAGAAGGGTAGGAAGCATGGAATGTAGATAGACTTATAGGAACTTGAACCCTAGGATTAGATTACTCAAACACACAAACGTAACATAAGACTTAAAGAACTAAACCAACCTATGGCTAAGTCATTGAGCTAGGGTGTGGTAACCCCTGACGCATGTCTAGGATTGGAACCCAAGAGCACGGTATTTAAGCGGTCAGAAAGACTCACCACCTCTTCGCAGGTATCCTACAGTGCGTAGCTTGGGTTCACCCTAGCTTAGAGGCTCGATGG
The DNA here is from genome assembly GCA_025506655.1 of Gossypium rotundifolium. Lineage (NCBI taxonomy): Eukaryota > Viridiplantae > Streptophyta > Magnoliopsida > Malvales > Malvaceae > Gossypium > Gossypium rotundifolium. The sequence continues at coordinate 119,249,820 of CP106734.1, read as the reverse complement.
TGTGGTAACCTCTGTGCGCATGTCTAGAAAGGTTGATTGGGAGCTTGGTATTTAAGCATCCGTGTGACTCACCTCCTCTCCACATGAAACACCGCTTAGTCGTAGCTTTGGTTCACCCCGACCAAGAGGGCTCGGTCATAGGCTAAACACAACGACTAAAACCCGAAAGGAACTAACCATGTTTTGAAAAAAAAACAACACAACCCTAATTTCTACAAAATCTTTAAATCACTCTTCCAAACATAAGAACAACTCTTTTTACAATATTTTCCCAAAAAGTTTGATTTGCGTAAAATTACTTAAATGCCCTTGGGGTAAAATTACTAAATGCCCTTTGTTCATAAAATATTAACTCAATGATTTTGTCCAAAAATTTCAACTACTTCTCAAATATTCAACCCCGCTTTGGAAATCATCAATAAAATAATTTGGTTTTGGAAAATTACGAAATACCTCAACTTGTAAAATTACCAAAACGACCACGAGTACAAAATTTTTGCAACATCACCGTTTTAAGAAAGGAAAACTCTCAAAAGGGACCCTCAGAGTTTTACAACTGTTAAAATGCCCCGGATTTGTTAAAAATTTCAAAATTACCCCAGTTGACAAAATTACCAAAATACCCCTGATTCCAAAATGATACCATAACTTCAAACCTTATCAATTTTTAGTAATACCCTCCAGTTTTGGGAATTTCAAGTGACCTGCTTTATCAAAATTTGAAATCCCTCAAATTTTATTACAAAAATACCCCTGTAGGAAAAAGACGAAAATACCCCTGGGTTAGAAATGGGCAGAAATGTCCGAAGAGCGAATAGGTATGGAAAGTATTAAGGAATGGATGCAAGAAATTCTTTGTGTGAACTAGGTTAGAAGCTGAAACCTTGTTTGATCGAAAGAATCCTTATTCAATTTTTCATAAAATTTTTCGCGTAATCGCGGAACAAATCACTAATTCATAAAATTTTTCTTAATCGATTAAAGCACGTTAGATAGAATGAGTTCTAGAGGACGTGGCCAACGTGGACGTGGTAGGGAAGAATGACTATATCTCGAACCCGTCAGTCGGGACACGGTTCGAAAATGAGGTACCATCCACCACCACCTCCACTTTTGGAGCCGAGGTGCAAGATCGACGGGAGGAGGCGATGCGCAAGTCGTGTTGCGAGTCCTCGAATTAGTGGTCAATGGTGGAAATTTAGGAGCTCGTAAATCTATTCCCGGCGAATTCGGTCCAACAGATTGAGGTGTTCCGGTGTGTCGAGTGGCACCCAAGGTCAGAGAATCTTGGCTAGAGTCAATGAAAGGATCATGGATGATCTTGACCTGACTGAGGAAGAAAAATTGAAAGGGGCCGTATCACTTCTAAAGGATGAAGCGTATCAGTGGTGGCTGACAGTTCGAGATGGCACTACGGTAGATGATCTGACTTGGGATTATTTCAAAACCACCTATCGGAAAAAGTATGTGGGCACGAGTTATCTGATGCTCGGAGGAAAGCCTTTCTAGGGTTAGTGCGAGGAACTAAGTCAAGAGCGGAATATGAGGCGGAGTTTTTAAGACGAGTAGGTATACTAGAGGCATCGTGGCTATCGAACACGCACCGTGTGGTCCGCTTTGAGGACGGACTTGAGATGATTTGAGGTTACCGATTGCCCATGACAAGTTCGTGAGTTTTCATCTCTAGTGGAAAAGGCTAAGGTAGCGAAGGGATCAAGGAGGCCGTGAGACAAAATTATAGTAGGAATAATCAAAGAGAGGATTTGGGTCGACTAGATCCAGTGGTAGTGTCGAGAAAAAGGCTAGGCCAAGTGGGTAGAATCAAAGCAAGAAGGCCCATGACTGCTAATCGAGGTCGACTCAAGAATCATTGTGGAAAGACCCATTGGGAAGTTGTTCGACCGGCGATAGAGGATATGCTTGAGGTTGCGCCTTGGAATTCGAGGTAGTTGGGAGGAATTTTTACCATTAGCCGAAGTTCGCCTACAACAATAGTTACCAAGCGAGTATTCGATGGCACCATCTGAAATCGTATGGATTTAAAATGCCAAACTCCGACGTGTTGGACGGAGTTGGGTGAACGATAGGTGTTGGGTCCAGAATTGGTAACTGAAACTGAGGATAAAGTAAAGGTGATTCGAGCCCGTCTTAAGGAAGCATCAGATAGATAGAAGTCCTATGCTGATCTTAAGCGCAAGGAAATGGAGTATGCAGTAGGGGATAAGGTTTTCCTGAAGGTGTCGCCTTGGAAGAAGGTACTAAGGTTTGGGCGAAAAGGGAAGCTAAGCCCAAGGTTCATCGGGCCATATACAGTTGTAAAGCGAGTGGGACCGATAGCTTATCAGCTAGAGTTGCCGGCAAAACTGAGTCAGATACATGGCGTCTTTCACGTATCAATGCTGAGACGGTATCGGTCAGACCCATCGCACGTGGTACCAATAGCGGAGATCGAGGTGAATGTGGATTTATCTTTTGAAGAAGAACCAGTTCAGATCTTAGATCATGATGTGAAGGTTCTGCGTAAAAAGTCAGTGCCCTTAGTGAAAGTGCTGTGGCAGAACCATGGTGTGGAAGAAGCTACGTGGGATCCTGAGGGTGATATACGGCGGCAATACCCTTATCTGTTTTAGCTAAGTAATTTCAGGACGAAATTTATTTTAAGGGGGGTAGAACTGTAACATCCCAAAATGGTGCTATTTGGAAGTTAATTGTTTTTCCTTATGTATGAATCAAAGCGATATTATTTATGGAATAATAGAGCTTAAATTAAGGCTTTGAGTTAGCTCGGTTTGGTAGGAAATTTTAGCTTTTAATTTTAAAGGCAGGGAGCCTTAGCAGGAGGGTGTTATAAGAATAAATGAAGGAAATTGGGCACTAAAAGGCCTTGGCAAAGTGGCAAAAGTGAGGTCACTTAGGAGCTAGTGTGACGCCACCAAGGGAGCAAGGAGAGCCTTGGTTCGAGTCACAAAAATCCCTCTTTTTGCATTATAGTGGGACGGCAACAAGGGAGAGAGTTTTTCTCTCTTTAATCTCTTTTAATTATTACTTAGATAATAGGATAATGAAGATATTGTTTGGTTTTATTTGGATTAATTGGGGATTAAATTATGATAATTTAGTAGAGGAAAATAGCTTGTTGATTAATTCAAATTAATTTGAATTAATACAAATGTGTGGCCTAGAATGATTTGAGATGTTGGCCGAATTTTAAACTCCTTGAAGAGGAGTAATCGGCATGGAGACTAGGTGTTAGAAAGGGAGGCCAATTCTTTAGTACTCTAGGCACTCTCCCACATTCCATTCTTTTCTTTTCTTTTTCCAAACTTTCTCTCTTCTCTCATAGCTTGGCTGAAACCCCCCCACTCTTCTCTTCTCTTTATTTTTCTTCCTCCACTCGAACCTATCCCCTATTTCAGTAACCGAAACTTCTTTCCTCCCCTACTAACTTTCTTTGGCCGAATATACCTATTGGAAGTGCCGATTTCTTCCTTTGTCTTCCTTTCTTTGTCCTTTTTGATAGCCGAATTTCCCTCTCCATATTCCAAGTCTTGGTAGAATAACAAACAAGAATAATCTCCTCTAGACTCTCCTTCAATCGATTCATAAGGTGGTAAGTGATCTTGGCCAATGTCTATACTCACTTTCCGATCTCTGTTGATTTTCTTTTACAAGGGATAAGTGCCGATTTCGCAATGATTATGAGGCTTCTAAACGCTTTTGGTAACCGATTCTTCTATGTACTCGTGGAACTAAAGAAGTCGACTCAGTCCGATCTCTAGTATTCGATTTACGTAAGTAATGGTAAGATCTACTTTAGTTAGTTAGTTGTTAATCGATTTAGCCAAGGCTACTAACTTATTGAGTGCCGATTTTAGGGTGGTGAAACAAAAGGCTGATACTCAAGACATTCGGGTAAGGTTTTGGGACCCATAAGAGAACCCTCTTAAATTTTGGATTTGGCCGAATAGGCCTTTGGGTACTAACATTGACAGTTGGCTAAATATAGGAACAAGTGGATCTTGGGAGGCCGATTTCTCTTCTTTTCTGGATTTAGACTCTTTGTTGGTGACAGGTGTGTACATACACACGTATAACTTATTAAATGTGCTAAATATTGTGAATGCTAATTTGGTTATTGTAGCATTAGGTAATATACCATATCGGTATAGTTGGCAATTCAGGTAAGTACCTATTTGAATATGCTATTTGATGCTTTTGGTAAGCATAATGTATTGATGCATGAGATTTAAGCATGTGATGGCATGAAACATATATGTATATATGACTGATGTGGGATTAGTGAGTGGAGGGGCAGTATTATTGTGCCGACGGGCACCATGTTTTGGTAACACACCGTGACTACGGCCACGGAGGTTTGGTACCTCCAGAGGTTTGGCACCTCATAGCGACTTGTCCCTCGTGGTTAACACCACCGTGGGTTGGCCCCACTTGAGATATGGGATCGTCGCGGTGGTTTGGTATCACACGATGGGTTGGCCCCATCAAATGATCTGTGTTCATCGACACCGGTGTTTTGGTAACACATTGTGACTATATGTCACCAGTGGTTTGGCACCACCGTTGGTTTGGTACCACAACGGGTAGACTCGTGGCGCTTGGATGGCTAGGTTGGGTATTTAATATTCGCATATTAATTGTTATGTGTTGTGTATGAAAATGTTTTAAACCGGGGAAGGGTTACATATCGAGTCTTGGTGACTCACCTTCTCCATTATTTTTCAGGTGATGCATAGATCGCGGATATGGAGTCGGAGGGACTCGAGGTGGCCATGCAGTGGACTTGAATTAAACGAACTTTAACTTAGTTATTTTATTTTATTATTGGTTTGTTTTTATTTGGATTGTAATAAGGCCTCCATAAACTTTATTTTGTTATTACTCATATGTTGGATACTTGTTTAAAGCTACATTATTAAAATTAAATTAAAATCACATGTTTTCCTAAATCAACACGAAAATGTTTTATCGTGTCGCTGGACACATTCAAAATTGGTATAATAACTTGATTTCAATTAAATTTCGAGTTTAATCTAAGTATGATTTCAGCAAGATAACCAAAACGAGAAGTTTTCAACAAAACTTAAATTGGATTTTAAAATGGGTTTCAAAAGTTTTTCTCCAGAATCCACCCATATTCGGTCCTAACGTTTGGGCCGGTTTGGGTAATTACACCTCATATGTCATATAGTGCTCACTCTCAAGCTATCAACGGTCTCGCTCACACAAGCTAACGGTCAAGACGTAACACTGCTGTCTGCTCACACAAGTTGACAAGAATTCGCAACACATTTCAAAAACTCACCAATGGTAGAACGATGGACCAAGACTCCAAACACAATAACCCCTAATGACATGTCATTTGTATCCTAATCTATTCCTAAGGTTCAATTGGGATTTCACATAGCCAATTCTTCGTTTAACATTTCAAGAAGATCGAATTCATAATTGATTCAAAAATTAAAACATTTAAAACACAATTATATTAACATATGAACTTACCTTGATCACAAAAATGTCGGAACAGGATCAACTAGTCCGAAACTTTATTTTTCCCTCGATCTAGATCTGTACATTGCTTTTCTTGATCATGCACTCAAAACTACCATGGCTGAACTTAGAAAGGTTTAATGGCTTTTCTTCCTTTGTAAAATCGGTGGAAGAAGATGGAGAAAGATGATGACCGTGTTATTTTTATTTAGTTTGTCATTTTTCACTAAATTACTAAATTGACCTTTTAAGTAATCAATAAAAATCACTTAAATGATGTCCATATTTGTCCAATAATAATATTAATGGTCTAATTACCATTGAAGGACCTCCAATTTAAAGTTATATAGCTACTAAACACATTTAGCTATTAGAACACAACTTTTACACTTTATGCGATTTAGTCCTTTTTATCAAATTGAGCACTCAAACGATAAAATTTCTTAACAAAATTTTTTATACAATCATACCATCATGATGTAGACATTAAAATAATAATAAAATAAATATTTTGAGCTCAGATTTGTGGTCCCAAAACCACTGATCCGATTTGACTAAAAGCGGTTGTTACACCTCTGCTACCTCGTAGAAACCGTAAATGAATTGCATAGTGAATCAAATGAGCATAAATGAATAGAAATGGTGAAATGAAGAAATAGGAAACATCTCGAAATGATTAAGGTTTTCTAAAATAAAAATGAAAATGGATAAATGAAATTATTTGGAAATGAATGTGGTTTTCTCAAAATGAAAATGAAAATGAAAAAAAAAAGATTTGAAGAATGAATTTTTGTTTTTTAATTAAATGAAGTTCAAAATGAAAATAAATCATTTGGTCATATTGAAGTGTTGAATGTGGAAATATTAAATATATTTTCTCATAGATTCTTTTTCGTAAAGTCATGAAGATTTTAACGAGTTAGAATTTGATTAAGAAAATTATTTAATTGGAAATATATTGATGTTTATTTTTGGGAAATAAAAAAAGAAATATTGGGTTGGATCAAATTATAAAGTATTGGGTTAAAAGCTTAGGAAGTACTTGTAATTGGACCCGATATGGAAAAGGCCCAAAAGTCCCTTATGTAATAAATTTCTATAATTCAACAATAGTTCTATTGTCTCTCCCTGTAAATAGATGACACTAGTAGGGCTATTAAATGAATTTTTAGGTATCGTTATTCTGCCCAAAAATAGAGAGATTTTTATTCATTATGAGTTAAATATATTTTCTAGGATAATGATTTTGTCGGCATCTATTTTGAAGAGAGAATTTTCGGTTTCACCCCAAAAGAATAGAATTATTTCTAGTTTCTATGTTTGATTCGATTTGTTCGAGCCTACACTGAAAGCGAGTTGTGATACGAGAATAGAAGAGAAAATTGTTTGGTTGAAAGCTGGGAACAAAAGGATCCGTCTATCCAAAAACAAGGTACAATTTTGGTCTAGGGTTTATTATTATAAATATCACAAACTGGGTTGATTTCAAAATTTCTCTTTTTCGCTGTGCAAGAAAAGCCTTTTCAAACCACATTTTTCCAACATGGATTTGGTAGCAAATGGCTCATAATGTGAATGTTGCGCTAGTTGAAAATAAGGTCAACACCCTAACCCGTGAATCGTCACCGATTTAGGGTTAAAGCCATTACCGCACAATTCATATCTTTTACGAACATTTCATAATATTATTCAACGAATCAAATCAAAGTGTCCCTTGAGTAGGTCTACAAGACCTTAAACATGCTTTAGAATAGGGACGGGACTAAACCGAACACATACAGAAATTCTCAAAATTTTAAAATTTTTTCAAAGTTACAGAGGTCACATCACCAGATGCCTCCCACGGCCTCGCACACGCCTGTGTCTAAGCCGTATCAAAACAGGGCATACATTCTGACTTGTCCCCACGGCCTGAGACACGCCCGTGTGCCTCACCCGTGGTCGACAGTAACTTGCACCACACTGCTAGTCACACGGCCGTGTGTCTTGCCCTTGGTTGAGTCTGACTTGTTTTGCATTCCAACCTCGAAGGTTGAGCCACATGCCTATGTGCTTAATCGTGTGGGCAAATATAGGCTTGCAAGGCCAAAATGCCACCCTCACTTGGGTCATCCCTACAACCACAATTAAGCATCATAAGCAACCAAAACATACCAAAATGTTCATAATTTATAACCACTTATGAGTTCAACAATCACACCAATTTATAAGTCATATAACTCAATTTATTCATAAACATTTTTAAACTTAACTCATCCAAAACTTACCATCAATAATATGCTAACAATGTATCAAATAGCTTACCATTCATATGATCATTTTTTAACCATGAAACCATACGAAAAATCAATCATCATTTAGCATGACTCTTCATTCATAAACATCATTTTATCTAGCCATATCACATGGCTATAAACACAACTTAAACATAAATCAAAATGACTAGCCTATACATGCCATACTTATTATATACACTTTCAAAAGGAACCAAAATAGATTTGAGTAGTGTGATGACAATCCTCGACGATTCTCGAGCCCTCATTAGCTTTGACGATTTATAAAATAGAGCAAACATACACAAAGTAAGCTTTCAAAAGCTTAGTAAGTCATATACAAATCACCATAACATAAAATGCATATGATCACATTGATACAATGTCAATAATACTTCTCATTTGCAATTTCATAATATGTTCTTAGGCTCATTTATTTAGCCATAACACCACATCTCAATGTATCACTTATACTTATATCACATTCAAACATAAATCACATATTATCTCATCAATTCCATGCACATATTCATCTTGGTAAGTTCATATATACACTTACCTTTCATAAACTTGTTTAGTGTACGATTCAAACGTACTGATTCATTTATACATTTCACGTAAATTTTCATTTCTAAGATTTGCCTGTTGAACTATTCAGGATCAAATAGTATTCTCAGAATGCTCAGAATACTCGTACAATGCCAACGTCCCAAATGTGGTCTTACATGTAACCAGATATCGATGCCACTGTCGCAGACAGGGTCTTACACGACCCAATACGATGCCAATGTCCCGGACATTGTCTTACACATGAATCTCATATCGATGCCAATGTTCCAGACATGGTCTTACACGATGTCTCATATCGATGGCAACGTCCCAGACGTGCTCATATCGATGGCAACGTCCCAGACGTGGTCTTACACGATATCACATAATGGACACCTATGTTATGACATATGTAATCCTATTTATTCCTAGGTTTGTACGGGACTTTTCAGACATTGATTCATTGTCGATACATCCTCGGATTTCATAATCTCATCATTTCATATACATTCACTGTCATAAATTTTCATATGAACATATATATATATATATATCAATGTAAATACATTTATTTGTATATCGACTGACCTCAGATTCGAATAAATAGAAACGAACTCGGCTACTCAATTACTTTTGATTTCCCGCGATCTAAGTCCGTTTCCTTTAGTTCTTGATCTATACATATTCAAATTTAACCCATTTATTCACCAAATCATTCATTTCAATCCAAAAAAAAAACACATATTCATAGAAGTTTACAAATTAGCCCTCACAGTTTTAGATTTTGACATTTTAGTCCCTATTTCACAAAATCACAAAATACACCAAATTCAGTACAACCTTTGCTTAGCCGAATTCTCATGTAATCCATAAAAGTCCATACATTTCTATTATTTCACAATTTAGTCCTTCAAAATATTATTTTCTCAATTAAGTCCAAATTGCTCAAATTTAACAAAAATCCAAAGACAAACTATGTTAAACTAACACATATATTTCATAATTCATCTTCAAACATCACAAAGCTTGCAAAATCATCAATGGCACATTTCAAAATCATCATCAATTCACAAAAATTGAAGCATGGGTTTTGAAGAACACTAAGCAACGATTACAAAAAAGTAGAAATTATCAAAAACTGAACAAAATCCATACCTTAATCAAACTCTTCAATGGCCGAACCCTGTGAAGCTTTATTTCTTTTCTTTTTCTTCCAAATTTTGCACTAATAGGATGAACATGGCATACTTTTTTATATTTTTTTTATTTCATGTTAACATATTATTTACTAAATTAACCTTTGAAATTTAATAAGTAAGCCATATGAAATAAGCCCATAACCGTCCATCCCATGGTCTAATGTCCAAATTACAACATAAGGGCCTCACATTTAGAAAGACACATCAATTAAGCACTTAATCAAATAGAAGGCTACTTTTACATTTTATGTGATTTAGTCCTCTTCTCAAATTACGCATACGCATTTTACAAATTAACTCATGGAACTTTAACACCGCTAATCACATATCATAGGCCCAAAATAATATTAAATGTTTTAATTTTCGAGGTTTCTATTCTAGAATAGCGTAAATCTTACTCAGATCAACTCGTATTCTAGAAGCGATACAATATGTCCTAGAAAACCAACTTCTAGTGGCGAATTTAAATTCTATCAACTTTGCATACAATTGCTTATCTCGCAGAGTTTGCAAAACAATTCTCGATGCTCAAAGATGCTAAATCTCATCACGTGAATAAATCAAGATGTCGCCAATGAACACAACAACAAATTGATCTAAGTACGGTCCGAAAATTTTGTTCATTAGATCCATAAAACAAGAGGAGCATTTGTTAGTCCGAAAGGCATAACTAAAAATTCATAATGCCCGTACCTCATTTTGAAAGTAGTTTTCGGAATATCTAAATCTTTTACCTGCAACTGATAGTATTCCGATCTCAGATCTATCTTTAAAAACACAGTGACTCCTCTAAGCTTATCAAATAAATCATCAATTTTTGACAGAGGATATTTTTTCTTTATAGTCACGTTGTTCAACTGACGATAATCAATGCACATTCTCATTGTGCCATCTTTCTTTTTCAAAAACAGAACAGGAGCACCCCAAGGTGAGAAACTCGATCTCGTAAACCCTTTGTCAGTCAACTCTTGCAACTCTGACTTTAACTCTTTCAATTCTGTTGGTTCCATTCTATACGAAGCTATCGAAATAGGAGTTGTTCCCGGCAACAATTCAATACCAAATTCAACTTCACGTATCGGAGGTAATCCCGATAATTCTTCAGGAAATACATCAGGGATTTCACAGACAATTGGCACTGATTCAACTTTCTTTTCTGACACTTTTAAGTCAATTACATAAACAAAATAAGCTTCATATCCCTTTCTCACATAATTTTGAGCTTTTAACATAAATATCACACATGGTAACCCTTTCAATTCATTAGACCCAACCCTGAACTATTTCATCATTCTCGACTTCTTAAATCAATGGTCTTTCTTTTACAATTCACAACAACATCATGCAATGTTAACCACCCATACCCAAAATTATATCAAACTCATGAAAAGGTAATAGCATTAGATCACCGAAAACAATTATCTCGAAACATCAATGGACGCTTCTTGCATACTTTATCAACCGTAACACTTTTACCTAAAGGGTTCGATACTCTAATAACAAATTCAATAGACTCTACAGCAAAGTCTTATCGATACTAAGTTCATACATATATACGAATGAGTAGAACCTGGGTCTATCTATGCAATCACAGAAGTATCATAAAGAGTAAATGTTCTCATTATAACATCTGGGGATGAAGCTTCCTCACGAGCTCGGATGGCATATGCTCTTGCAGGTGCCCTGGCTTAAGATCTCGCAACCGAGTCTTTCGTAGTTCTTTGACTACCACTGACATTTCTTGTATTTTGGGAAGATCTACCCCTCCCGGAAACATTATCAGAGCTAGGATTCTGAGCAATCTCTTGCTCAACAGACTCTGGGCGATCACGGATGAAATGATCCAATGATCCATATCTAAAACAAAATCGATCATTAAATCTACAACTACCTAGATGTCTTTTACCACAATGCTTACATTCAAGTCATTCGGATCAGACACTTCCCACACTAGCTATCGATGTAGCTGGAACTTTAGAATTCGACTGTGATCTAGCTCGATCTCTCGGATTCGAATGTCTCACATTAGTTCTGGAACGACTATGCTCATCTCTGAATTTCTTTGAAGTAGACTGAAATGATTTTATCAAAAATCTCTTTCTCGCATCTCTAACTTTAGACTCAGCTTTTCTTTTGTCTTTCTAGAGTGCCTCAACTTTGCACGCTTGATCAACAAGCACACAAACTTTTTTATTTCCAAAATCCCAACAAGCAACCATATATTTTCATTTATGACATCTTCAAATATTTTGCACATTATTGCTTCGGTTGATACACATTCTCGAGCATATTAACTTAGTCTCATGAATTCTCATTCATACTCGGTAACAAACATGCAACCCTATTTCAATTCCAGGAAATCTTTTCGTTTCTGATCAATAAATCTCTGACTGATATATTTCTTCCAGAATTCAGACTGAAAGAAATCCAATGTAACTCGTGACTTTGGAACAATGTAAATCGAGTCTTCAACCACTGATAAGTTGCCTCGTAGTAAAGAAACGACACATTTTATGCATTCTTCAAGAGTCAATGACATTTCATCAAATACTCAGATAGTGTTCTTTAACCAAAATTCAGCTTTCTCGGCATTGTCTTCACTTGTGGCCCTAAATTCTTTAGCCCCGTACTTGCGAATCTTATCAACAGTAGACTTGTTCGACAGATTCAAGTTTATAAGTCTGAGAAGGATTAGGCGGGGGCGGAGGTTGCGAAATAGCCAGATTATCTCTTACACACTGTGTGAACCACTCACTCATCATTTGGAAGAAACCTTGATTACCTTCTCCTTCTTGACCGCTAGTAACCGGTCTCGAATCATATGGTGCTATCCATTGAGTGAGAGCAGGCACATTGCTTTCAATGTCATCAGCTATGGCTCTTTTGGGATCCATTACTTTATGAAAACACATTTTACACGTCAAGATTCATCATACTATCACATTTCGTTAATATGGCATGTATAGCTAGACTCCCACACGTTACCTTAGCCCGAGAATCGACTAAATCGTAGCTCGATACCAATCCAATGTAACACCCCTAACCCGTACCGTGGCCAGTTTAGGGTTAAAGGCATTACCAAACAATTCAAATCTTTTACGGACATTCATAATATTATTTAACGAATTAAATCAAAGTATTCCTTGAGTAGGTCTACAAGACCTTAAACATGCTTTAGAATAAGGCCGAGACTAAACAGAACACATACAAAAATTCTCGAAGTTTAAAATTTTTCAAAGTTACAGAGGTCACATGCCCGTGTGGGTAGGCCAGACGCCTCCACCCTCGTACACGCTCTGTGTGTCTAAGCCGTGTCAAAATCGGGCATACATATTGACTTGTCCCCATGGTGTAAGACAGCCCATGTGCCTCACCTGGGGTCGACATCGACTTGCACCACACGGCCAAATACATGGTCAGTGTGTCTTGCTCGTGGTCGAAGTCTCGACTTGTTTTATGCAACCTCAAAGGACATGATCGAGCCACACGCTCATGTGCTTAATCGTAAGGGCAAATATAGGCCATTTGCAAGGCCAAAATGCCGCCTCACTTGGGTTATCCCTACAACCACAATTAAGCATCAATCTAAGCACAATAGGCAACCAAAACATGCCAAAATGTTAATAATTTATAACCACTTATGAGCTCAAAAATCACACCAACTTATATGTAATTTAACTGAATTTATTCACAAACATTTCTATACTTAACTCATCCATAACTTACCATCAATAATATGCTAACTATGTATCAAATAGCTTACCATTCATATTACTGTTTATTAACCTTGAAACCATACCAAAAATCAAGCATCATTTAGCATGACTCTTCATTCATAAACATCATTTTATCTAGCCATATCACATGGCTATAAACAGAACTTAAACATAAATCAAAATGACTAGCCTATACATGCCATACTTATTATATACACTTTCAAAAGGTATCAAAATAGATTTGAATAGTGTGATGACAATCCTCGATGATTCCCAAGCCCTCAGCAGCTTTGACGATCTATAAAACAGAGCAAACATACAGAAAGTAAGCTTTCAAAAGCTTAGTAAGTCATATACAAATAAACATAACATAAAATACATATGATTACATTGATACAATGTCAATAATACTTCTCATTTACAATTTCATAGTATGTTCTTAGGCTCATTTGTTTAGCCATAAAATTTTTTTTAGCAGTCCACATCTCAAAGTATCACTTATACTTATATCACATTCAAATATAAATCACATATTATCTCATCAATTCCATACACGTATTCATCTTGTTAAGTTCAAAGATACACTTACCTTTCATACACTTGTTTAGTGTACGAATCAAACGTCCCTGATTCATTTATACATTTCACGTAAATTTTCATTTCTAGGATTTGCCCGTTGAACTGTTCGGAATCAAATAGGGTACCCAGAATGCTCGGAACACTCATACAATGCCAACGCCTTAGACCTGGTCTAACATGTAACCAAATATCGATGCCACTATCCCAGATAGGGTCTTACACGAACTAATACGATGCCAATGTCCCGGACATGGTCTTACACGTAAGTCTCATATCAACGATAACGTCCTCAGACGTGGTCTTACATGATGTATCATATTGATGCCAACATTCCAGACGTGGTAGTACATGATATCACATAACGGACACCTATGTCACAACATATGTAATCCTATCTATTCCTAGGTTTGTATGAGACTTCTCGGACATTGATTCATTGTCGATACATCCTCAGATTTAATAATCTCATCATTTCATATACATTCACTATCATAAATTTTCATATGAACATATATATATATATATATCAATGTAAATACATTTATTTGTATATCGACTTACCTCGAATTCGGATAAACAGAAATGAACTCGGCTACTCAATTACTTTTGATTTCCCACGATCTGAGTATGTTTTCTTCATTTATTAATCTATACATATTCAAATTTAACCCATTTCTTCATCAAATCATTCATTTCAATCCAAAAAAACACATATTTAGGGAAATTTAGAGATTAGCCTTCATATTTTAGAATTTTGACATTTTAGTCCCTATTTTACAAAATCACAAAATACACAAAACTCAAAACAACCCATGCTTAGCCGAATTCTCATGTAGTCCATACAAGTCCATACATTTATTTTATTTCATAATTTAGTCCCTAAAATATTATTTTCTTAATTAAGTCTAAATTACTCAAATTCAATAGAAATCCAAAGACAAACTATGTTAATCTAGCATATATATTTCATAATTCATCTTCAAACATCACAAAGCTTGCAAAATCATCAATGGCACATTTCAAAATCATCATAAATTCACAAAATTGAAGTATGGGTTTTGAAGAACACTAAGCAACGATTACAAAAACATAGAAATTATCAAACACCGAACAAAATCCATACCTTAATCAAACTCTTCAATGGCTGAACCCTAAGAAGCTTTATTTCTTTTCTTTTTCTTCCAAATTCGGCACTAATAGGATGAACATGGCCTATTTTTTTATGTTTGTTTTATTTATTTCATGTTAACATATTATTTACTAAACTAACCTTTGAAATTTAATAAGCAAGACATATGAAATAAGCCCATAACCGTCCATCCCATGGTCTAATGGCCAAATTACAACATAAGGGCCTCATAATTAGAAAGACACATCAATTAAGCACTTAATCAAATAGAAGGCTACTTTTACATTTTATGCGATTTAGTCCTTTTCTCAAATTAAGCACACAGACGAACAAATTAACTCACGAAACTTTAATCACATATCATAGGCACAAAAAATAATATTAAATATTTTTATGACTCAGATTTGTGGTCCTGAAATCACTATTCCGACTAGAGTCAAAACCAGACTGTTACAAAGCCAACATCATTGGAGTCCAAAAAAAGGGTTAGTTCATATCCATCAATAGAAGAACAAATGCAGAATCAAAGTGTGGAGAACTAGCTGAAAGTGCTTCTTTGGGGGCTGATAAATCTTGAAAATAGTTATATTTTATCCTTTAGATTGAATTAATTGTTTGTAATTAAGTAAATATGTTTTCATTTTTAGGATATTTTCAGAACATTGCATAACAAAGCTTGAATTGTGCTATAAATGCCATTATTTGTTACAGGGGAATAAAAGTGTTGGTTATTATTGGTAGCAGATGTAGGATGAAGAAGAGAAAAGAGAAAGGAGAAAAAAAATGAAGGATGTAAATATTGCCATGGCAAAATGTTGGTTAGATTGCCAACAAGAATGTCATCGCAATTCTGAAAAGTTGACACAGTACTCAGTCCATGTCACTCTCAGCTAGTTGTACTTGTACCAGATAAACCACCGTGAAAAAGAGGTAGTAAAAGGTGTGTACTGAGAGGGAGGGACCTACCCTATAAAGGAGGAAAGAGAAAAGAAAAGAGGGGATGAGGATTTTGGGGAGGGAGAAATTGGAGAGCAGTTTTCTCTGCATGAAATTATCATGGAAAATTTCAAAGAAAAGAGAGGAGAAGATAGTAGCTTACAGAGCAAAAATTAAAGACGCAAAGAAGGGGAAAAGAAATCTACCCTGGGTTTTGCTTCAAATTTTAGTATTAAAGTGAAAGCTAGAGTAGCAAGAGCTTTCTATAATCCTGCCTTTATTTTCTAGTTTGAACTTTATGATTCATAAACTTGATTAACGATGTTGAATGATTTTATTTTGGATACGAATGTCCAGTCCATGAGCTAAATCTCATTAGGTTTGAATTATTTGGTGAATTTTTCCTATTTTTAATGCCTATGGTTTGATTTTGAGTAGATTACTGTTCCATTCAATTTGTGATTATTTTACATGCACAGAGCAAGCTCTAGACATAGATGATTGAATGGTATGTTGTTAGATCCGATTTAATTGTGAAAATATTAAATAAATTAGATTACTATCGGCTGATACAAGCGAGTATTCGAAAGAATATTGGCAGCACTCTAGACATAAAAGTTGTGATCTGTACAGGGAAAGGAAGAACAATATGGATATCATTCTTGAGTTCTGTAGACATACAAAAACCCAGAATGATAACTTAAAGCCTGGCTCTCGAAAGAAGCAAACTACATGAGTGAATTTCTAAGCAAGAAATGGTCAAGATTTTGCCATGGCATTATTATAATATAAAATAAAACCCGAGTAATGCCAACCTTTATCATTCAACAATACTAATCCTCCCACTTATTTTTTGAGAATTTCCACAATAATTTAATTACCCTAGCATTTTTTCATTCATTATTCATTTTATTAATCCATCTCTCTTCATCAATTTGCCATCTATTTCATTGCACAATTTAATTATTCAAATTCATAGTAATAGCATAACTAATTTTTTAATCAATTTCGATCCCTATGGAGATGATACTCACTCACCACTTTATAAATTTATTTGACGTGTATACTTGCACATTTGCATTACACATTCACATGTGACAAGGGCGATACGGATTGTCCTTATTCCAAAAAAGGGCTTCTATTTTTATTTTTTAATTTTTTTTAAAAATTTTAGTTTGGTATTTTATTCCTTTATCTTAAAGTCTAAACTAGGTGTTTTTGTTTGTTTTCCATAGTGGTTGTTGAGTTTGTGAAGCGGAAGAACCAAAGAATTGGAAAAGTTGAAATTCCATGAACAAAGGTGTCCAAAATAGTGAGTCACGTCACAATGGACCAAGCTCACATCTTCATGATAAGCCAACCCAATGTCCTAAAGTTGCCCCACAACTTCACAATGAGCCAACCCAAGAAGTACAAAAATAGTAAGTGACATCATAGCGAGAAAAATCGCATCATTACAATGAGCTAGTAGGAAATTGTGACACTACAGGTAGATGTCATAATGGTCGAGCCTTGGAAATTGAAGCAAGTATACGACGTCACGATGAGGAGTGAAGTAATGTCATGATGAGATGACCATTATAAAGAGGCCTCATCACAATTCCCTAACTATTTAGAAAACCCAATATCGATTTTTCTTCCTATTCTTCACCGTTCTTTTTCCTTCAAGGCCTTAAGCAAATGGAATTCTTCATTACTTTTGTTTCTTAACCCTTAATTCTTTAGAATTCATTATTCATCTTCTTGTTTTACATAAGTTTTTTGTTTTAATAGTTAAAACTCTATTCTTTAAGTGCAGCAACATACTTCTTTGGCAAAGCTAATAGTGGTCGACAGGACAACACAGTGATATACACCATTGACAACAAAAGCCTGGTGATATTAATTCTATTCTCGAATCTCTATATATTGTAATACTTGTTCCAAATTTTGAAAATTAGAGTTAGGCAATATGGATTTTCAATCGATTATAACATTGTGATTTTGGTTATTGAATATAATTACAGAATTAGTAAAATGGCTTCTCGAATATGTATGTCGTCTTGGAAGAAATTATGTATTGTGGAATGCTTACGAATGACCTAATGCATTGTTTGGATAGCCATTGCTTAAATTACATACCCTTATACAATTTATCCCTACTTCCCATAACTCAGCCTAAAGATTTTTTTTTATGAAACACTAATATCTAAACTGTGAGCCTAAAATTGAATTGAAACTTGAACTTTTCCTTATCTTTGTCCCTTATTGCATACTAAAATAGATGTCAGACAATAGATATTGATTGTTTAGGTAGATACATATTGAAAGTTTCAAAATAAATGCAAATAAAAAAGTAATAAACGACACAATATAGTGAATATAGGACTGTTACAAGCTTGTGCTTAAAATGAAAAATTAGTTGAGTGAACAAAAGCATTGTGAGGGTTAAAAGCAAATAGAGTGAAATAAATGCAATGAAATGTGTTAAAAGTGGTGTGAGTGGAAAACTGGAAATATTTAGAATGTGATCAAATAAAAGTCACATGTATGATTAGGATGTTTGTCATTCATATAACACTAAAACTTGTTAAGCTATTGTATTCATGTATATTGTGTTGTGTCTTCATATCTAATATTCGATGAGAAAAGGAAGGTAAGAGAAGGAGAAATAAGGAAGTAAGCCTTGAATAAAAAATTGGGGGAGAAAGGGAATAATGTCATGTGCCTAAATATGTCTAGTGTTTGAACCATTTTGTGCCATAATTTCTTTGCACTCATACCAAATTAAGCATTTGAACATCTAAAGCAAATATGTTAACGTGCCAAATTAAATCAATTTAGTAATTATTTACGATTTTACATCCAAGAATAATTTATAGTTTTCTATAGTTTTCATAACATTTTATATACATAAATAAAGTTACGTGGTCATGTAGGTTGAATCGGTAGCTAAAGTTGCACATTTGAAATAAAACTGTACTAATGTCACGATATCAAGGTCGAATTGAAAACAACCTTAGGGAAGAAACTAGAGTGGATGTCGCGACACCAAGACATCTATGTCGTGGCATCAAGACGCACACAACCTCTGCTAAAACAGAGTTGATGTAGTGATGATACGTCGATTTTCCAACTTAAGTAAGTGCGTTTTGACACCGCTAGGTTCCTTTTCCCAATCAAACTCTAAATACTTAAAGGGCATTATAGGCACATTAATATTTCAAATTTAACCTATATAAATGGCCATTGTAACCAAAATAAGACAGAGATTAAGGGACTTGAACAGACTACATAGAGATTAGATTTTAGATTTTGTTTTGTTCTTAGTTTTTATTTAGTTATTTTTATGTTCACTTAATCAGAAGTTCTTATTCCAAAGTGAGACTATCACTAGCTGAGATTGTTTCGAAACTACGATTTTGTGTTAATTATTCCATTAGATTTTAGACTTTGGATGACACTAATTTTGGGAGCTAAACTAGAAAGGGGAAGATAACTAGACAACTCTCATGACACTTTCACACCTAAATGGGTAATCTCATCTCCTTATTATTGTTGGTAAACATTAGGGACAATGTGTCAAATAAAGTGTGGGGTTGACATCGAAATTTTTAATTTTTTTCATTATTTTTGTTTAGTTTTAGTAATTTTTAGTTTTTTATTTTTCTTTACACATGTGTTTGTTTGTGCTTAAGCTTGTAGAAATACAAGTGATTAGTTAGGAACATGTGAATAGGTTGTTTTTTTAAACTATATATGTAACAGCCCGATTTTAGCTAAATCGGAACAATGGTTCCACAAATCTGCAATAGCGCAGTTTAGACCCTAGTTGAAATAATGGTTTTGAGACCACAAATTTGAGGTCATAAAAATATTTTAATATTAATTTTGGTATTTACAGAAGTGATTATGCATGTGTGAAAATTCATGTGAAAATTTTATCGCTTGTATGTCCAATTTGATAAAAGGACTTAATCGCATAAAATGTAAAAGTTGCCTATTAATTGTTTAAGTGCTTATTTGAGTTGGTTTATTAAATGTGAGGTTCTTATGATACAATTAGAGCATGAATAAGGTGAGTGGATAAAGATGGACACAAATTAGTGGAATTTATAATGTTTTAATTAAGGGTAAAATGGTAAATCGATATTAATGTTATTATAATTGAAAAAAGAAATTAAAGGCCATTTCTCTTCATCCTTGGCCGAAAACATCAAGAAAAGAAAATAAAAAGATTAAGCTAGGGTTCGGCAGATTCATAGCTCAATTAAGGTATGTTTTGAGGTTAGTTTTTTTATTATTTTTACGTTTTTATGATCGTTGCTTTATGTTCTATCAAGCCCATGTCTTAATTTTATAATTTGATAATGATTTTGAGATGTTCCATTGATGAATGCTTGAGCTTTGTGATAGTTGATGATGAAATATGAAAGATATGTGATAGATTAACATATTTTGTCTTTGAATTTTTGATGAATTTGACTATTTTG
This sequence comes from Gossypium rotundifolium, assembly GCA_025506655.1. Classification (NCBI taxonomy): domain Eukaryota; kingdom Viridiplantae; phylum Streptophyta; class Magnoliopsida; order Malvales; family Malvaceae; genus Gossypium; species Gossypium rotundifolium. Next base: position 119,229,459 of record CP106734.1, on the reverse strand, counting down.
GGCTAAATTATGAAAATATGAAATTGGAGGACTAAAATGTGAAATAAATGAAATATGTGGGTTTGTATGAACATGAGGAAAATTCATCCTAAGTATGATATGATGGAATTGTGTGTATTTTGTGATTCTATGAAATAGGGACTAAAATGTCAAAATGTAAAAATGTGAGGGCTATTTTAAAAATGCCCTAAATATGTGTGTTTGGATTGAATTGAATGATTGGGTGAATGAATGAGCTAAATTTGAATATGTATGGATCAAGAAAAGAGAAATTCAGACTTAGATCGAGGCAAGAACAAAGTGTTCTATTGATCGACTTGCTTTGTAATTTCGACGTCCGAGGTAAGTTCATGTATAATGCAGTTTTTTTAAATCATATTCATGTGTTATGTGATGAATGAATATATGGGGTTGATGAATTAGAAATTCTATATGTGGATTTGAGTGTTGTGGCACTAAGTGTGCGGAATAAAATTGATAAAGTGGTGAACAACAATGTGTGTGCGAAAGAAAGAAAGCATCGACTATATTGATTGCTACTGTGTATGATATCGAAAGTTAAAATTGGTTTAATGTAAAAGCACTAAGTGTGTGATGATATTAAAGCTTCGACTAAGAAATTGGCACTAGGTGTGCGAGTAAATTGAATGATAAATGAAGACTGAACGAAATGTGGTATTAAGCATTGAGTAGTAAAAGTGATCGTTAACTAAGTGTTGGCATAGGTATGTACAGAACCTATGTGGTTGATGATATCGTATATGGATAAATGGATGATTATGTGAGTAATGACTATGATTATTTGAGTAATGACTATGTAGGAGATTGTATATAATTTTGAATTGGACCAAGTGATGGTTATTTTTGTATATTGAATTTGAATAGTTAAGTTAAATGTATTATATGACGAACTTACTAAGCTTTTTAGCTTACTGTGTGAAGTGTTTATCTGTTTTACAGTGTCATTAAAGCTAGCTCAGATCCAAGGATCGTCAGTGACTCAATCACACTATCGGCTATCTATTATGGTAATTTTTGAAGTTGTATATATTTGGTATATGGCATGTATGGGCTAGTGAATATGGCATGTTTTGGAAGTGTATAGATCTTGCCATATGATATGGCTTGATAGTTTAATGGTTTTGGTACATGTTTTTTGGTTAAGTGGAAACAATGGTTATTATGTGTTGGTGTGTTTTATGTGAATGATCAATATGGTATAAATTTAGTAAAATGGAAATGGTATGTTTCATGCTTAAATTTGGTGAGGATTAAATGATGAATGGATTACACGATATAGATGTGAAAATGATAATTTGTATTGGTATATTAGAGTAGGATTTGAATATGAAATGAATGATGATGTTAAAATACTAAATTGTACATGTTTTAGTATGTTTTGATGCCATTTGAGGTATGGAATTATGTGGTTTGATGCTTGTAGGTGTAACCCAAAGTATGGGAGGCAAAATGGCCTATATTTGCCCATATGGTTGAGCACACGGGTGTGTGGCTCGACCGTGTCTCTTAAATTTTTTAATTGTAACAAGTCAAACTCTCACACGAGCTGGACAAACGGGCGTGTGACTGGCCGTGTGAAATAAGCCAGTGTTGACCATGGGTGAGGGACACGGGCATGTCATCGACCGTATGGACAAGTCAGTATGTAAGCCCTGTTTTTCCACGGCTTGGACACACGAGTGTGTTTGGGGCCATGTGAGACACACGGCCTACCCACACGGGCGTGTGACTTCTGTAGCTTTGGAAAATGTTAAGTTTTTGGAAAATTTTGTATGAGCTCAATTTAGTCTCGACCCCTTTTTAACGTGTGTTTAGGGTCTCGTAGACCTTATTAAGGGACTTAGTGATATTGTTTGATTATGTTTTAATGATGCTTAAATAATGAAGGTTAAATGTTATGATTTGATCGGTAATGCCTCTTAACCCTATTCCAGCGACGGATACGGGTTAGGGGTGTTACAAAATCTGAGGTCAAAAAAATATTTTAATATTATTTTTGGTGTTTATATCGTGTGATTATATATGTGTGAAAGTTTCATGAAATAATTTTAGCATTTGAATGCTTAATTTGATAAAAGACTAAATCGCATAAAATGCAAAAGTAGCATGCTATAAATTAAGAGTGTTTGTTTGCTATGGTTTATTAATCCAAAGGTCCTTATGATGTTATTATGCCATTGATAAGGTTAATGGACATTAATGGCATTATATTTGATGATTAAATAGTTTAATAACCAAGGGTAAAATGGTAAACTATGTATTAATGTGTTATTAATAAAACAAAACATAAAAATTAGTCATAATATTAATATTTCTCACCAAAAATCAAAAGAATAAAGACCATTTGAAGCATTTTAGGGTTCAACCATTTTTATTCTTGATTGAGGTATGTTTTGAGCTCGGTTTTTGATGATTTTTATGTTTTTGAGATCGTTGCATCGAGTACTAGCTAGCCCATGCCCAAATTTTTTAGTTTGTTGATGATTTTGTGAAGTGCCATTGACGATTATTTGTGTTTTTGAATGTTTTATTATGGAAAATGAATATTTTTTGATAGTTACACAGGCTTTGTAAAGTGATTTTTGACAAAAATGTCAAATAGGGATTTATTTGTGAAAATGTGAAAATGTGAAAATGTGCGGTTAAATGTGTGAATAAATGATAAATAACAGTTGATATGTGCACTAGGAAAGTTCGGCTAGATTGGGAAGGTATTAAATTGAATGAATTTTGTGTATTTGTGAAATAGGGACTAAATTGACTAAATGTGGAACTTTAGGGGCTAAAGTGTAAAAAAAGGGCCCAAATATGTGTTTGTGGACATAATTGAGTGATTTGATTGATAGATGAGTTAATTTTGAATGTATATAGATCAAGTACGGAAGAAATCAAATTTAGATTGGAAAAAATCAAAAGTTACCGAATAGTCGATCCAGACAGTTTATCCTTAGTACAAGGTAAGTTCATATGCAAATAAATGTATTTAAATTGCATTATATATCTTTGATTGTCATTGAACTGTTATGAATGTTGAATGATCGAATACGAGTAAGAATCGTTAGGGTTACAATATTTGAAAGTCTCGTATGAACCTTAGAATAGTATAGGATACGAATGTCATGGCATTAGGATTACCAAGATGTGATTACGTGTAAGACCATGTTTGGGACATTGGTATTGTTATATGATTTTGTATAAGACCCTGTCTAGGGTAGTGCCATCGATATGTGATAAAATGTATGACCATATCCGGGATATGGCATTGTACGAGTTATATGTGATCTTCGAGTATCCTCAGCGATTCCGAATGGTTCAACGAGCAAACTCAAGGCGAGAAAGAATATGTGAATTAGTTTAGTGACTCAGGTACTTACGATATCCATATGAGTATTGAAAAGGGAAGTATTTGATGATTTCACTTATGATTTTGAATGTGTGTTCAATGGGAAAGGTTTGTGAGCTTTTATATGCTTATTTATGATTTTACTATTAATGAAAATGATATTGATTCATGTGGTAATTTTATTTGTATTGTAACATCCTAGAATTAGGGGTTCTGCATTTTGTGCTATTCAATGTGATTGGCTTGGTTAGCTTGTTATTTTGGTGTGTTTGGGGTTCTTGGGGAGGCTCGGGTTCTAGCCAGAGCTTGGGAGAAATTTTGCTTTTAGGGCACTTTGGGGGGAGAGCTAGTGAAAGCAGGCTTTAAGGATATTTGTTTGTTTTTGATGACACAAAGTGAGAATGAGGAAGAGTGGTTATGGCCTCACTGGCAGAGAAGGGGGAAAGGAGTTTGAATCCCATCTGCTGCACTGTGGAACTTTATTTTTGTGCTCAAGGTGGTGAAGTGTTGGCATTCGGCTGGGACTCTATCAGGTGAGGATTTGAATTGGTCAACAAACTCAAATGGATGGAGGAGAGGTGCTTGGGGAGTTTGAATGGGTCAACCAATTCAAATGGTCGATGGAGAGGAATTAGTGGAGCAAATCAAGGGATGTGGTGGAGGAATGTAGTTGGCTGAAAATGGGAGACTTGTGAGGGGGAAATATTCAGTCAAAGTGTAAGGGAGTATAGGGGATTTTGAGTAGCATTTTCGGAAGTGGGGGAGTAGTGTGCCATTTAAGTCAAGAGTGGCTAGGTGAGTTTTGTTTCTTTTAGGATTTTCGGTTATAGCATTTTGAGGACAACATTGCTCTTTCTTTTACTGAAACTTAGAGTGTCTATTCTCTTGGTTTTCATATCTTTTATTTTCCCTTTCAAGCTTTGTAGCCGAAACTTCAACTTTCCCACCCTTCTCTTCTTTTTCTTTCCTTCCTACTTTTTCTTCTTCATCACAAGCCGAATTCTCTTGAAGCCATTCTTTTTCGAACCACCCTCTTACCATTCTCTTTCGTTTATCACCATAGCCGAACATTCATTCTTCTCCATTATTTCTCTACCTTCTCCATTAAATCAAAACCTCTACTCCCTTATTCTTCATAGTCTTTATCCTAAGCCAAATTGTGTTCTCCTTCTATACTTCTTCTTTTTCCTTGTTTTATTAAACACATTCATTTTCCCGTGGTAGTCGAATCCCCTCTTGCGCCAAACTAAATCTATTCTTTCACCCCTTTTTCTATTAGCGGTGCATCAGGAAGGAAGGTATTAGGCTTTTTTTGTATGTCGAAAGTCTCCCTCTTCAATTGGTTGGGTTGTGCATGGTAAGGTTCTTCTTTGTCGTTCACATTTCCTTTCAGTTTTTCCCTCGGCTTGGATAGGCCGAGCCTTAAACTTTTGTGGTGATCTAAACTCTTTTGTTCCCTTTATGGAAAGGGCCAAATATCTCTTCAGTTGACTTTAGGGATTCCTATGGGTTGATCCATAGCCGAATCTGGTGTTGTGCAACTTCTCATTAATTAAGGTAAGGAGTTTTTCTCTAGTCCTATACGATTAGTCTTTATTTCGTGTTACTCTTCCATAACCCAATCTCTTTGTTAGATAATCATCGATCTCTCTAAACGTACTGTACTGATCAAAGATTCTCTTCATGGATGTGAGTGCTAGGCAATCTAAGGAGAGGAGTGGACTCGTAGTCTCTACTCCCAAGTTCAAGCTATGTGCTGTGTCGGCGGTTCGAGACTTTTTGCCGGGTTGTGGTAGAGAGCTGACATCCATTTGGGATAGGCAGATAGTGGTTATTCCTGCTAGTGAGTATATCAACGTTTAGGATAGTTTGGTCCTTCGCGTAATCAGGTGTGTAATTCTCACACCTTCATTTGGTTGATTAGTAATAAATATGCGTGTTGGTTAAAAGCCGAGATATCGGTAACGGTTGTTGAGTACCCTTGAGGGTAAGATTAGAGATACGAGGTTAGTTACTTTCATGACTATGTCAGTTATATAACTTGGCATGAATATATGTATGCTCCAATTATTTGATGTACATTGATATATGTTGCATTCATTACATTATAATTAAATATTGCATGGGATTGGGTTATGATATTGATGAAAAGGGGTAGTGTATATCGGTGACTCTGTCACATTATTTTGATGGCTCGGTGCAACATATATTAGTGACTCAGTCACATTATTACAGTGGCTAGGCCACATACATCGATGACTCACACATTATATCGGCTTTGAACAAAGATGATCACAAGATAACTGCCAATGGGGAGTGTAGCGAATGTAGGGTTGATTGTAGAAATTCCCACAGGTCTGTTGAGGTTGGACATATGGAGCGGTGTGTAGCGGATGGAATACTAGGTTGGGCTGGGTTGCATTGCATTCACTATATTATATGCCATGTTGTTAAGGCTACAGCCCAATTCGACACGTATGGGCTCCGGCCAATTTGCTTCTATGGGCTTCGGCCCAGATTTTTTTCGTAAGGGGAATTACACATTGAGTTCTTATAACTCACCCCTCTGCTTAATTATGCAGGTAATTCCTAGCTTTGCGGATTTGGGGCCGAGGAGGACTCTGTGGTGGCCATGCATCGTTTCTGTAGTAAACTTCGTTTTACATACCCTTAAACTTATTTTTATTTTGGATTATGTTCTGTAATAAGGCTAATAGGATTTTAATTTGGTTTTTGTTAACGCATTTATTATCTATTATGAGTTGATCAATACGGGGCTTTTTTAAAAACAAAAATAATTGTTTTCCAAATTATTAATGAACGGTTCACAAACTATTGATAATTTTAGCTCGGGATTTTTCTTAAAACTTCAAAAAACTATATCGAATCGGTGCATTTTTTGAAACCCACTGAAATTGATTTTTGTGTTATAGAACAAAGTTTTCGGTGTTGGTAATACTAATAACATTTTACAAAGAAAACCATAAACCAATTCTGATTTTCAAAATGGAGACAAAACTCAAAATTTTCAACGATTACGAAATTTCTTAAACAACCTTTCCATATGACATGCCAGATCCGATCGTAACGTCCAAGCTGGGTTTGGGGTGTTACAATTTGTGGTACCAGAGCATGATACAAAACTCGGTTGTGAAGTGGGTTTAAAAATACTTTTCGAAGATTGGTTTGCAAGGTGGTTTAGAAAAATATATGTCTTTCTGCAAGTACGGCACACCGAGTCTCCTACCAAATCAGACTTGTAATTCTTTTGATTCTGTTTGATTTTATGAAAGGATTTTTATTGTGTTATGATTGTTAGTTATAGGAGATAAAATTTTAGAGATCGAGACCTTTCAGAATACAATCTGCGAAAACTACTTTTAAATCTGTATTCATAAAATATCTGTTAATAAACAGTAGAATAATTTACTAATTCATAAAATTTCTAATTGGATTAATTCGATTCAGTAAACATGAGCGCTAGAGGACATAGACGTGGTGGACATGGCCGAGGTAGAGGCTGAGATGGTGGGGCTGGATCTGAGGCATCGGGACACATGCCTGGTATGAAAGCACCTGCGTCACCGATAATCGAGATAGGGTCCCATGATCAAATTAGAGGGGACGATGCTTTGTCCCAAGCCATGCTGTGAGTGTTGGAACGGGTTGCTGGGGCAAGCACTGGATCTGTAGCCTAAAAATCTACTCTTAAGAGACTTCGGGCAAATGGGGCTGAGATATTTAGGGGTATTTCTGGCGTGGCCCCTAACGTAGCTGAATACTGGTTGGAATTGATTGAACGAATCATGGACGATCTAGATTATACTGTAGAGGAAAAGTTGAAGGGAGCAGTATCTCTCTTGCGTGATAAGGTGCACCAGTGGTGGCTCATAGTGAGGGCAGGTACTTCAGTAGATCGTATCACTTGGGACTTCTTTAAGACAGCGTTCCAGGAAAAATATGTTGGGGCAAGCTATGTGGATGCCCAGAGGAAAGCATTTCTGAATCTGGTTCAAGGGGGTAAATCTGTGGCTGAATATGAGGCAGAGTTTCTGTGCTTGAGCCGTTACGCCTAAGGTATAGTTACAACTGACTATGAACGTTGTGTTCGGTTCAAGGATGGTCTGCGAGACGAGCTGCGGGTACTGATAGCTTCGCAGCAGGAAAGGGATTTTGCCATTCTAGTTGAGAAAGAAAAAATAGCGAAGAAGTGAAGCGATCTGAGAGGCAGAATTGAGATAAGGATAGGGGTAAGAATAAGAGGAGTTTTGGGCCATCAGGATCTACTGGAGGTTTCCAAAAGAGGCCTACGTTTGAGGGGCCAGTTCAAGGTACGATGCCTGTTGCTATTGGTCAATCTCGACCATGTGCTCGATGTGGGAAATTACATTCAGGGGAGTGTTGGGTAAGAAATAAAGGATGTTTCAAGTGTGGATCTATGAACCATCTGATAAGGGACTGTCCACAAGAGTTGGCTAGGGCGCGATCAGTGAGTCAAGGTTATGCACAACCAGGAAGAGATGGGCAGTAGCCATCGAGAGGTCATGGGTCGGTCAGAGGAGGAAACGGAGTACGTGGAAGGCGTGGAGCACCGAACAGAGGTGCTGGTCATATAGATGCAAGATAGTCTGGATTGCTTTATGCGGCTAGAAGGCGAAAGGATGGTGATGCACCAGACGTCATAACCGATACGTTTATTGTGTTTGATACACCCTTTACAACTTTGATAGATGTTGGGTCTGCACACTCATATGTTGCTTGTATTGTATCTGGGACTTTGAGCATTAAAACTGAGCTTGCTGCTAGAGAAATATCTGTGATTAGCCTTTTAGGACAATCTGTAGTGGTGGGCAAACTATTTAGGAGTGTGCCTTTGGAAATACAAGGGGTTGTTTTCCCGGCAGACTTGATGGAATTGCCATACAGTGAGTTCGATTTGATTTTAGGTATGGACTGGTTAGGTAAGCATCGGGCAAACTTGGATTGTGCTGCTAAGCATATGATATTGAAGACTTCAGAGGATGAGGAGGTGCTGGTGATAGGTGAGAGAAGGAATTACCTGTCCAATGTGGTGTCTGCACTAAAGGATGAAAGGGTGGTGCAAAAAGGGTGTGAGGCGTTCTTGGTTTCAATCAGTGCTTTGGAAACCAAAGAATTGTCTGTAAGGGATGTTAGAATGGTGAAAGAGTTCTCAGACGTCTTTCCAGAAAAGCTTCTAGTGTTACCTCCAAATCGCGAGGTATAGTTCGACATTGATTTACTTCCGGGAATAACTTCAGTGTCCATCGCCTATATAGGATGGTACCAAAAGAGCTGGTAGAACTTAAAGCTCAGATCCAGGAACTATTAGATCGTGGATTTATCCGACCAAGTATGTCTCCATGGGGAATGCCGGTGTTGTTCGTTAAGAAAAAGGACGGGTCAATACATAAGTCCATTCACTATCATCAGTTGAACAAGTTGATGATTAAGAACAAATACCCAATACCAAAGATTGGCGACCTATTCGATCAGCTGCGAGGAGCCTCAGTTTTCTCAAAGATAGACTTGAGATCTAGGTATCATCAGTTAAACATCAAGGAGGATGATATTCATAAGATTGCATTCCAAATACGGTATGGGCATTATGAGTTTCTAGTGATGCCGTTCGGGTTAACAAATGAACTAGCCGCTTTTATAGACATGATGAACCAGGTCTTCCAACCTTATTTAGACTGGTTCGTGGTGGTTTTCATAGATGATATTTTGGTGTACTCGAGAATGGAGGAGGAACATGATTCTCATCTTCGGGTTGTTCAGATGTTGAGAGAGAAGCAAATGTATCCCAAATTCAGCAAGTGTGAATTTTGGCTGAAGGAAGTTACCTTTTTTGGGCATGTTGTTTCCGCCGAGGGGATTAGGGTTGATCCCCGAAAGATTGAAGCTATTCTAGACTGGAAGCCGCTGAAGTCTGTAGCAGAAATTCAATGTTTTCTTGGGTTAGCTGGGTACTACAGAAGGTTCATTGAGGGATTCTCGTTGATTGCTGCACCATTAACCAAGTTGTTACGGAAAGGGGTACCGTTTGTTTGGGCTAATAAGCAGTAGGAAAGCTTTGAAAAGCTAAAGAGGATTTTGACTGAGGCACCAGTGTTGATTCAGCCTCAGGCTGGGAAGGAGTTCATCGTCTATTGTGATGCATTACACACGAGGTTGGGATGTGTGCTAATGCAAGAGGGGAAAGTAGCCGCATATACGTCTCGGCAATTAAGACCACATGAGGTGAATTATCCCACTCATGATTTGGAGCTAACTGCAGTAGTGTTCGCCCTGAATATTTGGAGACACTACTTGTATGGAGAAAAGTCAATCATCTACACCGACCATAAGAGTCTAAAATATATGCTTACCCAGAAGGAGTTGAATTTAAGGTAACGGAGGTGGATTGAGTTATTGAAGGACTATGATTGCTCGGTCGAGTATCACCCGGGTAAAACTAACGTGGTGGCAGATGTGTTGAGTCGTAAAGTGATAACGAATTTGAGGGCAATGTTTGCTCATCTTAGTCTGTATGAAGATGGTAGCCTGTTAGCTAAACTTTAGATAAAACCAACATGGATAGATCAGATTAAGGAGAAGCAATTGTTGGATGAATTGTTAATTTCTCGACTTCAGCAAGTGGAAGGTGGTGAGACAGAAGATTTTGGTCTGAACAATGAACAAGTATTGTGTTTTTGTGGAAAGGTTTGTATGCCGAAGGACTCGGAGTTGAGGCAGATGATTCTGTGAAAGGTACATAGTAGCCCACACGCTATGCATCCCAGTTGAAGTAAGATGTATCGAGACCTACATGAACAGTATTGGTGGTCTGGTCTAAAACGTGAAGTTACCGACTTTGTGAGTAAGTGTTTGACATGTCAGCAAGTGCAGGTGGAACACTATTTGCCTTCGAGGTTGCTACAACCGGTGACGATTCCACTTTAGAAATGGGAAAGGATAACGATGGATTTTGTTAGTGGGCTACCACTGACACCTAGTAAGAATGATTCTGTGTGGGTGATTGTCGATCGATTGACGAAGTCGGCACACTTCATACCAGTTCGTACTGACTTTTTGTTATAGAAGTCAACCAAGCTGTATGTGGTAGAGATTGTGAGGCTGCATGGGGTACCCGTATCTATCATATCAGACATGGATCCTAGGTTTACATCACGGTTCTGGAAGGCATTGCATTAAGCTTTGGGTACAAGGTTAGATTTTAGCACAGCATTTCACCCGCAGACTATTGGTCAGTCGGAAAGGGTGATTCAGATTCTAGAAGACATATTGAGGGGCTGTATAATCGACTTCAGGTGTGGTTGGGAGGATTTTCTACCATTGGCAGAGTTTGCATACAACAACAGCTATCAATCCAGCATTCAAATGGCACCCTATGAGGCGTTGTTTGGTCGTAGGTGTCGTACCCCTACCTACTGGACAGAGTTGGATGAGCGACAGTTACTGGGTCCGGAATTGATCTCAGAGACTGAGGAAAATCTTAAGTTGATTCGGGCTTGGTTGAAGGAAGCTTCCGATAGGAAAAAATCATATTTAGATCTAAGACACAGAGAAATAGAATTCTTTGTGGGTGATCGGGTTTTTCTGAAAGTCTCACCTTGGAAGAAGGTTCTAAAATTTGGAAGGAAAGGCAAGTTGAGCTCCAGATTCATCAGGCCTTATCGAGTGTTGAAACAAGTGGAACCAGTAGCGTATCAGCTTGACTTACCTCCGGAGTTGAGTCAAATCCATAATGTATTCAATGTTTCGATGTTAAGGCGCTATCGTTCGGACCCATCTAACATAGTATCAGTAGAAGAACTTGAAGTAAGACCCAACTTGTCTTTTGAAGAAGAACCAGTGCAGATCTTGGATTGGGATGTTAAGGTGTTGAGAAGGAAGTCTGTTTCATTGGTCAAAGTGTTATGGCGTAATCACAATTCAGAGGAAGCCACGTGGGAGCCGGAAGAGACAATTCAATAGCAATACCCTCACCTCTTTTGACCAAGTAAATTTCGAGGCAAAAATTTCTTTAAGGGGTTAAACTGTAACATCCTAGAATTAAGGGTTCTGCATTTTGTACTGTTCAATGTGATTGGCTTGGTTAGCTTGTTACTTTGGTGTGTTTTGGGGTCTTGGGGAGGCTTGGGTTTGAGCTAGAGCTTGGGAGAAATTTTGCTTTTAGGGTACTTTAGGGGGAGAGCTAGTGAAAACAGGCTTTAAGGATATTTATTTGTGTTTGATGACACAAAGTGAGCATGAGGAGGAGTGGTTGTGGCATCATTGGCAGAACAAGGGGGAAGGAGTTCGAATCCCCTCTGCTACACTGTGGAACTTTATTTTTGTGCTGAAGGTGGTGAAGTGTTGGCATTCGGGTAGGACTCTATCAGGTGAGGATTTGAATTGGTCAAAAAACTCAAATGGTTGGATGAGAGGTACTTGGGGAGTTTGAATGGGTCAACCAATTCAAATGGTGGATCGAGAGGACTTGGCGGAGCAAATCTAGGAGCAAATCAAGGGATGTGTTGGAGGGATGAAGTTGGCCAAAAGTGGGAGACTTGTGAGGGGGAAAAATTCGGCCAAAGTGTAAGGGAGTGTAGTGGATTTTGAGTAGCATTTTCTGAAGTGGGGGAGTAGTGTGTCATTTAAGTCAAGAGTGGATAGCTGAGTTTTGTTTCTTTTAGCATTTTCGGTTATAGCATTTTGGGGGCAACATTACTCTTTCTTTTACCGAAACTTGGAGTGTCTATTCTCTTGGTTTTCATTTTTTTTTTCTTTTCCCTTTCAAGCTTTGTTGATTAGTAATAAATATGCGTGTTGTTTAAAAGCTGAGATATCGATAATGGCTGTTGAGTTACCCTTGGGGGTAACATTGGAGATACGAGGTTAGTTACTTTCATGACTTTGTCAGTTATATAACTTGGCATGAATATATGTATGCTTCGATTATTTGATGTACATTAATATATGTTGCATTCATTACATTATAATTAAATATTGCATTGGATTGGGTTATGATATTGATGAAAAGGGGTAGTGTATATCGGTGACTCTGTCATATTATTACAGTGGCTTGGCCACATACATCAGTGACTCGGTCACATTATATTGGCTTTCAGCAGCATGACTGTCAGCATGACTGCCAATGAGGAGTGTAGCGGATGGAGGGTTGATTGTAGAAATCCCAACAGGTGGGTTGAGGTTGGATATATAGAGCGGTGTGTAGCGGACGGAATGCTAGGTTGGGTTGGGTTGCATTACATTCACTATATGATATTCCATGTTGTTAGGGCTACGGCCCAATTCGATACGTGTGGCTCCGGCCAATTTGCTTCTATGGGCTTAGGCCCAGATTTCGTTCGTAAGGGGAATTACACACTGAGTTCTCATAACTCACCCCTCTGCTTAATTTTGTAGGTAATTCCTAGCTTTGCGGATTTGGAGCCGAGGAGGACTCTGTGGTGGACATGCATCGTTTCTGTAGTAAACTTTGCTTTACATACCCTTAAACTTATTTTTATTTTTGATTATGTTCTGTAATAAGGCCACTAGGATTTTAATTTGGTTTTTATTTAACGCATTTATTATCTGTTATGAGTTGATCAATACGGGGCTTTTTCTAAAAACGAAAATAACTGTTTTCCAAAATATTAATGAACGGTTGAGAAACTATTGATAATTTTAACTCGGGATTTTTCTTAAAACTTCAAATAACTATATCAAATTGGTGCATTTTTTGAAAACCACAGAAATTGATTTTTGTGTTATAAAATAAAGTTTTCGGTGTTGGTAATACTAATAACATTTTACAAAGAAAACCATAAATCAAATCTGATTTTGAAAATGGAGACAAAACTCAAATTTTTGAACGATTGCGAAATTTCTTAAACAACCTTTCCATGTGACATGCCAGGCTGGTCGTAACGTCTAGGTCAGGTTTGGGGTGTTACATGTATGTGGCTTACTAAGATTTTAAAGCTTACTTTTTGTGTTCTTTCCCTATTTTATAGATAATCGAAGCTAGCTCGGACTTGGGGATCATCAAGAACTTCGTCACGCTATCTATCAAATTGTTGATGCTTTTGATGTTATATATATATGGTGTATGGCATGTACAGGCTAGTGTTAAGATGATATGTTTTGAGTTGTAATTTTAGCCATGGGAGTTGGCTTGTAAATGATGTACATGTTGGGGTGTATTTGGCCATCCAAGTTGGCTTAATTTATGAATTTGGTAAGTGATATGTGATGTATATATGGCCTTGTGTTTTGGCATGTTTGGTGTGATAGTTGTGATGGCTACGTCGTTAATTGTTTTGATTATTTACCAATGATATATCATGGTTGATTTGGTATGATATAGGGATGATGAATTGGTATATTTTGCGACATGAATTAGTTGATAAAATGATGAGAAAAATGCATAGGGAAGATAGGTGAAATGGTTGGTAATAATATGTTGTTTTAGTATGTTTAAGGTTATGATTTGAGTAGTGAAATGATTGAAGATTAAATGGCATGATTTGTATATGAATTGGCATGTTTTGGTTGCCTATAAATGTGTTGAAATGGTATTTTTTTTTTGATTGTTTAGGTGAGCATGAGAAAGGGTGGAAAATTGGCCTTGCAAATGGCATATTTTTGTCCACACGGGTAGAGACATAGGTGTGTGCCTTACCTGTGTTTGACACACGGTCATGATACATGGCCGTATGTCTCCTGGTGTTGAGATTGAATTGAAGTCAAGATGTTCTAAGATTTGCCTCACACACCAAGCGCAGGACCGGCCGTGTGGAACTGATAAACCATAAAAGTAACATATTTTAATCCCATATTTAGCATACATTTGGAGGATTTATTCCTTGTTTTATGTAAAAAGGTGCTCTTAATCCTTTCTTTTCATATTTTATACTCAGGAAAGCACCTAGGGAGAAAAAGAACGAGAAACATGCCTAAAATGGACCAAATAGGCCATATCACGAAATCGACACGGCCTGGACTTCAAGCCACACGGCCGTGCCTCGACAATTAACTAGAACACGGCATAACTACGATTCACATGGCCGTGAATCCATCAACAAACCCAAACATGGCCTAAAGTCGAGTCACACGGGTGTGTGCCATGGGCGTGTCCCTGCCGCGGCCAAGAGAAGTTTCACTCAGATTTGGATACTTGAAGGTAAAGAAATACATTCCGAAGCCTATTCAAACACCTGAGTAGGAATTATACTTGAATTAGGATACTTAGGGGCCAAATAAAGCATTCCAAGAGCCTATATAAAGACCCTAAGTGTAACCTGAAAGAGGGCAGTTAGTTAAGCAGTCAGCTATGCCAAGGAGCTGAGCCAGAAGGCCAGATTCGTGGGAATCACTCGAAGATAGCCAGTTGATCCATCTCAAGAATCCGGAGTACTACTCAAGACGGGGATCTCTCCTTCAATTCCTTTAGGGGGTTTTAGGGATATCTTATGTTTTGTTTTATCTTTTCTCTTGAGATGTTTTATCTTATCATTATAAACTAAACCCTTCAGATACCTGAAGGGGTGAAACCTAGACGAATCTTGTTATTGTTTTCTGAATGATATGATAAATACTTAGGTTGTTCTTAATTATATGTGCTTAATTCTTTTGTTGATATTTCCAGAAAATTAATTCAAGTATGATGTGCTTAGGTGGTGGAGCAAAAGTCTCTGCTTAAGAGTAGATCTAGCGTAATTCAGCGGAGTTAATCGCGCACCTAGAGATAGGGTGACGAGATTTTGCCGATTAGGGTGAAACCTAATATGGGAGTCCATAGATTGAGTTAATGCAATTCTAGGGTTTTAATTAGAAATAGATTTCAGTTAATCAACCTATGGTTAGATGTTATTTGCCTCGAGAGAGTGTTTAATATAAATTAGAGAGTCCTACAGATCAAGCTAAGTGAATAAATTGTCTGGTTCAGTGTTAGATAAAAAGTGATGTTTAGGTGGATTCTTCCTAAGGGTATCGTCGTAATCAACTGAGTCTTTCTAAAAGTTATTTCTTCAATTTGCTCTTTTTGTCTTTGCGTCTTAGTTTAGTAATTAGTTAGTTTTTTATTCAATCAACCAATCACTTCATATTTAGGCTAAAAAATAGAAAGAAAGTGAGTATTAGTACTTTTAGTTCCTTTGGGTTCGACAATCCGGTCTTGCCTAAACTATACTACTGTTCGATAGGTGCACTTGCCTTAAGTCATTGTCAGAGTTAGTTTCCAGGTTTGATCATTCTCTTTATACGTTTTAAAACTCGACAATTAGACGATCAATTTTTTGGCGCCGTTGCCGGGGAACTAAAATATTAAGAAAGCTCTATTTTTATTACTTTTACCGGTTTTTAGTTTCTGCAATTTATTTTTTACTTTATTTTTTTTTACTTTGCTAATTTTTCCTCTATATGCTTTTGATAGATAATTCTAGTTTATAGAGAAGATAGCACTGAATAATTATCAGTTGCAAGTCATGAGGACAATTCATACTAAAGCAGCCAGTGTCTTCAACCTCGACGTGGTCACCAGGTTATCTAACCAGCTAGAGATGATGAATAAAAAGATTGATGGTTTGTATAGTCTCTCGCAGGTACACCTAGAAATACATTATGTGTAACATCCTAGATTAGGGGTTATGCGTTTGTGCATAATTCATGAGTAGTAGGTTTTGGCAGTGGTTAGAAGTGAATTAAGGGTTTTTAAAATCCTAGGATGGAAGAGAAAGCTTTGGACAATTATTGGTTTTTAAGTTAAAAATAAGAAGTGATGTGGAAAAGTGGCAAGGGACGCCACCTAAGGGGCAAGGGTTATGGCATCAAGTGAAGTACTTTGAGGGAAGAGGTTCGAATCCCATTGTGTGCATTTTTTAATGAAATAGCATGTTTACTGTGATATGGATGTGTGGTGTGCATCTTTAGAACCTTGGAAATGTAAGGAAATGTAAGGAAATATAAGGAAATGTAAGGAAATATAAGGAAATATAAGGAAATGTAAGGAAATGTAAAGAAATGAAAGGAAATGAAAGGAAATGTATGGAAATGTATGGAAATGTAAGGAATTGTATGGAAATGTATGGAAATGTAAGGAAATGTATGGAAATGTATGGAAAGGTATGGAAATGTATGGAAATGTAAGGAAATGTATGGAAATGTAAGGAAATGTATGGAACGATTAGTTAAAAGAGGAAAGTGAACATTTTGGAAACCTAAGCTAAAAGAGGAAAGTAAACATTTTGGAAACTAAGCCAAAATAGGAAAGTAAACATTTTGGAAACCTAGGAAATGTCAAGTTTACAGAGCCGCGCGAAAATTTTTGGAAACTTAAAAATGACCCCGAAATGTCGAATTTTAAAGTTCAAAGGGGAACTTAGGGCCAGGTGACCCTAAAATATAAAGTACGTGAAATTTGACCCATTAACGGACTTGGAAAAGTGGCCTGAAGATGCCACTTAAGGCCTCAGGAAATGGCCCACATGCAAGGGTGTTGGGCTTGAGTTCGAGTCACATAAGAAGCAAATAAAATAAGTTTTATTTTGCTTCTAGAAGCCCAAGAGGTGGACGGCACAAGGCTTGCAGAAGAGGAGTTTCACTCTCCTTAAAACTCGGCTAATTAGAAGATCATAAGGACTCTTAAGGGAAGAGTTTAATTCTCTTTAAAATTTGGCAAAATAGGTGGATAAATGAAGAATTATTCTTTAATTAGGAAAATAAGGAAGAGTGGTGGCCAAGTTAAGGATTCTTGGCCTAGTAATTTCGGCTATAAAAGGATGAGACTAGGGCCATTCATTATTCATTCTCCTCTCTCTTTCCTCTCGAAATATTCTTATTGAGCATCCATTCTTTTCTTCTTTTCTTTTAGCCTCCTAGCCGATTCCTTCTAAGCCTATTATTCCTCTCTTCTTTCATCTTTGAAACCGAATACATAAGGGAATCATAGCCGATTGTTCATCAAGTCTCTAAGTCAATCTCAAGGTTGAAGTGAAGGTGCAATCGATTCCTTCAAATAAGGGTAAGATCCAAGTTTGGTTTCCATTCTTTTATATTTTAGACTTATCGAAATCTACGGCTAATCCCATTAATGTTCATGTTGTCAAACTTTGAAGAGATCTTTCTGGATTTACTAAGTGTAGGCTACAAGGAAGGAGAAGTTCTTTCCGAAGGTACACCACAGTCAGCGTGTTCCCTAGTTATTCGGTGAGTTTCGGATTTAAAACCCACAAGGTAAGTGTCACAAACATTCTGGCTAAGGCCTATTTTGATAGTTAGATCTAATTCTTGTTTGTTTAAAAGTCAAACTAACCCCGATGAGATTTAGTGCTTGGTAGAATACAAGGAGGAGCATAGCATAGATTTCTGGATTTGATTAGTATTGAAATCGGAAACAAGGTAAGTCTTTTACAAATCCTACTAGGATTTGGATATCATAGCCAAATAGAATTTATGCTAAGTAATAAATGATGAATCAAATGTAGGGACTAAGGATCCGAACTTTAGATCTAGCTTTTCTAATCTCAAGGAATCGCTAAACAAATCAGGTGTGTACCCTACACTAAATCTTGATAGATTTTTGGCTTTAATTCATTATATGTGTTAATATGAAAGTGTAAGAATATGGCTAAGGTACCGTGTGTACCCCACACTAATCTTAATAGATTTATGGCTTAAATATGATATATATATGTTAATGTGAAAGTGAAAGAATGTGGCTAAAGTACCATATTATGGTACAAAGTACTGTGCACGCTTCCTACTCCTACTAGGATTTCGAAATATGTTATATTTAACATGTGAAAAGTGACGTGAAAGTGAAATTAAATATGATATGCATGACATGTATAATTTGGGGCATTCGGGTTATTTGAGAAAGGGGAAATGAATGTGATGACTTCGGTCTCACTAAGTGAAACGTGATGACTTTGGTCTCACTAAGAATATGTGATGACTTCGGTCTCACTAAGAATATGTGATGACTTCGGTCTCACTAAGTGAATGTGGTGATTTCGGTCACATTAAGTGAATGTGGTAACTTCGGTTACATTATCTGAATGTCGTGGCTATGCCATGAATTTTAAGTGGGCGATGAGCACGTCGACTGCAGCGACTGCCTTCAATGGTGTGTAGCGGATGGAGGGTTGACTTAGTAGTCCCCAAGGTGTACAGGTTGGTACAGGTGGAGTGTAGCGGATGGCATATAGGTTTGGGTTCGGGTTTGCATCATTATCTTGAATTTTTATATGAATATGATATGTATGGTGTGCCTATTTCTATTATGTTTTGGTGTTGGTTACACATTGAGTCTATCGACTCACCCCGTTGTGGGAACATGTTTCAGGTGATGAGCAGTAATGGACCGGGACGGCAGAACTTGTGGTGGCCATGTTCAGCTTGAAGTTTAATTTAATTTGAATCTTTATTTTATTTTAAGTACTGTACAATTTTATTTTGGGTTTCTTTTTATGTAATAAGGCCATCGTGACGAATTTTTATTTCTGCTTTAATTACTATGTTATGAATTTAGGGCTTTATAAAGATTAAGCCCATTTAATTTAAAATAAGTTTAAACATTTTGTCATTTGAAACAAATGGGTTTTTAATATAAAATAAATTTGTTTTCAACTCGAGCCCAACCCACTACAAACTATCTTCCAAAACACACAGTTTTCAAAGTATTCGAATGAATTTGAACCGGGTTACTTTGAGGAACATACCAGATCCGGTCCATTCTCGTAATGTAGGGTGTGAAATGTTTGATTTAGTATCGAGCCCGCTTTTAAACTATCTACCGTGGCCTAAGGCCCAAAACGTTTGCAAAACGAGCCCAAATGAGTTTTATGGAAATACTTCGAAAATGGATGGTATGATGACATGGCCCTAAGTCTCCGACTCATGATCCACCGTAAGTACCCCTAACTCTATGTGTGATTCGTGAATTGTATAAGGGTAGAAAAGGCATGGAACGTAGAATAGAATGATAGGAACTTGAACCCTAGGACTAGTCTACTCAAACACAAACACATAAGATTTAATGCACTAAACAAACCTATGGCTAAGTCAACGAGCTAAGGTGTGGTAACCCCTGACGCATGTCTAGGATTGGATCCAGAAAGAGCACGGTATTTAGGCGCCCTAGTGACTCACCTCCTCTTGCAGAATCCTACCAGTGCGTAGCTTTGGTTCACCATAACTCGAGAGGCTCGGTGGTGTGGCAACCTCTCATGCGCATGTCTAGGAATGGTTTTGGTGGGAGCTTGGTATTTAAGCGATCTGTGACTCACCTCCTCTCCACACGAATCACTGCCTGTGCGTAGCTTTGGTTCACCCTAACCAAGAGGGCTCGGTTATAGGCTAAACATAATAACTAAAACCCGAAGGGAACTAGCCATGTTTTAAAAAAAAATAGAACAAAACAACAAACCCTAGTTTTTTTCAAACTTTTAAAACTTTCTTTTAAATCTGAGAAAATTATTTTTACAACATTTTCTGGAAAACTCTTGATTTGCGAAAATTACAAAAATGCCCTTAGGGGTGAAATTACCAAAATGCCCTTGGTTTATAAAATGCCCAACTACTCAACAGTTTTGCCAAAATTTCATTATTTCATAAATGTTCAAAAACCCTAATTTGCAAACTATCAAAAAAAAATACCTTGATTTATGGAAAATTACAAAATTGCCCCTAACTGACTAAAATTATCAAAATGACCCTGATTTCCAAAATTTTTGCAACAACACAGTTGTGGAAAGTACAATTCTCAAAAAGAACCCTCAAAGTTTTGCAAC
The DNA here is from genome assembly GCA_025506655.1 of Gossypium rotundifolium. Lineage (NCBI taxonomy): Eukaryota > Viridiplantae > Streptophyta > Magnoliopsida > Malvales > Malvaceae > Gossypium > Gossypium rotundifolium. The sequence continues at coordinate 119,209,293 of CP106734.1, read as the reverse complement.
TTCTAAAATATCCCCAATTTATTAAAATTTTACAATTTACCCCGGTTTGTGGAAAAAATTACCAAAAAACCCCCAAGGTCTAAAAATTTCTGAAATACCCTCGGATTTCAAAAAAAAAATGGAATACCCCGGGAATTTAAAAATACTTTGTGACAAAATCACCAAGGAACCTTATTTTGACAAATTACGAAAATACCCTTGTAGGATAAATTACGAAAATACCCCCGGGTAGTGGAAAAAACAACAACAACAACAACAACAATGAAAACTACAACGTTTCTCTGAATGAACTAAGGTTCATAATTGTTTAATGGATGTATGAATGAATGAATAGACTGTGTGCATGTATGAATACGAAAGAACCACTCCTAAATTCCTTTTCATAAAATTTCTTCGCGGTTAATCAGTGAAACAAAATTTTTTTATACATAAAACTTCTTAATCAGATTAAATCACGACGTTAAAAATGAGTTCTAAGGGACTTGAATTTAGAGATTGTGCCGGAAAGTATGATGGTTCTATTAAGATCAGAGTCGCAGCGTAAGCATAGTCAATGAGAAGGATTATCTGATCAAAGTTAAGTAATTTCGAGGACTAAATTATTTTTAAGGAGGTAGAACTGTAACATCCTAGATTAGGGGTTATGCGTTTGTGCATAATTCATGAGTAGTAGGTTTTGGCGGTGGTTGGAAGTGAATTAAGGTTTTTAAAATCCTAGGATGGAAGAGAAAGCTTTGGACAATTATTGGTTTTAAGTTAAAAATAAGAAGTGATGTGGAAAAGTGGCAAGGGACGCCACCTAAGGGACAAGGGTTACTGATCAAGTGAAGTACTTTGAGGAAGAGGTTCAATCCCATTGTGTGCATTTTTTAATGAAATAGCATGTTTATCGTGATATGGATGTGTGGTGTGCATCTTTAGAACCTTGGAAATGTAAGGAAATGTAAGGAAATATAAGGAAATGTAAGGAAATGTAAGGAAATGTAAGGAAATGTAAAGAAATGAAAGGAAATGAAAGGAAATGTATGGAAATGTATGGAAATGTAAGGAAATGTATGGAAATGTATGGAAATGTATGGAAATGTAAGGAAATGTATGGAAATGTATGGAAATGTATGGAAATGTAAGGAAATGTAAGGAAATGTATGGAAAGGTATGGAAATGTATGGAAATGTAATGTATGGAACGATTAGTTAAAAGAGGAAAGTGAACATTTTGGAAACCTAAGCTAAAAGAGGAAAGTAAACATTTTGGAAACTAAGCCAAAATAGGAAAGTAAACATTTTGGAAACCTAGGAAATGTCAAGTTTACAGAGTCAGCTGAAAATTTTGGAAACTTAAAATGACCCCAAAATGTCGAATTTTAAAGTTCAAAGGGAACTTAGGGCGGTGACCCTAAAATATGGAGTACGTGAAATTTGACCCATTAACGGACTTGGAAAAGTGGCTCAAGATGCCACTTAAGGCCTCGTGAAATGGCCCACATGCAAGGGTGTTGGGCTTGAGTTCGAGTCACATAAGAAGCAAATAAAATAAGTTTTATTTTACTTAGAAGCCCAAGAGGTAGATCGGCACAAGGCTTGCAAAAGAGGAGTTTCACTCTCTTTAAAACTCGGCTAATTAGAATATTATAAGAACTCTTAAGGGAAGAGTTTAATTCTCTTTAAAATTCTGCTAAATAGGTGGATAAATGAAGAATTATTCTTTAATTAGGAAAATAAGGAAGAGTGGTGGCCAAGTTAAGGATTCTTGGCCTAGTAATTTCTGGCTATAAAAGGATGAGACTAGGGCCATTCATTATTCATTCTCCTCTCTCTTTCCTCTCTCAATATTCTTATTGAGCATCCATTCTTTTTCTTCTTTTCTTTTAGCCTCCTAGTCGATTCCTTCTAAGCCTATTATTCCTCTCTTCTTTCATCTTTGAAACCGAATACATAAGGAATCATAGCCATTGTTCATCAAGTCTCTAAGCCTAATCTCAAGGTTGAAGTGAAGGTGCAATCGATTCCTTCAAATAAAGGGTAAGATCCAAGTTTGGTTTCCATTCTTTTATATTTTAGACTTATCGAAATCTAGGGCTAATCCCATTAATGTTCATGGTTGCCAAAACTTTGAAGAGATCTTTCGGGATTTACTAAGTGTAGGCTACAAGGAAGGAGAAGTTCTTTTCCCGAAGGTACACCACAGGCCGCGTGTTCCCTAGTTATTCGGTGAGTTTTGGGATTTAAAACCCACAAGGTAAGTGTCTACAGCATTCGGCTAAGGCCTATTTTGATAGTTAGATCTAATTCTTATTTGTTTAAAAAGCCGAAACTAACCCCTGATGAGATTTAGTGCTTGGCCAAATACAAGGAGGAGCATAGCATAGATTTCGGGATTTGATTAGTATTGAAATCGGCAAGAAGGTAAGTCTTTTTGCAAATCCTACTAGGATTTGGATATCATAGCCAAATAGAATTTATGCTAAGTAATAAATGATGAATCAAATGTAGGGACTAAGGATCTGGACTTTAGATCTAGCTTTTCTGAATCTCAAGGAATCGCTAAACAAATCGGTGTGTACCCTACACTAAATCTTGATAGATTTATGGCTTTAATTCATTATATGTGTTAATATGAAAGTGTAAGAATATGGCTAAGGTACCGTAAATTTCCACACTAATCTTAATAGATTATGGCTTAAATATGATATATATATGTTAATGTGAAAGTGAAAGAATGTGGCTAAAGTACCATATTATGGTACAAAGTACTCGTGCACGCTTTTCCTACTCCTACTAGGATTTCGAAATATGTTATATTTAACATGTGAAAAGTGACGTGAAAGTGAAATTAAATATGATATGCATGACATGTATAATTTGGGGCATTCGGGTTATTTGAGAAAGGGGAAGTGAATGTGATGACTTCGGTCTCACTAAGTGAAACGTGATGACTTCGGTCTCACTAAGAATATGTGATGACTTCGGTCTCACTAAGAATATGTGATGACTTCGGTCTCACTAAGAATATGTGATGACTTCGGTCTCACTAAGTGAATGTGGTGATTTCGGTCACATTAAGTGAATGTGGTAACTTCGGTTACATTATCTGAATGTCGTGGCTATGCCACGAATTTTAAGTGGGCGATGAGCACGCCATTGCAAATGAACGCCTTCAATGGTGTGTAGCGGATGGAGGGTTGACTTAGTAGTCCCCAAGGTGTACAAAGTTGGTACGGTGGAGTGTAGCGGATGGCATATAGGTTTGGGTTCGGGTTTGCATCATTATCTTGAATTTTATATGAATATGTTATGTATGGTGTGCCTATTTCTATTATGTTTTGGTGTTGGTTACACATTGAGTCTATCGACTCACCCGCTGTGGGAACATGTTTGGTGATGAGCGAGAATGGATCCAGACTACAGAACTTGTGGTGGCCATGTTCAAACTTGAAGTTTAATTTAATTTGAATCTTTATTTTATTTTAAGTCTTGCATAATTTTATTTTGGGTTTCTTTTTATGTAATAAGGCCATCGTGACGATTTTTATTTACGCTTAATTACTATGTTATGAATTTAGGGCTTTATAAAGATTAATCCCATTTAATTTAAAATAAGTTTAAACATTTTGTCATTTGAAACAAATGGGTTTTAATATAAAATAAATTTGTTTTCAACTCGAGCCCAACCCACTACAAACTATCTTCCAAAACACACAGTTTTCAAAGTATTCGAATGAATTTGAACCGGGTTACTTTGAGGAACATACCAGATCCGGTCCATTCTCGTGGGCCGGGTGTGGGGTGTTTCATTATGATTCGAATTTAGGAGGCGTGGCGAATCCTAAGTACCCACCTACGAATATGGCATGGAAAACGAGTAAGCTCACTATACGGGTAACTATTCTAAACCACAAAATAATTTTTATAATGACACTTATAATGCAGGTTGGAGGTATCATCCCAATTTCCCGTGGGATGATCAAATTAGCTAATGACTGGAACTCCCTCCAGATTTTTAACAACCACCTCACCAACAGGAAGAGGAGTCGAACCTCGAAGAAATGTTGACAAAATTCATGGCAGTCACAGAATACCGTCTCCAAGACACCAAGGAAACACTGAAAAACCAACAAACATCGATGGAAGGGATCAAGAACCAAGTCGGGGAAGTTACAAAGTCAGTTGGACAACTTGCAAAGTTATTGTTTGAACGACAGCAAGGGCGTCTACCAAGCAACACTGAGATTAACCCAAAAGAGCAAAATCAAGCCATTTACGATAGTAAAGGGTTAAACGTACCAAACCGAAGGGAAGAACCTGTGGTAAGTGAAGGTAAGGTTGAGGTGTGCCATGATATACCAAAACTGGCAATTACAGAGTACCAACCTCATGTGCCATATCCCGATGCAATAAAGAAAGACCACACAAAGGAAGAATTCGTTGAACTCACAGTTCATGTAGACGACAAAACAATCACTCTTCAAGCTCTTGACTCAGTTAGGACATCGAGTAATAAAGGTACGAACATTAATTCTATTGATAACCATTTGGTTCAACCTTCTTTACAGGAAGCATCACGAAATCACCTAACTAAGCCAGATCTTAGACCTCGTACCCATAAAGAAATAATTCATGAAGAACTAAGGCTTCAGATCGATGGACTAGATGAGTGGAAAACACACTTTAAAGAGAAACTAGGAATACACGAAGAGAAACTGAAGGAAACCCCAGACGAGTTGATAGGAACAACAAATCACTTTAAAATAGGGGATCATGTATTGTTGAATAAGGAAGGCCCTCGATTCGCCAATTCAGACCTCAAGACAAACGAAGAAATCACTTTTGAGGAACTTAATATCTTCCTATACGGCACAATCGATGTAAGCAATCCTAAATACAACACTTTTGAGGTAAACATTACTCGACTTAAACTATATGTCCATAATCGAATTGATCGCATGTGAAAGGATTTTCACCTCCTCAAACCACCATGACCATACGAGTAACAGGTAAAGTCTAGCTTAAGACCTTAAACGAGCACTTCTCGAGAGGTAACCCAGGCACTAACCCTATTTTTTTTACATTTTTATTTTTTCTTCTTTCCTTTTCTTCTTCTTCTTTAGCACCGAACTAACCAAGAGAGCAGATTTCCAGTGCACACGGCCTTACACATGACCATGGCCGTGGCCGTGTGGCAACAAAAAAATCCTAAAACACGGGCTACATCTCTATTTAAACTTCCTTCTTCCTTTTTTTTTCTAGTTGTCTTTCTTCTTTCATTTTCCATTATTTATTTTATTTTTATTATTTTGCTTTATTTTATTTTCTTTATTGTTTTCTTATTATTCTAAATGCCATTTAGATTTAGCTTAGGATACAATAAAACCAAGCCGGCTACTTCGAGGATTCAATTTCAAACGGTTCGAGACGCTTCCTCACGTTCACCCCCAAACTTATCCTGTTTCTTTTCATTGACTTCATCCAAAATTCAGGAAGTTTCACTTCTCTCCCCATCTTATGATTTTATAATTATTTTGATATTATCTATCTTTGTACATTGAGGGCAATGTACATCTTAAGTGTGTGGGGGTTAACTATAGTATTATTCAAAATCTCGAATTATGCCTTGTTCTAAAATAAGTTTCTCATATTATAATTAGGATGAAATTTCTCCGATATATGATTTTTATTGATATGTCTTAGATTAAGTCATAGTTAATTATACATTGATGATTTAAACTTTAAAATACTAGAGAATCAAGCATGATAAGTCTATTTTTCAAGAATAAAAAAAAAGTTCTAGGTTGTTGAACTGAATTTGAATATTACTTTGAAGTTTGAAATTTACAGGGATTGATATCAAAAACCCATAATTTTTGTGAGATTTTGAGCCTTGTAGAGCATATGTTCTTTTTCATGCTCACTTCATTGATTATGAGTGTGTCAGCACTGAATTGTTATTCTAGAACTTACCTCGATTATACATGTGAAGACCACATTATTGGTTTGATATACTAAGATAATAAAGGCACATAGGTTTTAACCCACTCACTCCACTAAAAAGCCTGCCTTCATAATTAACCCTTAGTGAACCCCGTTGATCCTAACAACCCTTTTTATTGATTCACCCATTAATATTAACCTAAAACCCCGCTCGTATTTGTTATCACCATTCTTTTGACTACCTTTCTATCGAGAATTGATTTGATCAGTTGCCTAATTACTTTATTTCAGTTGATAAATTTATTTCTTATATTATCTATTTATTGATTTGTTCTTAAAAATAATAAAAAAGAAAAAATAAAGTATATTCATTATTAGTTCTATGTTCTCAGAGCTTGTACTTTTAAATACAGCATCTTGAAGAAGAAGCTCGTATTATTAGTATTTTAAATTTTCATGTGATGTAATTATTCAGGTTATTAGTTCATTTGTTTCTAAAGTTAGGTAATTTTTCAAGTCAATCTTGATTCTAAACCTTCTAATTTAGCCTTTATCCACACCTTTAACCCAAGCCCCGTTACAACCCTGATAAAGACCTTTTGATTTGTGTATCATCTCATATTACAGTGATGGAGATTTGATTTTCAGGGAAGCCTATGGGATTAACTTTTCAGGTTTGACTTATGAGTGCTTTTTCTTGAACCTTAAACACTTCGAGTGCTTTGAGTGAATCTTTAGTGAGGATGTCAATCCTTGTCGGTTTTAAATTAAAGGTAATCATATAGATAAGGGAGACACCTAGGTTTTCATGCTACAAATATATGACTTAAAATTGTTTGAATATTTAGGAGTCTTTGAGTTAAATTATCCATGTATGAATTGTCTATGAATTATGATGACGCATTGTTAATGAGAATGATGAATTCTAGAAAGTTCATTTTAATTGTAAGTTGAGAATTTTTCTTAAGGACAAGCAAAAGCTTAAGTGTGGGGGTATTTGATAAACCGTAAAAGTAACATATCTTAATCCCACATCTAGCATACTTTTGGATGATTTATTCCTTGTTTTATGTAAAAATATGCTCTTAATTCTTTCTTTTCATATTTTATACTTTGGAAAGCACCTAGGGATGAAAAGAATGAGAAACGAGCCTAAAACAGACCAAATGGGCTATATCACAAAATCGACACAGCCTAGACTTCAAGCCACACGACCGTGCCTCGATAATTAACTAGAACACGACCTAACTATGATTCACATGGCCATGCCTCCACCAACAAAACCAAACATAGCCTGAAGTTGATTCACACGTGCGTGTCCTATGGTCGTGTCCCTGCCGCGGCCAAGAGAAGTTTCACTCGGATTTGGATACTTGAAGGCAAAGAAACACATTACAAAGCCTATTCAAACATTCGAGTAGGAATTATACTTGAATTAGGATACTTAGGGGCCAAATAAAGCATTCCAAGAGCCTATATAAAGACCCTAAGTGTAACGTAAAAGAAGACGATCAGTTAGGCAGTCAGGTAGGCCAAGGAGCCGAGCTAGAAGGCCAGATTCGTTGGAATCACTAGAAGATAGCCAGTTGATCCATCTCATAAAGCCGGAGTTCTACTCAAGACAAGGATCTCTCCTTCAATTCCTTCAGGGGTTTTAGGGATTTCTTATGTTTTGTTTTATCTTTTCTCTTGAGATGTTTTATTTTATCATTATGAACTAAACCCTTCAGAGACCTAAAGGGGATGAAACCGAGATGAATCTTGTTATTTTTTTTTGAGCTATATGATAAATACTTAGTTTGTTCTTAATTATGTATGCTTAATTCATCGGTTGTTATTTCTGGAATATTAATTCAAGTATGATGTGCTTAGGTGGTGGAGAAAAAGTCCCTGCTAAGAGTAGATCTAGAGTAATTAAGCGGAGTTGATCGCGCGCCTAGAGATAGGGTGACGAGATTTTTCCGGATAAGGGTGAAACCTAATATGGGAGTCCATAGATCGAGTTAATGCAATTCTAGGTGTTTTAATTAGAAAGAGATTTCGGTTAATCAACCTAGGGTTAGACGTTATTCGCCTCGAGAGAGGGTTTAATATAAATTAGGGAGTCTTACGGATCAAGCTAAGTGAGTAAATAGTCTGGTTCAGCGTTAGATTACAACTGAAGTTTAGGTGGATTCTTCCTAAGGGTATCGTCGTAATCAACTGAGTCTTTCTAAAAAGTTATTTCTTCAATTTGTTCTTTTTGTCTTTGCGCCTTTGTTTAGTAATGAGTTAGTTTTTTTATTCAATCAACCAACACTTCATATTTAGGCTAAATAATAGAAAGAAAGTGAGTATTAGTACTTTTAGTTCCTTTGGGTTCGACAATCCGGTCTTGCCTAAACTATACTACTGTTGAATAGGTGCACTTGCCTTAAGTCGTTGTCAGAGTTAATTTCCAGGTTTAATCATTCTCTTTATAAATTTTAAAACTCGACAATTAGATGATTAGGAACAAGCCAGTATAACCCCGGTCAATGGCACACGGCCTAGTACACGGGCGTGTGTGGCCATTTCGAAGGGCACACGGGCTAGACACATGGGCGGGTGTTCAGTCGTGTGACCGAAGTTAGTATGTATGCCCTTTTTTCATATGGTCTGGGACACGGGCATGTTTGGAGCCATGTGAGGCACACGGACTGTTTACACAGGCGTGTGGCCATGGTATGTCTGAAAATTTTCTATGTTTTCAAAAATTTTTGTAAGTTGTCGATTTAATCCCAGACCATTTCTAAAGCATGTTTAAGGCCTCGTAGGCCCTTTTAAGGGACAATGTGATTATGATTGAATGATGTTTGAGAATGGATGCATAAATGTATGTTATGTGTTGTGATTTGATCGGTAATGCCTTGTAACTCTATTCCGGTGATGGATAGGGGTTAGGGGTGTTATATTTATTGGTATCAGAGTTAAGATTTAGTCGATTCTAGGACTAACATAGCGTGTGTGTAAGTGTAGCTATACATGGCTTATATATTCTGTGATAGTGTGATGATTCCTGACAGCTTAAATTGTGTTTTCGTATAGTAATGCATCCTAAAAGAGTCATGGTAGCGATGTAGAAATGTAACGCTACCTCCTACTCGTAGAGGTAGCACAATATGACTCTAGACTTGTAACTATTAGCCACGAGGAGAGGCTAATAAGCCTTCTTACAAATGATGAGTGAGTGGCTCACAAAGTTCGTTTGAACGAATTCAATTGCTCAACAACCTATACCCTCGCTTATTCCTCGAAAGGTCCTAGTTGTGCCACAAGTGATAGATCCTATTCAATTGAGTAAACCACCTGTTAATAAGATTCGTAAAAAGGGGGCTGAAGACTTTCGGGCTAATGTTGATGATGATGCTGAATGACCTGAGTTTGGGCTCGATAATACAATCTGAGTATTCGATGAGTTATCTTATACTCCTGATGAATGTATCGATAAACCATAAAAGTAGCATATTTTAACCCCATATTTAATAGGCTTTTGGATGATTTAGCCCTTGATTTATGTAAAAAGGTACTTTTAATCCTTTCTTTTCATGTTTATACTCAGGAAACCACTCGAGGATTAAAAGAACACAAAACGAGCTTAAAAGGTAGTAATTGGGCCTGAGCAAGCAATCAACACGGCCCGCCCAAAGCCCACATGACCGTACCTCGCTAATTACCTAGAACACGGCCTCAACTACGTAACACTACAGTAGCAAAGATCCATTCATCACACGGACGTGCTCGGTGATCTACATGGCCGTGCCCAAATTGATGAACACAAGCACGGCCTAAATCCTGACTCACATGGCCGTGCCCAAAATGACATAATCGAGGCACGGCCCAACCATGATTTACACTGGCGTGTACCATGGCCGTGCCCTTACCGCGAGAGAGAGCAATTTCACTTGGATTTGGATGGTTGACGCCAAAGAAACATACTCCTAATTCTACTCCAACACCCTAATAGTAATTCTGCTTGAAGGAGATACTTAGGAGCCAAGTATAGCATCCCAAAGCCTATATAAACAACCCAAGGCAAACATTAAAGGGGAGCTTTTTGGCAGAGGCTTTTGCCGAAGCGTTCATCTTTTAGGGAATCACTTGAAGATAGCCAGTTGATTCATCTTAAAAAGCCGAAACTCCATTCAAGACGGAGGATCTCTCCTTTAATTACTTCAGTGGGGTTTAGGGATTTCTTATGTTTTGTTTATTCTTTACTCTTGAGATGTTTTCATATTTAGTTATGCACTAAACCCCCGATACACTGAAGGGATGAAACCTATGATGGATTTTGTTATTTGATTTCTAAATTATATGATAAGTACTTGGTTTGTTCTTAATTATGTTGCTTAGTTTAATCTGATGTGCTTAGGTGGAGGAGGAATAGACCCTACCTAAGAGTAGATCTAGCATAACGAGAGGAGTTGATCGGCGCCTAGAGATAGGGTTATGAGATTTTGCGATTAGGGTGAAACCTAATATGGGAATCCATTGATCGATTTATCGCTTCCTTAGGGGTTATTATAAGAGAATGAGAGTTCCACTAATTAACCTAAGGTTAGGCGTTATTCGTCTCGAGAGGGTTTAATATAGGTTAGGAGTCTCACGGATCAAGCTAAGTAAAGAAATCATAATGCTTGGGAATAAATAATAAGTGAAGTCATGGGTGGATTCTTCCGAGGTATCATCTTTATTAACCGAAGTTTTCCTAAAGTCTTTCTCCAATTCAATCTTTTGTCTTTGTATTTAGTCTAAGTATTTCGTTAGTTTAATAATTCAATCACTCCAAATTTCAGGCTAAATAATAGAGAGAAAGTGAGTAGTAGTAATTTAGGTTCCTTGGGTTCGATAAGATATTCTTGCTCGAGCTATACTATCGTTGATAGGTGCACTTGCCTCTATCAACGTCACACTTAGTCTCTGAAGTCGATCACTCTTTTATAAATATTAAAACTCAACTGTTTGACACTATCAGTATCAAATGTGTCGTATCTTTGTTAAAAGACACTGCATATCATGATCGTCTAAATTGTTGAGTTTTAAAATTTATAAAGAGAATGATCGAACCTAAAAACTAACTCTGACAATGACTTAAGGCAAGTGCACCTATCGAATAGTAGTATAGCTTAGGCAAGACCGGATTGTCGAACCCAAAGGAACTAAAAGTACTAATACTCACTTTCTTTCTATTATTTAGCCTAAGTATTAAATGATTTGATTGATTAAATCTAATTTTAACTAACTACTAAGCTAAGGACGCAATGACAAAAAGAATGAATTGGGGAAATACTATTGGAAAAACTCAGTTGATTATGACGATACCTTTTGGTTGAATCCACCTAGACTTCACTTGTTATCTAACACTGAACCAGACAATTTATTCACTTAGCTTGATCCGTAAGACTCCCTATTTTATATTAAACACCCTCTCGAGACGAATAACGCCTAACCCTAGGTTGATTAATTGAAATCTCTTTCTCATTAAAACCCCTAGAATCGCATTAACTCGATCTATGGACTCCCATATTAGGTTTCACCCTAATTCGGCAAAATTTCATCACCCTATCTCTAGACGCGCTATCAACTCCACTTAATTCTGATAGATCTACTCTTAAGCAAGGACTTTTGCTCCACCACCTAAGCACATCACACTTGAATCAATATCCCATAAATATTAATATAAGAATTAAGCACACATAATTAAGAACAAACTAAGTATTTATCATATAGTTCAGAAAACAATAACAAGATTCATCTAGGTTTCTTACCCTTCAGGTATCTGAAGGGTTTAGTTTATAATGGTAAAAGAAAACATCTCAAAAGAAAGGATAACACAAAGCATAAGAAATCCCTAAAACTCCCTAAAGGAATTGAATGAGAGATCAGCTGTCTTGAGTAGAATTTTGGCTTCTTGAGATGGATCAACTGGCTATCTTTGAGTGATTCCCACAAATCTGGCCTTTTGGCTCGACTCCTTGGCGTATCTGACTACCTAACTGACCACCGGCTTTGGCAAAAAGTTTCTGCCGAACTCCGAACGTCCCCCTAAAGGTTGGCCTCTAGGGTCTTTATATAGGCTTTGAGATGCCTTACTTAGCCTGTAAGTATCCTAATTCAAGTATAATTCCTACTCGGGTGTTTAAATAAGCTTTGGAATGTGTTTATTTGCCTCAAAGTATCCTATTCCGAGTAGAACTCCACTTGGCCGCGGCAGGGACATGCCCATGGCACACGCCCATGTGAATTGACTTCTGGCCGTGTTCGGGTCTGTTGATGGAGGCACGGCCATGTGAATCATGGTTAGACCGTGTTTGGACTTCTCTTAAGATGCAACACCATGTGGGCTTAAGTCTAGGCCATGCCGATTTCGTGATATGGCCCATTTGGTCCGTTTTAGGCCTGTTTCTCGTTCTTTTCGTCCCTAGGTGCTTTCTTGAGTATAACATGAAAAGAAAGGATTAAGAGCACCTTTTTTCATAAATCAAGGGATAAATCATCCAAAAGTATGCTAAATGTGGGATTAAAATATGTTACTTTTACGATTTATCAAATACCCCCACACTTAAGCTTTTGCTTGTCCTCAAGCAAAATTCTCAACTTATAATTAAAATGAACTTTCCACAATTCATAATTCTCATCAACAATGTCTCATCATAATTCATAGATAATTTATACATGGATAGTTTAACTCAAATACTCCTAATGATTCAAACGATTGTAAGTCATATATTTGTGGCAAACATAGGTGTCTCCCCTTACCTAAATGATTGCCTTTAATTTAAAACCGACAAGGATTGACATCCTCACTAAAGATTCACTCAAATCACTCGAAGTGTTTAAGGTTCAAGAAAAAACACTCATAAGTCGAACCTAAAAAGTTAATCCCATAAGCTTGCCTGAAAATTAAATCTTCACCACTGCAATATGAGATGATTCACAAATCAAAAGGTCTTTATCAGGGTTGTAACGGCGCTAGGGTTAAAGGTGTGGATAAAGGCTAAATTGGAAGGTTAAAATTGAGATTGAATTGACAAGTTACCTAACTTTAGAAAAAAAAAAGAACTAATAACTTGATAATTATAACACACGAAAATTTAAAATACTAATAATATGAGCTTCTTCTTCAAGATGTTGAATTTAACATGTAAGCTCTTAGAACATAGATCTAATAATGAATATACTTCATTTTTAAGAACAAATCAATCAATACATAATATAAGAAAGAACTTTATCAATTGAAATAAAGTAATTAGGCAACTGATCAAATCAATTCTCGATAGAAGGGTAGTCAAAGGAATGGTGATAATAAATACGAGCGGGGTTTTGGGTTAATATTAATGGGTGAATCAATAAAAAGGGTTGTTAGGATCAATGAGGTTCACTAGGGGTTAATTGTGTAGGTAGGCTTTTTAGTGGAGTAAGTGGGTTAAAACCTAGATGCCTTTATCATCTCAGTATATCAAATCAATAATGTGGTCTTGACATGTTTAATCGAGGCAAGTTCTAGAATAACAATTCAGTGTTGACACACTCATAATCAATAAAGTGAGCATGAAAAAGAATATATGCTCTATATGGCTCAAAACCTCATAAAAATTATGGGCATTTGACATCAATCCTTGTAGATTTCAAACTTCAAGGTAATATTCAAATTCAGTTTGACAACCTAGAAAATTTTAATTCTTGAAAAACAGACTTATCATGCTTGATTCTCTAGTATTTTAAAGTATAAATCACCAATGCACAATTAACTATGACTTACTCAAAAACATATCAATAAGAATCATAAATCATTAGAAATTTCATCCTAATTAGTAATATGAGAAAATTACTTAAGAGCTAGATATAATTCAGGGGTTTGAGAATAATGCAAAAAGTTAGGCACTTTTACCCCCTCCCCCCCTCGCACTTAAGATGTACATTGGCCTTAATGTACAAAGATAGATAAATATCAACATAGTAGAAAATCAAAAGATAGGGAGAAGTGAAACTTCCTAAATTTTGGATGAAGTTAATGAAAAGAATCTGAATAGGGTTGGAGGTGAACGTGGGGAAGCGCCTTGAACCATTTGAGATTGAATCCTCGAAGTAGCCGGTCTGATTTTATTGTATCCTAAGCTAAATCTAAATGGCATGAAGAATAAGAAGAAAATAATAAAAAAATAAAAATAAAAAAATAAAAATAAAAGTAAAAGTAAATAATAGAAAATGAAAGAAGAAAGATAATTGGAAAAGAAAAAGTAAGAAGGGGTTTAAATAGATATGCGACCCATGTTTTGGGGAAAATTTTTTTCCTGTTGCCACATGTCTACGGTAACGTCCTTTTACCTACCTGTGGTGCCCACACGGCCACGGCCATGTGCAAGACCGTGTGGTCTGAAAATCTACACTTTTGGTTTATTTGAATGCTAAAAGAAAAATAAAAATAAAATAAAAATAAAAATAGGTTAGTGCTCGGTTGCCTCCTAAGAAACGCTCGTTTAAAGTCTTGAGCTAGACTTACATGTCATTCGTATGGTCATAGTGGTTTGAGGAGGTGAAAATCCTTTCTCATGCGATCAACTGGGTTATGGTTATAAAGTTTAAGTCAAATAGTGTTTACCTTAAAGGTGTTGAATTTAGGATTGCTTACCTTGACTGTGCCGTATAGGAAGACATTAAGTACCTCAGAAGTGATTTCTTCATTTGTCTTGAGGTCTGAATTGGTGATTCGAGGGTCTTCCTTATTCAACAATACTTGATCCCATATTTTGAAGTGTTTTGTTGTTCTTATCATCTCCTCTAGGGGTTCTTTCGGTTTCACTTCGTGTATTCCTAGTTTCTCTTTAAAGTACGTTTTCCAATAGTCTAGTTCATTGATATGAAGCCTTCGATCTTCATGTATTACATCTTTACTGGCACGTGGTCTATGATCTGGCTCAGAGGTGTAGTTTCGTGGTGCTTACTGTAAAAAAGGTTGAACTGAATGGGTATCAATTGAATTTACTTTCTCACCTTCATTATTCGATGTCCTAGTCGAGTCGAGAGCTTGAAGAGTGACTATCTCGTCGCCTACACGAAGTATGAGTTCACCTGCATAGATATCAATTTTAGCTCTGGCAGTTGCTAAAAAGGGTCTTCCTAAAATTAAGGGGATCGTGTTGTCCTCATCCATGTCTAAAACGACAAAGTCTACTGGGAATACGAATTTATCAATTTTCACGAGTACATTTTCAATTATACCCCTATGTATTTTGATAGTTTTATTAGTTAATTTAATGCTCATCCTAGTTTGTTTGGGTTTCCCTAGACCTAGTTGTTTAAACATTTTATAAGGCATAACATTGATGCTTGCCCCTAAATTAGCTAAAGCATTATCAATAGATAAACTATCAATTAAACGTGGAATTGTAAAACTCCCTGGATCTTTTAATTTCCGTGGCAGTTTATTTTGTAGAATTGCTGAGCATATTGCGTTTAGCTCCACATGCGATGCTTCTTCTAGCTTCCGTTTGCTTGTCAACAGCTCTTTTAAAAATTTTCTATAATCGGGCATCTGCGAAAGAGATTCGAGAAGCAGTAAGTTAATATGTAATTTCTTTAAAAGTTTTAGAAACTTACCAAACTGTTCCTCTGTGTTGTCCTTCTTCATTGATTCGGGATATGGTATATGAGGTTGGTACTCTTTGATTACCGGTTTTGGCTTTTCCTGTATTACCTCAACTTTACCTTTTTTCACCTCGTCTTCTTGTATTGAATTGAGTTCATCTAACCCTATACTATCATGAGCTGTACTAGCTTGGATTTGCTCCTTTGGGTTAATCTTAGTGTTGCTTGGTAGATGCCCTTGTGGTCGTTCGGATATCAGTTTCGCGAGTTGTCCAACTGACTTAGTGATTTCCTCGACTTGGTCATTGATCTCTTTGATCGATACTTCTTGGTTATCAATTGTTGTATTAGTTTTTTGGAGATCGGCATTTGTGGCTGCCATAAATTTTGTCAGCATCTCTTCAAGGTTCGGCTTATCTTCTTGTTGGTAAGGTAGTTGTTGAAAATCTGGAGGAAGTTTCGGTCTTTGGCTATTTTGATCATCCCACGAGAAATTGGGATGGTACCTCCAACATGCATTATAAGTGTCATTATAAAAATTATTTTGTGGTCTAGAATAGTTACCCGTATAGTGAGCTTGCTCATTTTCCATGCCATATCCGTAGGGTGGGTACTCAAGATTCACCATGCCTCTTAAATTCGAATCGTATTGTATTTCTGGGTGTACCTGCGAGAGACTATGCAAATCGTCAATCTTGTTATTCATCATCTCTAACTGATTAGATAACCTAGTGACCACGTCGAGGTTGAAGACACTGGCTGCTTTAGTAGGAATTGTCCTTATGACTAGCCATTGATAATTATTCAGTGTCATCTTCTATAGACTAAAATTATCCGCCAAAAACAAAATAGAGCAAAGATTAGCGAGTAAAATAAAAATAAAAATAATAATTAAAATAAATTGTAGTAATAATAAATGGCTAAAGTAATAAAAATTAAGTTTTCTTAATATTTTAGTTCCCCGGCAACAACGCCAAAAACTTAGTCGTTTAAATTGTAGAGTTTTAAAATTTATAAAGATAATGATCGAACCTGGAAACTAACTCTGACAACGACTTAAGGCAAGTGCACCTATCGAACAATAGTATAGTTTAGGCAAGACCGGATTGTCAAACCTAAGGGAATTAAGAGTACTAATACTCACATTCTTTCTATTATTTAGCCTAAATATGAAGTGATTGATTGATTGATTAAACTAAAAACTAACTAATTACTAAACTAAGGCGCACAGACAAAAAGAACAAATTGAAGAAATATCTTTTAGAAAAACTCAGTTGATTACAACGATACCCTAGAAGGAATCCACCTAGGCTTCACATGTTAACTAACACTGAACTAGACGGTTTATTCACTTAGCTTGATCCGTAAGACTCGTTATTTTATATTAAACCCTCTCTCGAGGTGAATAACATCTAACCCTAGGTTGATTAATTGAAATCTTTTTCTAATTAAAACCCCTAGAATCACATTAACTCGATCTATGGACTCCCATATTAGGTTTCACCCTATCTCAAGACGCGCGATCAACTCCGCTTAATTATGCTAGATCTACTCTTAAGCAGGGACTTTTACTCCACCACCTAAGCACATTCAACTTGAATTAATATCCCGAAAATATTAACACAAGAATTAAGCACACATAATTAAGAACAAACTAAGTATTTATCATATAGTTTAGAAAATAATAACAAGATTCATCTAGGTTTCATCCCGTTCAAGTATTTGAAGGGTTTAGTTCATAACAATAAAATAAAGCATCTCAAGAGAAAAGATAAAACAAAACATCAGAAATCCCTAAAACCCCCTGAAGGAATTGAAGGAGAGATCCCCGTCTTGAGTAGAATTCTGGCTTCTTGAGATGGATCAACTGGCTATCTTCGAGTGATTCCTATGATCTTGGCCTTCTGGCTCGGCTTCTTGGCCTAGCTGACTGCCTAACTGACCAGCCCCTTTCAGGTTACACTTTGGGTCTTTATATAGGCTCTTGGAATCGCTTTCTTTCTCCCTAAGTATCCTTTTTCGAGTGAAATTCCTCTTTTCCACGATAGGGCCACGGCCATGGGACACGCCCGTATACGTTGACTTCAGACCGTCTTTCATTTCTGTTGATTGAGGCACGACCGTGTAAATTGTGGTTAGGCCGTGTTCTAGTTCATTGACGAGGTACGACCGTATGGCTTGAAGTCCAGGCTGTGTCGATTTCCACTTTGACCCAAATTGGCCATTTTTAGCCCGTTTACCGTTCTTTTCATCCTTAGGTGCTTTCCTGAGTATAAAACATGAAAAAAATGATTAAGAGCACCTTTTTACATAAATCAAGGAATAAATCATCCAAAAGTATGCTAAATGTGGGATTGAAATATGTTACTTTACGGTTTATCATATCACCGGTGGAATATATTAGTATCGGTGGTTCTAAAAGAATGGGTTACTTGGGAGTTTTTCCAAACTAAATATCGGAAGAAATATATTAGCTAGAGATTCATTGATCTGAAATGCAAAGATTTTCTTGAGCTAAAACAAGGTTGTACGTCATGGCGAATCGAATCTGAGCGAGAATTTGTGAGATTGAGTTGATACGCTTGGGAATGTGTTTCAACTGGAGCTATTATGTGCAAGAGATTTAAAGATGGTTTAAATGAAGACATCAAGCTATTAGTTGGGATTTTGGAAATCAAAGAGTTTGTGATATTCGTCGAACGAGCATGTAAAGCTGAAGAACTCAGAAAAGAAAAGACAAAAATTGATTTTGAAGCTAGAGACTCCAAAAAGATATCGACGAGTAAATCTTTTCAGTCTGTATCAAAGAAATTTCTAGACTCATTCTATCGTTCCAATGCATCGATGAGATATTCAAGTAGGGATCATGAAATGAAACCTGTAAGTTCTAAAGCTCAATCTACATCTATTGCGAGTGTTGGCAATGTGAGACAAAATCGACCCGTGTAGACATTATGGAAAATGACATATCAATGATTGTAGATTGAATAATTGGGCCTGTTTTAAATGTGGATCATTAGATCATTTCATTCATAACTGTCCTGAGTTGGCTGATCAAGATACAGTGCAAAACACGAGACTGAGTAACACTATAGTTAGAGGTAGACCACCCAGAAGCACGGGAAACGTGAGTAGTTGCCAAAAAGCTACTAAATATTTTGCTATGAGGTCAGAGGCTAGAGCACCTGCACAAGCCTATGCTATTTGCACTCACGAAGAAGCGTCATCTCTAGATGTTATCACCGACACTTTTACTCTCTATGTTACTAATATGATTGCATTGATAGACCCAGGATCAACTCATTCGTATATATGTGTGAATTTAGTATCCAGTAAGACTTTGCCTATAGAGTCTACTAAATTTGTGATTAGAGTATCGAACCCCTTAGGTAAGAGTGTTTTGGTTGATAAATTGTGCAAGAACTGTCCATTGATGATTTGGAATTTTTATTTTCAAGCTTATCTGATGTTGTTGCCATTTGATGAATTTGATATAATTTTGGGTATGGATTGGCTAACGAAACATGATGCTATAGTAAATTGTAAATGAAAGACAATTGATCTGAGATGTCAAAATAATAAGATTATTCGGATTGAGTCAGATGATTTTAATGGTTTACTAATAGTGATTTCATCGATGATAGCTCAGAAATATGTGAAAAAGAGTTGCAAAGCTTATTTTCTTTATGTGCTTGATACGAAAGTAACTGAAAAGAAGATCGAAACAGTGTCATTTGTGTGTGAATATCCGAATGTGTTTCCTAAAGAGTTATCGGGTTTACCACTGACCCGAGAGGTTGAGTTTGGCATTGAGTTAGTGCCAGGAACTACACCGATATCGATAGCTTCGTACAAAATGGCCACAACAGAATTAAAAGAATTGAAAGCTCAGTTGCAATAGTTGACAGATAAAGGTTTTGCTAGACCGAGTTTCTCTCCATGCGGTGCACAAGTATTATTTGTGAAAAAGAAAGATGGCACGAGGTGAATATGTATAGACTGTCGACAGCTTAACAAAGTGACAATTAAGAACAAATACCCTCTACCTCGAATTGATGATTTGTTTGATCAGTTGAAAGGGGTACAGTGTTTTCAAAAATAGATTTGAGATCTGGCTATTACCAGTAGCGAGTTAAAGACTCTGATATGCCAAAGACTACATTTAAAATGAGATATGGTCACTATGAATTTTTAGTTATACCTTTCTGACTAGCGAATGCACCTGCTGCCTTTGTGGACTTAATGAACAGGATTTTCAGACTGTACTTAGATCGATTTGTCGTTGTTTTCATTGATGACATTTTGATTTATTCACATGATGAATCCGATCATGCCGAGCATTTAAGAATTGTACTACAGACTCTGCGAGATAAGCAGTTATTTGCAAAGTTCAGCAAGTGTGAATTCTGGATGCTCGAGGTTGTTTTTCTGGGGCATATTGTGTCAGCACCAGGTATTTGAGTCGTTCTGAGCAAGATTTCTACAATAATGGATTGGAAGCCTCCAAGAAATGTATCTGAAGTCCATAGCTTCCTGGGACTCGCCAGCAATTATAGACGATTTGTGAAAGGCTTTTGAATGATTGCGACTCCGATGATGAAATTGCTTCAAAAAGATGTTAAGTTCGAGTGGTTAGATAAATGTCAGAAAAGTTTTGATCAGTTGAAAGCTTTATTGACAGAGGCACCAGTGCTAGTTCAGCCTGAATTGGGTAAAGAGTTCATTGTGTTTAGTGATGCATCGTTGAATGGTTTGGGTTGTGTTTTGATGCAGGAAGGCAAAGTTATAGCTTATGCCTCGAGACAGTTGAAACCGCAAGAAAAGAATTACCTGACGCATGATTTGGAGTTAGCAACTATTGTGTTCGTGTTGAAAATTTGGCGTCACTATTTGTTTGGTGAGAAATGTCACATCTATACCGATCACAAGAGTTTGAAATACTTGATGACTCAGAAAGATCTAAATTTGCGACAATAGAGGTGGCTTGAATTACTAAAAGATTATGAGTTAGTGATCGATTATCATCCGAGAAAGGCAAATGTCATTGCTGATGCTTTGAGCCGATAATCCCTATTCACTCTATGTACAATGAATAATAAAATAACTTTGTGTAATGATGGTTCGATTGTGGCCGAGATGAAAGCGAGACCATTATTTTTATAGAAAATTTGTGAAGCTCAGAAAGTCAATAATGAAATGTTAGCAAAACGAGTTTAATGTGATTCAAGCCTTGATTCAGAGTTTCAAGTTGATTTCAATGATTGTTTAAGATTAAGAGGACGAATATGTGTTTCGAGAAATTCAGAATTGATTCAGATGATTTTGAATAAAGCACATAGTAGTCGTTTATCTATTCATCCAGGAAGCACGAAACTGTATAATGAGTTGAAACAGCTGTATTGGTGGCACAGCATGAAAAGAGATATCTCTGAGTTTGTTTTGAAATGTTTAATCTGTCAGCAAGTCAAAGCTGAGCATCAAGTACCGTCGGGTCGAGTGGAAATGGGATAGAGTGACTATGGATTTTCTATCGGGTTTACCCCTATCTCTGAGAAAGAAAGATGCAATATGGGTCGTTTTTGACCGATGGATGAAATCAGCTCATTTTATTCCTGTACGTACGGATTTCTCACTTGATAAGTTAGTTGAGTTATATATCTCCAAGGTTGTGAGATTACTCGGGGTACCTATTTCCATTGTTTCAGATAGAGATCCTGTAACACCCCTATCCCGTGTCCGATCACTGGATTAGGGTTAAAGGTGTTACCAGACAGATCGAAAACATTCACAGAATTAATCATACAACCATTCATCAATATCAATCATAATGTCCTTTAAGTAGGTCATCGAGACCCAAAATATGCTTATAAATCGAGCCGGACTAAACTGAAACACATACATAATTTCATAAAAATTTGAAACTTTTCTAACATACAGGGGACACACGGCCGTGGGGGTAGGCCGTGCCCCTCTTACGGCTACTTGACACATCTGTGTGTCTTTCCTGTGGCTATATACTACCAAAACCAACACGGTCACCAAGCACGCCCGTGTGCTAAGGCCATGTACAATGGTTCGCATACTGCCATTTCTCACACGGCCACCAAGCATGCCCGTGTTGAGGTCGTGTGCAATTTAAGCCATATTCTACTTCCCACGGTCTTAGGCATGCCCGTGTGCCTCAACCGTGTGACATTATAGGCCCTTTTACAAGGCCAATATGCCACCCACTTAGGGTCTTCCTACAAGCAATACATACCTAAACATAATATGCATATATGGAAACCAAAACATATCAAATGGTTCACTTTATCCATACATTCAATAGCCAAACCATTCATATCTTCTTTCAAAACAATAACACATACATAACCAAAGAAAAACTTCATCATTTAACTAACCATAAACTTGGCTATTTCATAAGCTTCTACCTTACCAAGATATGCATCAAACATCACATTCTTTCAAGCGTATTACCAAATTAATCTTGCCAAAACACATGGTTAAGTTCACTTCCAAAAACATATGTATACATATCTAGCCTATACATTCCATAATTAGACATATACATTTTCAAAAGGGTACCAAAATAAGTTTAGTAGTGTGATGACGATCCTTGACAATCCCGAGCCTTCAATAGCTTCGACGACCTATAAAACAGAGAAAATACACACACAGAGTAAGCTTTCCAAAACCTTAGTCAGTCATATACAAATAAACTTGGCATAAGAAGTATAATGCAATTTAATACATTTGCACATCTCATTCACTTAACAATTTATCACGTATATGCTTGATTCATACTTATGACTACATTTGTCACATTTATCCATTCAAAACTCATTTGAAACACATAGCTCATTCATAATCTTCCTTGCATCTTATTCACATTATCCTATTCAAACATACTTTTCTTCAAATCAAAGTCATATGCATACTTACCATTCATGCATACTTAATGCACATTCAATGCACCTGAATCAGATATTCATTCAGCTAATTGATCATAGCTCGGATATACCATTCGTATTGCAGACTTGCCCGTTGAACCCTTAGGAACCTAATAGGATACCCAGAAAGCTCGAAATAGCAGTACAATACCAACGTCCCAGACGAGGTCTTACATGCACTCGTAATTTGATGCCACTATCCCAGACAGGGTCTTACATGTACAGATCATAACGATGCCAACGTCCTAGACGTGGTTTCACACGAGTCAATATGATGCCGATGTCCTAGACATGGTCTTACTTATAAAGTTCATATTGATGCCTACGTCCCAGATGACATCTTTTACATAGAATTCATATCAATGCCTACGTCCCAGACGAGGTCTTACATAAATTTGAAATCAATGCCAACGTCATGGACGTGGTCTTACATGATAAAATAGAACAGATACCTATGTCATGACATGGCTAATCCTATCTATTCCTAGGTTCGTACGGGACTTCTCGGCTTTATCACTATATAGAACTTATTTCAGAAATCATGCACTTAGCATCTCTTACTAATTCATTTTCATCGATAAACATATGAATACATATATTCAATTCAATACTGATAAGTTTATTTGCATAGTGACTTACCTCGAGTTCGGTTTAACGAAACAAAAATGACTACTCTGTTTCTTTCGCTTTCCCGCGATCTAAATCTGTTTTCCTCGGTTCTTGATCTAAACATATTCAGAATTAACCTTTTATTCACCATTCCATTCAATTCAATCCATAGACACACATTTAGGGCTATTTGCAAATTAACCCTGATATTAGCATACTTTAACAATTTAGTCCATTTTTTCACAAAACATCAAATTCACAAAATCCACACACACACATGCTTGGCTGAACCTCTCTAGGGACTATATAAGTCCAAATATTTCATCCAATTTTCTATTTATTCCCTCAACTTTCCATTTTTCTCAATTTAGCCCTATTTAGCTAAATTCATGAAAATTTCAAAATCAAACTATGTTCATCTAGCTCAAATCTTTCATTTATCAACTAAAATCATTTCAAAACTCAACATATCAACAATGGCATCTCACACAAACATCATCAATTCATTAAATTGAGACATGGGTTTAGTATCTCTCAAAGCAACGATTGCAAAAACATAGAAATTATCGAAAATCGAAGTCAAAACTTACCTTAATCTTGCTTAAAGCTAGCCGAAACATCCAAAGCTCAAAACCCATGTTCTTTTTCTCTTGTTGGTCATCAAAATAAAGATGAACATGGCATTTTCAATTGATTTTTGCTTATTAGCCTTTATTTAATCAAATTACTCATTTAACCCTTCCATAATGATTCAAACAAACATATATTAAGGGCACAGTTGTCCTTTGTTCACCCACTAACTAAATAGTGGTCTGATTGCCTCATAAGGCATTCTCTTTTAAAAGCTATAACACCTTAATACTTAACAAATATTTATGCAACTTTCACATTCAATGCATTTCAGTCCTTTTGTCAAATTAAACACGAAAACAGACAAATTCACTTATGAAAATTTACCACATGCTAATTCACATATTAATGGCACAGAAAATAATATTAAATATTATACGGACTCAAATTTGTGGTCTCAAAATCACTGTTCTGACTAGGATATAAACCGGACTGTTACAAATCCAAGGTTCACATCGCAGTTTTGGAAGAAACTGCAAGACGCACTGGGTACAAAGCTATATTTTAGTACCACGTTTCACCCGCAGACGGATGATCAATCCAAATGAGTTATTTAGATACTCGAGGATATGTTTTGTTGTTGTATTCTTGAGTTTAAAGGTAGTTAGGGAAATATCTACCACTGATTGAGTTTCTTTATAATAATAGCTTTCAATCGAGTATTAAAATTGCACCGTACGAGGCTCTATATGGATGCAAATGTCGAACACCGTTGTATTGGAGTGAGCTCAGCGAGAGTAAGATTCACGGGGTTGATTTGATTAGAGAGACTGAAGAAAAGGTTATAGTAATTCATGATAGTTTGAAAGCTGTAATAGCCTGAATTAGGGCTTAGTCGGAATAGTGGTGCGAGGCCATGAATACAAGGTGAATTTATGAGTTTTTAAGGTTTATTCCATGTTTGCATGCTAGTGTGAAAGTTTCATGCAGTAATTTTGTTAAATTGAGGTTGAATGGTCCAAAACGACTAAATTACAAAAAGTTGCAAAATATGAGTTTCTAGAATCTTTTTGCATGAAATAGCTTTAGAATATCAATTAGAAGTCCTTAAGTAGCAATTTTCCCAAATTATAATTTTTGGACAAAATGGGACATGAGTTAGTAAAATAGAAATTTTGAAAGAGAAGGGCATTTTAGTCATTTGTCTAATAAATGATTAAAATAGGAAAAGGATGATAAAAATCTATTCATCTTCTTCCTCACATTGCCGAAAATTTGGAGACTCCATAGCTAGGGTTCTTCATTTTTTTCAAGCTTGCTAGTAAGTTCATCTTAGCCCCATTTTTAATATTCTTCGTATTTTTGAAGTTGTTGTATCATGAATTAGCTATTTTTAGCTATAAAATGAGCTAAGATGCATGTTCAAAAATCTACCCATGAATGACATGCTTGTTAAATGATGTTTTATGGAATTTTATAAGAGTTTGATGTTAGATAAACATATTTTTTTTTATGTGTAATTCATAAAAGAAAATGCATGTAGGGACTAGTTTGTTAATTTATGATATTTGGTCATACATGAAAGAAATAGTGAGAATTTGCTATTACTATAGTTGAGATAATGAGTCACCTAAGCATGAAGTTTATGAAAGTTGAATGAGAATCATGTTACGAGCCTTGGGGCAAAAGTGAAAATATGAGAAAGTTTAGGGGCAAAATAGTAATTTTGCCAAAGTAGTGTTAAGGGCCAATTTAGTCAATGTGCTTATTAAATGAGTTGAATTATTATTATAGATCAAGAAAAATGAAGCCCGGATCGAAATCGAGGAAAGAACAAAGTCGAGGACTAAATTGCATGTCTACTTACATTTTGTATATTAAGGAAAGTTTGTATGATTTCTAATCTTTATGATTTTTATCATTGAATTGCTTAGTATAATGTACACTATTTTCATGGAATGTTTAATGTTATGTTAAACAAAAGAAATCAATGAGATTAAGTATGAGCAAGTCCTAATTGAAGATGAATTCCCCAGGATACTCAATCTACCACATGAGATAAGAAAGCCCGTATAAGACCAAGCCAAGGCATGGCATCGGCAATCAAGCACAGATATCATGTAAGTCCAAGGAAAGCTTGGCATTGAACAGATATCATGTAAGTCCAAGGCAAACTTGGCATTGAAAAGCTATCAAGAGAAAGAGATCCCATGTAAGTCCAAGCCAAGGCATGGAATTGGTGAGAACAAGAAAGACTTCGTATAAGTCCATGTCAAGACATGGCCTTGTAACCAAGATGAGATATTCCATGTAAAATTGTATCTAGGGTATGGCTTTGGTATCAAGTTCGTGGGAAGAGATTTAGTATCTTCGGTTATTCGCAGAAATTTATCGGGCAAATGAGTAAAGTTAAAATTAGATGACAAGAAAGATAAGTAAGCAAAGCTATTATCAAGTTGGAAATAAGTATTATTCATGTTATAAATGATGAAGGAAAGATTATGATTATCATGTTAAAGTATACTGATCGTGTCAAACAGTCGAGTTTTAATATTTATAAAGAATGGTCGAACCTGTAGACTAACTATGACAACGATTGAGGCAAGTGCACCTATCGAACAATAGTATAGTTTAGGCAAGATTATTTTATCAAACCCAAAGGAACCTAAAAGTACTACTACTCACTTTCTTTCTATTATTTAGCCTAAAATATGGAGTGATTTGTTTATAAAACTAATGAAAAACTAAACTAGATGGAAAGACAAAAGGATGAATTGGAGAAAGACTTTAGGAAAACTCAGTTGATGAAGACGTTATCCTCGGGAAGAATCTGCCTATGCTTCACTTATTATTTATCCCTAAACCATATGATTTCTTTACTTAGCTTGATCTGTGAGACTCCCTAACCTATATTAAACCCTCTCTCAAGGCGAATAACATCTAACCCTATGTTAATTAGTGGAACTCTCGTTCTCTTATAATAACCCCCTAAAGAAGAAGTAAATCGATCAATGGTTTCCCGTATTAGGTTTCACCCTAATCTGGTAAAATCTCGTAACCCTATCTCTAGCCTCTCGATCAACTCCGCTCAATTATGCTAGATTTACTCTTAGGTAGGGTCTATTCCTCATCCACCTAAGCACATCAGATTAAATTAGCAATATAATTAAGAACAAACTAAGTACTTATCATATAATTTAGAAATCAAATAACAAAATCCATCATAGGTTTTATCCCCTTTAGGTATCTGAAGGGTTTATTTCATAACTAAATAAGAAAACATCTCAAGAGAAAAGATAAAACAAAACATAAGAAATCCCTAAAACTTTCGAAAGGAATTGAAGGAGAGATCCTCCGTCTTGAATAGAGTTTCGGCTTCTTGAGAAGCATTAACTGGCTATCTTCAAGTGATTCGTTAAAAGATGAAAGCTTCGGCAAAAGCCTCTGCCAAAAATCATCCTCTTCAATGTCTGATTTGGGTTGTTTATATAGGCTTTTGAGGTGCTTTACTTGGCTCCTAAGTACCTCTTTCAAGTAGAATTACTATTTGAGTGTTTAAGTAGACTTAAGAGTATGTTTCTTTGGCTTCAAGCATCCAATTTCGAGTGAAATTGCTCATTCCCGCAGTAGGGGCACGCCCATGGAACATGCTCGTGTAATTCAGGGTTGGGTCATGCCTTGATTCTGTCGTTTTGGGCACGACCATGGTACAGCTGTGTAAGTTAGGATTCAGGCCGTGTTTTAGGTCTGTCGATTGGGACACTGCCATGGAGATCGCTTGACACGCTGTGTGTGGTAATGAGATGATCTTGTGGCCGTGTAATTCGTGAGTTAGGTAGTGCTCTAGGTAATCGGCGAGACACGATCGTGCGGGGCTTTGTGCCGAGCCTTGTTGATTTCTTGCTAAGGCCCAATTACTCCGTTTTAAGCCCATTTTGTGTTCTTTTTATCCTCGAGTGCTTTCCTGAGTATATGACATGAAAAGAAAGGATTACAAGCACCTTTTATATAAATGAAGGGCTAAATCATCAAAAAGCATACTAAATGTGGGATTAAAATATGTTACTTTTATATTTTATCAAATACCCCCACACTTAAGCTTTTGCTTATCCTCAAGCAAAATTCTCAACTTACAATTAGAACAAACTTTCGATAACTTACAATATTCATCAATCATGCCTTATCATAATTCATAGATAATTTATACATGGATAATTCAACTCAAAGAGCCCTAAAGATTCAAACGAGATAAGTCATGATTTTGTAGCATGAAAACATATGTGTCTTCCCTTATCTAAATAATTACACTTGCTTCAAAACCAACAAGGACTGACATCCTCACTAAAGATTCACTCAAATCACTAAAAGGTGTTTAAGGTTCACAATAAGGCACTCAAGAGTCTAACATGAAAAGTTAATCCCATAGGCTTGCCTGAAAATCAAATCTCCACCATTGTAAATGGGATGATACACAAATTAAAAGGTCTTAAATTAGGGTTGTAATGGGGCTAGGGTTAAAAGGTGTGGATAAATGCTGAATTAGAGGGTTAGAATCGAGACTGACTTGACAAATTACCTAACTAGAAACACTAAACTAAATATGAAAATTTACTTCAAATAAAAACTAATAATACCACTACTGATCATTGCTTTATAATAAAGAGTATTTTCATCACTTGAAATTTAATAATACTTCAATACGAGCTTTTCTTCAATAATTGGAGTTTAAATGCTCTAAGCTTTTTCATACACTACTAATATTGAATAAACTTGGATTTTTTTAAGAACAAACTAAAAAAACGTAAGAGAAGGAACTTTGATAATTGAAATAACCTAATTTGGCAACTAATCAACTCAATTCTCTATAGTGGGGTAGTCAAAAGAACGTTGATAACAAATACAAAGGGTTTTAGGTTAATATCAAATGGGTAATTCAATAAAAAGGGTTGTTAGGATCAAATGGGTTTACTAGGGGTTATTTATGTAGGTAGGCTTTTTAGTGGAGTGAATAGATTAAAACCTACGTGCCTTTATCATCTCAATATATTAAATCATTAATGTGGTCTCGAGATGCATAAGCGAGGCAAGATCTAGAATAACAATTCAAAGTAGACATGCTCATAATCAATAAAGTGAGCATGAAAAAGGGTATATGCTCTATAAAGCTCAAATTCTTCCATAAAAATTATGGGTTTTGACATCAATCCTTATAAATTTGGAACTTGAGGTGGTATTCAAATTTAGTTCAACAACCTATCAAATTTTAATTTTTTTGAAAAATATACTTATCATGCTTGATTCTCTGGTACTCTTTTAAAATTTAATCATCACTGCACAATTATCAATGACTTAATCCAAAACATATCAATAAAAATCATAAATCATTAGAAATTTCATCCCAATTAGTAATATGAGAAAAATACTTAAAAACAAGACTAAATTCAGGGTTTTAAGAATAATGCAAAAAGTTAGGCAGTTTTACCCCCCATACTTAAGATGTACATTGCCCTCAATGTACAAAGATAGATAATGATAATTATGGGATAAATCAAAAGAGATGGGGTAGAGTGACACTTCCTAAATTTTTGGATGATTCTTGGCATCTTTGGTGACGGTGATAGTGTTTTCTATGGGCCTGGTGGTGTGGTTACCGAAAAGTAATTTGCTAAATGAAGAAATTGGGTAGCCTGCGAAGATATAGCCAAGAGATCTACAGAAATAATGATATACTAATAATATAATTAATGAATAAGACAATAAAGAGAAGGAGACTAAGAAGAAAACTAAAATTTAAAGAAAAGACTAATGGACTAAGGAGTCCTTATTAGCAGATGGTTCGTGAGGTGGGTATGATTTCTAAGGCTGCGGAGTGTTGGTGATGGTGGAAGTGGTGTGATTCCCTAGCAGCCTTTAGAGCCTAAAACCAAGAAACTAATATGAAATAAATTAAATTAACTAGAAAAGAAGTATAGATAAGGAAAATAAAGGAGAAGAGAAAAGAAAAATAGAACCAAAAAGGTTTCGGAGACCCTTGGCGTGTCAATTAGCTGAAGCTGCTAGCATGAACTCATGTTGAGGTCTCCTCTGAGGAGGCGATGCTTACCTTCTTACGTTTCTTGGCATGATTTTGTGTTGCTCAAGAGTCTTGGACCTTTTCTATGAACAAAGAGAAAAATTTGAAAGAAAGAGAAGGAAGAAAGAAGATGGGAAAAAGGGGAAGGGCTGTGGGGATTTAAATAAGATTTCAAATTTGGCACATTCCCACGCCCGTGTACCCAGGATGTGTCGATTCACACGATCGCATCGCATGGCGTGTTGTGGAGTGTGTTGTTCTTCCACGCCCGTTTATCGATTGGCACGCCCGTTCCTAAAAGGCTAGCATGTGAGCACAGATGGAATACACGGGCGTAGTTTGCCCGTGCTCAATAAGTCAGTATCTTAGCACGGTTGTGAGGCACTGTTGTCTTTGCTTTGTCGATGCCGATGGTGTGGGTGGTTAGATTCGTGACGTTGGGGGTGGGTGGACTAACTTGCACTACCTTTCGATCGATGTGGTGGTTTGGTGGTCCACACACCACGAACGCAACAATGTGGAAGGTGTGTGGCCTGGAAATATGCATTTTTGTGTTAGTTTAAATGTTGAGAGAAGAAAGAAGGAAAGAAAAGAAAATAAATTTGAAATTAAATAGTGTTAGTGCTTGGGTTGCCTCCCGAGAAGCGCTCGTTTATAGTCTTAAGCTAGACTATCCTTGACTTTGAAAATTTTGGGAGGTTTAAAGGTTTGAATATTTTCCCTCTTGCTGACAGTTTTATTTTCGTGACAAAGTTTAGGTTGAGAAGTGTTTACCTTGAAATTTTTGAATATTGGATTGCTTACCTCAACTATTTCGTGTGGGAAAATATCGTGTACCTGAAGTAGTATTTCTCCCTTTTTCTTCAGGTCTGTTGAAGCGATGTGAGGATCGTTTTTGTCTAACAGCACCTGGTCTCCTATTTTAAAGTGATTTGATGTCCCTATGAGCTCTTCTGGTGGTTCCTTTGGTTTTTACTTCGTGTGGATTCGACTTTTCTTTTGTGTGTATCTTCTGCTCTTTTAAATTGTCGATCTTACGGTTTTGTTTCTGGTGTGATTCTTCTGTGACGACTTGGGGGCTATGAGTTGGCTCAGGTTTGATGCATTGTGATGTTTCCTGCGATGAAGGTTGAACAATTTGGTTATCTATTGAAATGACTTTCTTACCTTCATCTTCATTGTTTTGGTGAGTCGAGAGCTTGAAGATTGATCGATTCTTCTCCTACCCGAAGTATGATTTCTCCTGTGGCAACATTAATTTTAGTCTTGGCAGTTCCAAGAAAAGGTCTTCCTAAAATTAAGGGGATTGAATTATCCTCATCCATGTCTAAAACAACAAAGTCTACTGGGAAAACAAATTTATCGATTTTTACTAGAACATCTTCAAGAATGCCCCTAGGAATTCTAACAGGTTTATCAGCTAGTTGAATACTCATCCTAGTTTGTTTGGGCTTCCCTAGACCTAGTCGTTTAAACAATGCATGAGGCATGATGTTTACACTTGCCCCTAAATCAGCTAACGCATTATCAATAGTTAAACTATCAATTAAACATGGAATCGTAAAACTCCCTGGATCTTCATCTATTTTGTGTTTGTTCATTAAAAGCTGTCTTAAGAATTTCCTTGCACCGGGCATCTGGAAAAGGGCTTCAAGAAGAGGTAAGTTAATATGTAATTTTTTTAAAAGTTTTAGAAACTTACCAAATTGTTCCTTTGAGTCCTCTTTTTTCAATGCTTCGGGATAAGGTATGCGAGGTTAGTATTCTTTGATTACCGATTTTGGCTTTTCGTAAGTTACCTCTGTTTTACCTTTTTCTTTCCAAGTTTCTTATACTGACGTGGAATTGTCTACTCCCGGACCCTCTTAAGCTGTAATGGCTTGGATTTGCTCTTTTGGGTTTATTCCTGTGCTGCTTGGTAGACGTTCTTGTTGGTGTTCAGAAATTAGCTTTGTGAGATGTCCCACTAACTTAGTAAGTTCTCCAACTTTGTTCTCAATTCCCTTGATCGACTTCTGTTGTTCATCTAATGTTGCTTCAGTCTTTTGGAAAAGAGAATCTGTGGCCTCCATGAATTTTGTCAACATTTCTTCAAGGTTTGATTTCCTTTCCTATGGATAAGGCTGATTTTGATAATTTGAAGGAGGTTGTTGCCTTTGATTTCCTTGATTTCCTTGTCCTCCCCACGAAAAATTTGGGTGATTCCTCCAACTTGTATTATAAGTGTTACTATAAGGATTATTATTAGATCTGAAATTGTTACCTATATAGTTTGTCTGCTCATTATCTTCGCCCGGTTGGTAGGGTGGGTACTCAGAATTCGCCACATTTCCACTCGTTTCGCATTGCATGACTGGGTGTACCTGCGAAGAACATAAGTTATCAAGCTTTTTATTCATCATCTCCACCTGTGTTGACAACATTGTTACCGTGTCTATGTTGAAAACTCCGCTTGATTTTTCGGTTTGGCTCTTGTAATTTGCCGTTGATAGGTGTTCAATGACATCTCTTCAATAAAATCGTAAGTCGCTTGGAGTATTGTTTTTCAAAGTTCCACCTGATGAATCAATCATTTGCCTAGTTGGAGAATTCACACCATTGTAAAAGTTTGGACTGAAGCCACAAAGGTAATCCGTGGTGTGGGCATCTCTTTAGGAGATCCTTGTATCTTTTCCATGCATCATATAATGTTTCTACGTCATTCTGCATAAAAGAAGATATGTCATTCCTAAATTTGGCCATTTTGGCTGGTGGAAAATATTTTAAAAGAAATTTTTCGATCATTTGGTCCCATGTGGTGATTGACCCTCGTGGTAATGAGTTCAACCACTGCTTTGCTTTATTCCTTAATGAAAAAAGGAAATAACAGAAAACGTATGGCATCGTCAGAAACGCCATTTATTTTAAAGGTATCATAGAACTCTAAGAAATTAGCTATATGATTATTTGGATCTTCGTCCTGCAAACCATCAAATTGAACAAACTGTTGAATCATTTGTATTGTGTTAGGCTTTAATTCAAAATTATTAGCAGTTATAGCAGGCCTAACAATACTAGATTCTGATCCTGTCAAATTAGGTTTAGCATAGTCATACATAGTGTGTGGAACATTATTTTCTCTCACATTAGGTGGATTGTTTTCGTCCATCCCTTCAGTAGGATTGGATCTGTCTTGCTGTTCTTCTCTTTGGTAGTCTAAAGCTTGTCTAGTTTCTCTGTGATTTCTTCGAGCAGTAGCCTCAATGTCACTTTCGTATTCTAATGGTCCTCTCGGGTTTCTTCTAGTCATAAACTAGAGGTACCTCGCAAGTCAACAAAGAAAGAAAGAGAATTAGTAAAAATAAAAATTTCATTTTAAAAAAACATAATAATAGAATAATGGCTAAAGTAATAGAAATAGAGCTTCCTTAATATTTTAGAGTTCCCCGGCAACGACGCCAAAAACTTGATCGTGTCAAACGATTGAGTTTTAATATTTATAAAGAATGGTCAAACACAGAGACTAACTATGACAACGATTGAGGCAAGTGCACCAATCGAACAATAGTATAGTTTAGGCAGAATTATTTTATCGAACCCAAAGGAACCTAAAAGTACTACTACTCACTTTCTTTCTATTATTTAGCCTAAAATATGGAGTGATTGATTTATAAAACTAATGAAAAACTAAACTATATACAAAGACAAAAGAATGAATTGGAGAAAGACTTTAGGAAAACTCAGTTGATGAAGACGATACCCTTGGGAATAATCCACCTATGACTTCACTTATTATTTATCCCTAAACCATATGATTTCTTAGCTTGATCCCTGAGACTCCCTAACCTATATTAAACCCTCTCTCGAGGCGAATAATGTCTAACCTTAGGTTAATTAGTGGAACTCTCGTTCTCTTATATAACCCCCTAAAGAAGCAGTAAATCGATCAATGGATTCCCATATTAGGATTCACCCTAATTTGAAAATATCTCGTAACCCTATCTCTAGGCGCCCGATCAACTCCGTTCATTTATGCTAGATCTACTCTTAGGTAGGGTCTACTCCTCCTCCACCTAAGCACATCAGATTAAATTAAGCAACATAATTAAGAACAAACACAATACTTATCATATAATTTAGAAATCAAATAACAAAATCCATCATAGGTTTCATCCCCTTCAGATATCTTAAGAGTTTAGTTCATAACTAAATAAGAAAACATCTTAAGAGAAAAGATAAAACAAAACATAAGAAATCCCTAAAACTTCCTGAAGGAATTGAAGGAGAGATCCTCCGTCTTGAATAGAGTTCTGGCTTCTTGAGAGGGATCAACTGGCTATCTTCAAGTGATTCCCTAAAAGATGAAAGCTTCGACAAAAGCCTCTACCAAAAATCATCCTCTTTAATGTCTGCATTGGGTTGTTTATATAGGCTTTTGAGATGCTTTACTTGGCTCCTAAGTACCTCTTTCAAGTAGAATTACTATTCAGGTGTTTAAGTTGACTTAGGAGTATGTTTCTTTGGCTTCAAGCATCCAATTTCGAGTGAAATTGCTCATTCTCGCGGTAAGGGCACGCCCATGGCACACGCCCGTGTAATTTGAGGTTGGGTCGTGCCTTGATTCTGTCATTTTGGGCACGACAGTGTAAGTCGAGATTCAGGCCGTGTTTCAGGTCTGTCGATCGGGACACGGCCATGTAGATCACTTGACACGCCCGTGTGTGGTAATGAGATGATTCACGGCCGTGCAATTTATAAGTTAGGCCATGCTCTAAGTAATCGGCTAGACACGGTTGTGCAAGCTTTGTGCCAGGCCGTGGTGATTTCTTGCTAAGGCCCAATTAGTCTGTTTTTAGCCCATTTTATGTTGTTTTTATCCTCGGGTGCTTTCCTGAGTATATGACATGAAAAGAAAGGATTAGAAGTACCTTTTATATAAATCAAGGGCTAAATCATCAAAAGCATACTAAATGTTGGATTAAAATATGTTACTTTTATGGTTTATCATATACTGATCAATGTGATCAAGTGATACATGTACCTTATTTATCCCACAGTGATGAGACTAGTAAGTATCATGAGATATGTAAGAATTAGTATGAGTAAGTAAGCTTTATAGCTGAAATCTATGATACCATTGTTTATGTCAAATGGTTTATATTAATCAAGTATGTTGCTATGTGCATTATATACAAACTTACTAAGCTAAATGCTTATGTCTTTTATTCTTTGTTTCTATGTAGTTTCGCCAAGCCAATCTCATGGATCATTGTCATCGGAGTTCGGAGCACACTATCAATCGCAATTTTGGTATAGCCAAGTAATTTTACTAAGTATGGCATGTATAAAAAGCATTTCAATCTGAGAATATGTTCTCAGAAAATCCAAAGTGTTGGCTATTAAGTTTATTCTTCTTTTGTATATGGATAAGTGATTGGCCAAAATTGACTAAGTATGTATGTTTATTGAGATCAATGAAGCATGTAGTAATGTTTATGAAAAATGTATTGAATTGAGCATAAGTTTGGTCTTCATTTTAGGGTGGCAATTGGCTTGGTAAATAGCCTCTAAGTGCCCACACGGTTAGACAC
Organism: Gossypium rotundifolium; assembly: GCA_025506655.1. Lineage (NCBI taxonomy): Eukaryota > Viridiplantae > Streptophyta > Magnoliopsida > Malvales > Malvaceae > Gossypium > Gossypium rotundifolium. The sequence goes on along the minus strand of CP106734.1, from coordinate 119,173,988 downwards.
ACGGGTGTGTATCTAGGCCATGCGTACCCTACACTTTAGGGTTTTAAGTCAGAATAGGCCACGGGCAAATCCCACGGTCGTTTATTTAAGCCGTGTGTGATACACGATCAGAACGTGGACGTGTACCCCAGACCGTGTGTGTAAGTCAGTATATCAAGGTATAGCACACGGTTTACATGCACGGGCGTGTCAAGGCCGTGTGTAATTAGTCAGTGTTGACCACGGGTGGAAGACACGGGCATGTGTTAGGGGTACACGGGTGTGTCCCAAGTCACATGGGCGTGTGACCCCTATTTTAAGGAAAGTTTTCATTTGAGTTTTGAAAGATTCTAGATACGTGTTTAAGGCCTCATAGGCCCTTGAAATGTATGATTAGACTAAGAAATAGAAGTTTTTAATTCGGAACAAAATTTTATAGCCCGTAAGTACATGTTTTAAGTGAGTTCAAGCATGGTAATGTCTCATATCCAATCTTAGCATCGAACTTGGGTATGGGGTGTTACAAAAGCAGCATCGGTTCAACAGAAATCTTACGTATATTTGAAACGAAAAGTTATTGAGTTTCAGATCGAGGATAAAAGTATTCTTGAAAGTGTCACCATGGAAAAATATATTGCGGTTTGATTAGAAAGGGAAATTGAGTCAGCGATATATCGAACCTTACGAGATTATCGAGTGAATCAGGCCAGTTGCTTATCGATTATCTCTACCATCTAAGTTAGAGAAAATATATAATGTGTTTCATGTGTCGATTCTTCAATGATACCGATCTGACCCTTCACACGTCATTTCCCCGATCGAGGTTGAAATTTAGTTAGATATGTCATATGATGAAGAGCCGATTCGAATTTTAGCTCATGAGATCAAAGAATTGAGAAATAAGAAAATCACATTAGTGAAAGTATTATGGCACTGGCACGGGGTTGAAGAAGATACGTGGGAACCTGAAGATGCTATGAGAAACCAATATCCAACCTATTCACTGGTAAGATTTTTGGGGACGATAATCCCTAAGGGGAAGTTGTAACAGCCCAGTTTTAGTAAAATCAGAATAGTGGTTTTAGAACCACAAATCTAAGACTAGAAAATTATTTTAATATTATTTTTGGTGTTTATAGCATGTGATTATATATGTTTGAAAGTTTCATGAAATAATCTTAACATTTGAATATTAATTTGATAAAAAGACTAAACCGCAAAAAAATGCAAAAGTAGTATGTTATAAGTTAAGTGTGTCTATTTGCTAAGGTTTATTAAACCAAAGGTCCTTATGATGCTATTATGCCATGGATAATGTTATAATGGCCATATATTTGATGATTAAATAGTTTAATAACCAAGGGTAAAATGGTAGACTATGTATTAATGTGTTATTAATAAAACAAAGCACAAAAATTAGTCATAATAGTCACCTTTCTCACCGAAAATCAAAAGGAAAAAGACCATTTGAAGCATTTTAGGGTTCCTCCCTTTGTATTCTTGATTGAGGTATGTTTTGAGCTCTGCTTTTTATGATTTTTACGTTTTTGAGATCGTTACATCGAGTACTAGCTAGCTCGTGCCCTAATATTTGAGTTTTTTGATGATTTTGTGAAATTCCATTGATGATTATTTGAGTTTATGAATGTTTTATGATGAAAAATGAATTTTTGTTGATAGTTACACAAGTTTTGTAAAGTGATTTTTGATAAAAATGTTAGATCGGGATTTATTTGTGAAAATGTAAAAATGTATGGTTAAATGTGTGAGTAATGATAAATATGGGTTGATATGTGTACTAGGAAAATTCGGCTAGCTTGGGAAGGTATTAAATTGCATGAATTTTGTGTATTTGTGAAATAGGGACTAAATTGAAAAAAATGTAAAACTCTAGGGGCTAAAGTGTAAAAAAGGCCCAAATATGTGTTTGTGGACTGAATTGAGTGATTTGATGAATAAATGGGTTAATTTTGAATGTATATAGATCAAGAACGAAAGAAGTTAGATTTAGATCAGGAAAAATCAAAAGTTATCAAATAGTCGATCCAGTTTGTTTATCCCTAATACGAGGTAAGTTCATATGCAAATAAATGTATTTAAATATAATTATATATGTTTAATTGTCATTGAACTGTTATGAATGTTGAATGATCAAATACAAGCAAGAATCGATAGTGTTACAGTATCTGAAAGTCCCGTACGAACCTTAGGAATAGTATAGGATACGAATTTCATGACATTAGGATTACCGAGATGTGATTACGTGTAAGACCATGTCTGGGACATTGGCATCGTTATATGATTTCATATAAGACCCTATCTGGGATAGTGGCATCGATATGTGATAACATGTAAAACCATATCTGGGATATAGCATTGTATGAGTTATATGTGATTTCTGAATATCCTTGACGATTTTGAATGGCTTAACAGGCAAAGTCATGTCGAGAAAGAATGTGTGAATGAGTTAAGTGGCTCAGGTACGTACGAGATTCATACGAGTATTGAAAAGGGAAGTATTTGATGAATTCACTTATGATTTTGAATATGTGTTTAATGGGAAAGGTTTTTGAGCTTTTATATGCTTATTCATGATTTGCTTATTAATGAAAATGATATTGATTCATGTGGTAATTTTATTTGTATATGGCTGACTAAGCTTTTAAAGCTTACTTTGTGTGTTCTTTCCCTATTTTATAGATAATCGAAGCTAGCTCGGACTTGGGGATCATCAGGAACATCGTCACACTATCGATCAACTTGCTGGTACTTTTGATGTTATGTATTTATGGTATATGTCATGTATAGGCTAGTGTTAAGATAATATGTTTTGAGTTGTGATTTTAGCCATGAGAGTTGGCTTGTAAATGATGTACATGTTGGGGTGTTTTTGGCCATCTAAGTTGGATTAATTTATGAATTTGGTAAGTGATATTTGATGTATATATGGCCTTATGTTTTGGAATGTTTGGTATGATTGTTGTGATGGCTAAGCGATTAATTATTTAGATTATTTACCAATGATATATCATGGTTGATTTGGTATGATATAGGGATGATGAATTGGTATATTTTGTGGCATGAATTAGTTGATAAAATGATGAGAAAAGTGCATAGGGAAGATATGTGAAATGGTTGGTAATGATATATTTTTTTGATATGTTTTTGGTTATGATTTGAGTAGTGAAATGGTTGAAGATGAAATGGCATGATTTGTATATGAATTGGCATGTTTTGGTTTCCTATAAATGTGTTGAAATGGTATTATTTTGGTTGTTTGCGTGAGCATGAGAAAGGGTGGCAAATTGGCCATGCAAAATGGCCTATTTTTTGTCCACACGGACAGAGACACGAGCGTGTGTCTCAGCCGTGTGCGACACACGGTCATGCTACACGGTCGTGTGTCCCCTGGTGTTGAGATTGAATTGAAGTCAGTATGCTCGACACGGTCTCACACACGAGCGTGTGACCGGCTTTGTGGCACAAGTCAGTATACCCCCTAGATTGCACAAGGCCTAGCACATGGGTGTGTGACTTGGCCGTGTTGGATAAGTCAGTATACCATACAGGATTGGCACGGCCTAACACACGGCCTAGCACACGGGCGTGTGTGTCCATTTTGAAGGGCAAACAGGCTAGACACACGGGGTGTGGTTAGCCGTGTGACCAAAGTCAGTATGTATGCCCTATTTTCACATGGTCTGGGACACGGGCGTGTCTAGAGCCATGTGAGGCACATGACTTGTTCGCATGGGCATGTAAACCTGTATGTTTTAAAATTTTTTAAGTTTTCAAGAATTTTCGTAAGTTATCGGTTTAGTCTCGAACCACATCTAAAGCATGTTTAAGGCCTCGTAGGCCCTTGTAAGGGACAATGTTATTATGATTGAATAGTGTTTGAGAGTGGATGTATTTTTATGTTGTGATTTGATCGGTAATGCCTAGTAACCCTATTCCGGGGATAGATACGGGTCAGGGGTGTTACAATAAATCTAGCCTAAGAATAAACAATTTTAGGTTGTTTGCATTTAGGCTAGTTAGTTAAATTTTTTAAACTGTGAAAAGGAAAAAGGAGTTAAATGTACCAAATGACAAAGGTATACACGAGGAAGGTATACACGAGGCATAAATGTTTGTTTGAACTATAAGTTGCTTGGATTTTATAACTTAGTTGATGGAATCCTTGGTTATTGAAACGATATAGTATAATAAGGATAAAAATCTTGCCAGTTGTGCTTAAAAATGAAAATTAGTGAGCGAACAAATGCATTATGAGGGTTAAAAGCAAAGCAAGTGTGATACGAGTATAGAACAATTAAAAGCTAAGGGAGTGAAGAGCAAATAAATTGAAATAAATAAATAAATATGAGAAATTGAGGAAATCTCACTCATATTGGCACAAATAGTCATGAATATCTTATACTTGTAAATACTATATTAGAGTTCAAAGAATGGATAAAACAAACTGATTGAGTAGAATACGAACCATAGATGTTATACCCTTATATATGTTTTTGATGGAATTATATGTTTAGCTTTCTTTAACTTGTTCACTTTGTAACTTATTGATCTAGCATGTTTGAAGTGAAAATCATGAATCACTTAAACATCTAGTTAGAATTACTTGTTTAGCAGATTTCCCTATCTCAAAATTTTCGAAACCGATATCATGTGTGATGCATGCTCAAGTATATTGTTTTTTTGTGTTTTCTTTTTCCTTGTCATTTACTTTTGTCTTGTTTTCTTTAGGATAAGAAACAAGTTAAGGGTTGGGGTATTTGACCTGCCACAATTTGTAGTGGCAAATTAGGTATTTCTAGTAGTTAACGAGATTATTTTTAAGCCACTTTACATTACTTTTATGCATTTTCAATTTTATTAGCTTATATTTAATTTCTTACAAAAAGAAGCCTTTTTACAAGATAATTTTGTGTTAGTTTACCTATTGGGCCAATACTGGCCTTAGGTCGGTTTGATGAGTTAAATTTAGTGCAGAAGATACCTAATTTTAGGCCTAAAAGCAACAGGAATGACAATCGAATCACAACACAAGCTTCTGTGGTTGTAACATAGTTGAATAGGCTTTAGACTTGAAGATTGAAGTTGTGTGCCGCAACATGCATAGCTTATATCGCGACACAGCACTAACGAGGGAAAATATTAATTAAGGGTGTTTTCGTTCGCACAATCAATATTTATAAAATTTAAGGCTAGTAATTGACCTAATTAGGCTGCTACATGTCACGTGTGTATATGTAATGCAAATGTGTAACTATACACGTCGAATCAAGTAATATAGTTATAAGTGAGATCATTTCCCCAAGGATCAGAATAGGTAAAAATGGATGAGTTGTTACTATAAACTATACTAATTAAGCTTATAGCAAAGTCTGAATAATGACTTGATGTGAAAGACTAATGTATGAAATATAAAAATCAAATAATGAATAAAATGTTATGGCAATTCTATGAGACAAAGTTAGGAGCACTGGTACTGTTGAATGGGAAGGTTGGAATTACTCAGGTTTTATCTTTATAACATAATAATGCCATGGAAAAATCTTTACCAAACTATTTGCTGTTGAATAACTACTACCTACTTCTTTTAAGACCAAGACTTTAAGCTTCATTTTGAGTCTCTGTATGTCTACAAGTCTCAATAATTATATCCAAATTGATCTTCCTTTCCTTGCATAGATCACAACTATCATATCTAGAGTGCTACGAGTATTCTGTCGAGTACTCGCCTATATCAATGAATTACAACCCAACTTATTTAAAATTTTCAAAATTTAATAAAGTCTAAAAACATACCATACAACCATCTATGTCTAGAGTTTCCAAGCATGCATTTAAAATAATCACAAATAAAATAAAATAGTAAATCTACTTAAAATAAGACCATGGGCATTAAAGATAATAAAGATTCACCAAGTAATTCCAATACAAATAAGATTAGATCATGAGTTGGTATTTAAAATCCAAAATCAGAATAACATTTGACATCATCATCAGAAATTTAGAAATCATAGAAATTAATTAACAAAATGCAGGTAAAATTGTAGAAAGCTTTCGTCACTTAAGCTTCCACTTCGATGCTGCTAAATCATGCAACACCTAGGGTTGATTTCTACCCTATTGTCTTTTCCCTAGAAATTTTCACCACATTTTCCAGAGAGAAAACTGCTCCCTAAATCCTTTTCAATTCCTCCCCCAAAAATCCTCTTCCTTTTTTTTTTTTTTTACTTTACCTTCTCTTCCACTTTTATAGGGTAGGTCCCTCTCTCGAGCACACATATTTTGCTTCGTCTTTTTCGGGAGGATTTTCGGTACAATTACAAATTGGTCGTGTAATGACTTATTTTTCATTGGTGTCGAAAATAGTGGTTTTGAGGCCACAAATTCGATGAGTAAGTTGTAAATATTATTTTGTTATATTTATGAGTCAAATATGGTTTTAAAAAGGTTTCTGATATGGTAATTTATGATATTCGAATGACTAATTAAGTTCAAGTGTTATGGCCTTAAAGTCAAGTGGTTTTAGAAAATAAGGTATCGGGACATTGATTCTATAAATCGAGTCATAAATATTTTTATAAATATTTATGAGTGTTATTAAGGTTTTAGTAAATTTTGTTAAGAAATTTTAATATTTGGATAGTTAATTAATTAAAAGGACTAAATCATAAAAGATGTAAAATTTGATCGCTATTTGATTTGAGTGATTAAATGGCTTAATGGATAAAGGTAAAGGGACTTAAATGGTAATTAAACCATTTAACGAGTTATCGACTAAAATGGACATGGATTTGATGTTTCGTTTAGTTACTAAATTAGGTTAAAATGTTAATTTGATAAATTAATTAAATTAAATAAAACATAATTAAAAGATGAATGGTTGTGATCTTTTTCCCCTTTTGTTTTCAACTGATTCTTCCATGGAGATAAGCTAGCTTCGGCCAAACAAAAAAATAGATGCATGGAAGTGATTCATTTATCGTTTTTTTGTAATTTTTATATCTTTGTTATCATTGCAACTAGGTCCAGCTAGCCCGTATCTTCGTTCTTAAAACTGTTAAAAATTTTGAATGTTACCATTGATGAATACTTGTGGTTTTAGATGTTAAATAATTAATTTGAAGTATTTATTGTTAATTATAAGTATTTTATTAAGTGATTTTTGATGAATTTAACAATTAGAGGTTAAATTGTTAAAATAGTAAAAATGTAAGGAATTGATGTGAAATTTCTGTAAATATGGATTGTATTGGAAGCTATTAACATTGGGTTAGCATGGGTTTATAATAAAAATAGTTAATTTGCATATTTTAGGCTCAGGGACTAAATTGAATAAAAGTAAAATATTAGGGGCAATTATGTACAAATGTCAAAAAGGACTAAATTGCATTGTAACACCCTAGACCTGACCCATACGTTATGACCGGATTTGGTATGTCACATGAAGAAAGTGTTTAAAGAACTTGTGACATTAATTTGTTATAGTTAAGAAAAACAAGTTTGTTTAGAAATATTTGATAAAAATACTACTAATCTTTGAAAGGCTGAGTGAAGAATCGATATTTGAACTAGTGATCTTTTAAAACCGTAACTTTTGAAAATGTTGCTAATAATTCGAAAGAAACTCCGAGTTAAATTATTTGTACAAGTTTGTTATGAAGTCCATTTGTTAATAAATTTTTGGAAAACCGTTATTCATAATTTTAGAAAATCCTCTTTTAAAACATTTCAAGCAAGATAATAAGTACGACTAAACATAAAGCAAAATAAAAATATCCCAGAGGCCTCATTACAACTTTAAAACCCAAAATAGTAAAAGTAATGAAATAAAACGAAAAAGAAGTTTACCAATATTCGAAAACATTATTTCCAAAGTATGGCTTCCACCGAGTCATCCATCGGCCCAAGTTCTCGCCATTGAGCATTACCGCAATGTAACATCCTAGATTAGGGGTTATGCATTTGTAAATAATTCATGAGTAGTAGGTTTTGGCGTTTTTGAAGTGAATTAAGGGTTTTAAAATCACAGGATGGAAGAGAAAGCTTTGGACAATTATTGGTTTTAAGTTAAAACAAGAAGTGATGTGGAAAAGTGGCAAGGGATGCCACCTAAGGTGTAAGGGTTATGGAATCAAGTGAAGTACTTTGAGGGAAGAGGTTCGAATCCTATTGTGTGCATTTTGCTTAATTTTATGAAATAGCATGTTTATGTGATATGTGGTGTGCATTTTAGAACCCTGAAATGTAAGGAAATGTATGGAAATGTATGGAAATGTAAGGAAATGTATGGAAATGTATGGAAATGTATGGAAATATAAGGAAATGTATGGAAATCTATGGAAATGTAAGGAAATGTAGGGAAATGTAAGTAAATGTAGGGAAATGTCCTGGAAATGTAAGAAATGATTTAGAAATGTTAAGTTTCAAAAAGAGGAAAGTGAACATTTTGGAAACTTGGAAATGTTAAGTTAAAAGAGGAAAGTGAACATTTTGGAAATGCTAAGTTAAAAAGAGGAAAGTGAACATTTATGGAAACTAGGAAAATGATTTAGAAATGATTCAAAAGAGGAAAGTGAACATTTATGGAAACTAGGAAAATGATTTAGAAATGATTCAAAAGAGGAAAGTGAACTTTTTTGGAAACTAGGAAATGTAAGGAAATGTCAAGTTTAAAGAGCCAAACGAAAATTTTTGGAAACTTAGAAATGACTTAGAAATGTCGAGTTTTAAATTCTAAAAGAGGAAATTAATGAAAGGTGGCCTTAAAAGAAAAAGTATGTGAAATTTGACACATAAACAGGCTTGGAAAAGTGGCCTGAAGATGCCACTTAGGGCCTCTGGAAATGGCGCCACATGCAAGTGTATTTGGGCCAGGGATCGAGTCACTTAGGAAGAAAATAAAAGAAGTTTTATTTTGCTACAAAGAGCAGAGAGGTGGACGGCATGAGGGCTCTTATAAGAGGAGTTTTATTTTCTTTAGAATTTCGGCTAAATAGGAGATAAATAATAGATTTAATTATCATTATTTTTAGGAGATAATTGTTGGATTAATTCTTTTAATAAATTGATAATTCAAAGGATAAAGTTATCAAAATAGAAGAGTGGTGGCCAAGTAAGGGATTACGAGTAGTAAATTCACTATAAAAGGGAAGAGAGGCCATTCAGCATTATTTTCTCTTCCATGATAACCTCTCTAATTCTCTTAAGCAACTATTCTTTTCTTCTTCATTCTTCTCCTCTCAATATTCCAAAAGTCAAACTTGTGTGACTACTCTCTAGGTCTTAAGCCGAATCTTTGAGGACTCAAGAAAGGGGTCATCGATTACAAAGATTAAGGGTAAGGTCGAGTTATCGATTAACATTCTTTTTCTTCCAAGATTAAAGCCAAAACTAGGAAATCTAACCCCGTTATTGTGTTAGTCGAAACTTTGAAGAGATCTTTTTGGGATTTGTTTAAATCAACTACAAGGAAGGAGAAGTTCTTTTCCCAAAGGTATACCATAGGCCGCGTGTTCCCTAGTTATTTGGTGAGTTTCGGGATTTAAAATTCACAAGGTAAGTACCTATAGCATTTGGCCAAGGCTTATTTTAGTGTTTGGATCTATCTTTTATTATCTTAAAAGCCGAAAACTAATATGTTAAAAGGATCTAGAGTTGGCCGAATACAAGGAAGGAGCATAAGCAAAGTTTTGAGATTTGAGAATTTCAAGGTAAGTGTACTTACATATTCGACCAAGGCCCTATCTTAAGTGCTTAGATCTATTTGTTTTAACCAAAAACTAACTGATTCAAGGGGTCTAGTGAGTAGCCGATTTCAAAGGGGAAGAATACAAGTTTTTGGGATTTGATTTTTAATTCAATCGGCAACAAGGTAAGTTTTAGTGCATAAATCCTACTAGGACATGGTTTTATGGCCGAATGAGTTTTTCATTAAATATTTTGTAATACCCTAAAATTCGAGTATCTAATTTAATGCATTTTTGGTGCTTAATTTATGAAGGAAAAAATTTTCTTACTTCTTTTCGTAGTTATTATAGTCTTGAAGAAGAGTATAGAATTTTTCGGGAGTAGAATAATTTTTTTATTTTTGAGAGTATAATGAAGTGGATTAAGTGATATTAATACTTAAGTAAAAATAAGTGTCAAAGTGAAGCATAAGATGTGCAAATGGTAAGGTGGTGATGGCGCATGAGTTATGGCATGAGGGGAGTGGTTCGAATCCCTTGGTTAGCATCTAGAAATTTTATTTTTTTGGCTTTAATCCATGCATGTGTCGGCAAGGGGATAAGGATGGATGAGTTGTATTGTTTTATTTTTGGTAAGTAAGACTAAAGGAAAAAGGTAATTTTTAACTTATGGTATGGAATCAAGGAACTTTGGAAAGATATGGGGACATGAGGCTAGTATCAAGGAAGATGTTTTGGAAACAAATTCATGGTCATTTGACCAATGAATTTGACGACAATATGGCTAGGGAGCTTAGCCAATTATTGCTAGTAACTTAGCTAGGGTAGGAATTTTGTTTTGGTCATTTCTAGCATCTTGTGCAACTTTGTTTTCTTTTTTTTTCTCTCAACCTTCTCTTTGGCCGACTTTGTGCTTTTGGTTTTCCAAAATTCTTTTGACCATTTGGTCAATTTGCTATCACATTAGTATTCTTTGTATGCCTTTTCATTGTGCTGAAAATACAACACCAAAGGTCATTCTTTTTCTTCCTTCCTCCATTGCCGAATGTACCTTCTTTGTAAACACATCTCTTATTTTCTTTTCTTCTTTTGATAACCGAATCCTCATCATTCCTTTCACTCATCTTTTAATTTTTCTTTTCAATCATCATATCTCCATAAACATCTCCCATGGCCGAATGTTAGTGTGCCTTTGCGAATCATTTTCTTTTCTCTTTGGTTTTCATAGTAAATCTCTCTCTATTCTTAAGCATCTTTCTCAATCATCTCTTTTCAACCGTGGAGAATAGGTAAGAGTTCTTTTAGTTCATGTTAGTTAATGGCGGTTTTGGCGAATATGGATGGTGGTAAGAAGGATTTCTTGAATCGAAATACCCGTTCATTCTATTAACGTTTCTCTTTATTATACTTTAGTGCGATAATGGAAGATCGGAACTTGAGTGTTCGTATTGCATCTTGGAGCGTTTTGGTCGACTCTCTTTAGAGAAGCAAGAATCTTTGTGGTAAGGAAATCTCACCTTTAAGATCTTTAGTATTTTTTCGATATATTATTAATAGGATTAACGATCTTTTGATATTGAAGACTTTAAAATAGGGAAGAAAAGGGCGTGTTTAGTTTTCGTAAGAGGCGGATCCACTATTTCTCCTAAGTATAAATGAAGGGCGGTTTGAGAATCCGGGATTTTCCACCAGATTGCGGACCATCTACCGAAGGAAATCAACTATTTGAAGTAGTTCGTACTTCCGAGCCTTTGTACATTAGTGGATTCTCGGCAAATAACGAATCGATAAACGAGGAGAAACCGAAAATTGAAGTGATTCAAAATCAAGAGGGTAAGGATTTGGATCGGTTATCAATATTATATTTTTATACGTGGTAGTGTCCTAATAAGATTGTATTATGTTTAGGTGTTGAAGAGCGGGAAAGATTAGTACTCACGATATCGAGGTGTGTAACTTCACAGTTTTCTCGGGTTTGGTTGTTATTCGTGGTATGGAGCTAAATCGTAAAAACGACTAGATCGGTATAAAACGTAATAACTGGTACTTGGTGAAATTACATGAAAACAGTTAATATGGTGAAAATTACAAAAAAGCCCTCGATGAGTTAGATGGCAAAATATAAATTTTCATGTCTTCGTAAAATGGACCGATAAGTTTGATAATTAGTAAATTGGTAGAAAAATTATGCTAGTTAATAATTGGGCGAAATCTATAGATTAATAATTGGGCGAAATCTACATTAGATCGATAATTGGGCGAAATCTACATTAGATCGATAATTGGGCGAAATCTACGCTAGATCGATAATTGGGCCGAAATCTCTGCTAGATTGTAAATGGGCCGTAATCTCTATTAAATTGTTAAACGGGTTGAAATCCTTGCTAGATCGATAAATGGCCCAAATTCCTACTAGATCGTAAATTTGGGCATAAGATGTTAAATTGCTAAATGGGCCAAATGATTGGGCCTTAATAAAATCAAATATTGACTCTTGTTAATCGGCCTTTTAATAAAATCATGGTATGATCATAGACTACTTTGCATACATGTTGCATGGGTTGGGAAAATGATGAAGAGAAGAAAGGCTGTTGCCAAAATCTAGTTCGGTGGCTTTGCCACAAAATTATAACTATTTGCCTCTAGTTCGTGGCTCGCCACAAAAAATTAATAAATGGCTATTTGCCTCTAGTTCGGTGGCTCTGCCACAAATAATAATTGGCTCAATGCCTCTAGTTCGGTGACTTTGTCACAATCTAGTTCGGTGGCTCTACCACAAATATAAAAAGGCTTAATGCCTGCGATTGGTGTGATGGCGGGGTGGGTTGACTTGATCCCCACAGGTGTGTTGGTTGGTACGGGGGTGTGTAGCGGATGGAAATTAGGTTTGGGAGGGAAAAATACATTTTGCATGCATATTATTATTTATGTTGTTAATTCTGCTAATGGGCTTAAGCCCAAATCCATAACTTGAAAAATCTGGCCCAGTGGACAAAGTAAGTGAGTTATACACTGAGTTCTAAGTAACTCACTCCCTCAAAATTTTCGTCTCAGGTAATGGAAATTGACGTGGACTTGGGCCGAGGATGACTTCGTGGAGGCCATACTGCAAAATATGGGTTTATTAAACTTCAAACTTTTTAATAAGTATTTTTACTATTTTGGGTTGATGTAATAAGGGCCTCTATTAATATTTCATGGATTTATATGTGTGGTTGGTTAAAACTCTATTTTGGACATTTTATTATGGGCTGATGATTATATGATGTTTTTCTCAAAATAAATTGGGTTTTCAAATATATGAAATTCCTTTATAAATATTTTCAGTATTTTAACTCTTATATAATTTACCTAAGGATTTTGATAATACAATATTAATGATGTTTTCAACTAATGTTTACTAATATACATCAAATTTAAAATACTCTTTTGATTTTACTAAACCTTGTACTTAAAAATAATATTGTAGATTTCACACCTGAAATTTTTAAGATAGCTCGATTCATGTAATAAACCAAATCCAGTCTTAATGCATAGACCGGGTTTGGGGTGTTACATTTAATGGTATCAGAGCCAGTTTCAAAAACTCGGCTATGGTTTGGGTTCACAAATAATTTCTGTATGAATTCATTCAATTATGTTATAAAGATCAGTATGGCACCACAAGCACCCGGCAACAAGTCAAGTAAGTATTTATTACTTAATGATTACTATGATGATCATAGGAACACTCTAGAACTTCTAGTTTTAGATGTGAAAATCGTGAGATTGAGACTATAGGATATGTTGCGAAAAACAAATTTATCTCTCAAATCTCATAAAACATCGTTAATAAACACTAAAATAATTTTTGATTTATAAAACTTGTAATCGATAAAAACGAATAAGCCATCATGAGCACTTGAGGGCGTGGCGTGGGCCAGTAGAGAGCGTGGCGTGGTAGAGGTCGAGGTGCTACTGTTGAAGCACCAAATCATATGCGAAATGGATGCACCTGCATCATTTGAGAGTGAGATGGGATCACGCGATCACATGGAAGAAGATAATGCTTTGACACAAGCCATGCTGCGAGTCCTAGAAAGGGTCGCCGGAACTAGAATTGGGCCAACAACTCGTGGGTCAATGTCAGAACAACTCAAGTCCAATAATACAGAAGTTTTTAGAGGAGTTTTCGGTGTAGCCCCAAATGTGGCTGAATATTGGCTCGAAGCTGTGGAATGGATTATGGATGATATGGAATGCACTGTTGAGCAAAAACTGAAAGGAGTTGTGTCCTTGTTAAGAGACGAGGCGTACGGTGGTGGCTCACTGCTCGAGAAGGCACCGAAGCGACTGATTACTTGGGAATTCTTTAAAGCTGCCTTCCAAGGAAAATACATTGGAACGAGTTATGTAGATGCCTGAAGGAAGGAATTTCTGAATCTTGTACAAGGGAGTAAAACAATGAGACATATGAAGTCGAGTTTTACGTTTGAGCCGCTATGCTCGGACAATAGTATCAACAGATCATGAACGTTGTGTGCGTTTCAAGTATGGGCTTAATGATGAGCTGAGGGTTCTGATTGCTCCACAGCAAGTTAGAACTTTTTCCACACTTGTGGAGAAGGCCAAGATAGCCGAGGAGGCTAAGAACTCAGAACGTCAGAATCGAGAAAGATTTAGAAACAAGAGAGAGACACAGCAGTCTGGTTCTTTAAAGAGATTTCAGAAGAGACCTCAGAATGATGAACCAGTTCAAGGTAGAGCACCGGTAACAAATAATCAAAGTCGAGATTGTGCTGAGTGTGGAAAAAGACATTTTGGAGAGTGTTGGAGGAAAATGGGCGATTGTTACAAATACGGTTCGGTATAGAAATTGTCCTCGACGTATGGATACGACTCAAGAAGTTTATAATAATGATACGATCGGCGGAGGTACTCGGCGACCCACCGGAGGTCGTGGACCAGGTCGTGGTGGTAATGGGGCTGGTCGTGGTCAAGGTACACTGGGTCGAGGCAATGGTCCTAGAGAGAACGCGGATGCAAGGCGACTGGTGGTCTATGCAATTAGGCGTCACATGACGCACAATGCACCAGATGTGATAACTGGTACGTTCTTCATCTTCGATGTACCTATTATTGCATTAATAGATATTGGTTTTACCCACTCATATGTTGCTAGCGCCATATCTGGAAATCTGAATTTAGAATCTGAAATTATCGATAGTGAAATGACAGTAATTAGTCTTTTAGGACAGTCGATAATTGTTAATAAAATGTTTAGAGACGTGCCCTTGGAAATTCAAGAGGAGGTATTCTTGGCGAATTTGATGGAATTGCCTTCGGCGAGTTTGATCTCATTCAGGCATGGATTGGTTGGTTAAACATCGGTGCAATTGGATTGTCTTGAAAAATGAATGTCAGTAAGAACCTCGGAGGATAAGGAAGTCATAATGATTGGTGAACGAAGGAACTACTTGGCAAATGTGGTATCTGCATTGAAGGCAGAGAAGTTGGTTCGGAAAGGATATGGAGCATTCCTAGCCTTTATCTGTGCTTTGGATGCCAAAGAGTTATCTGTGAATGATGTGAGAACAGTGAAGGAATTTCCCGATGTATTTCCCGAAGAACTTCTTGGTATACCTCCAGATCGGGAAGTAGAATTTGGCATTGAGCTTTTGCCTAGGATAGCTCCAGTGTCCATTGCTCCTTATAGGATGGCGCCAAAGGAGTTGGCAGAGCATAAAGCTCAAATTCAAGAATTCTTGGATCGTGATTTATTCGACCAAGTGTGTCTCAAGTAGGGAGCACCGGTTTATTCGTCAAGAAGAAGATGGATCGATGCGTATATGCATCGATTACGCATAATTGAATAAATTAACGATCAAAAATTGGTATCCTCTGCCGAAATTGATGATCTGTTTGATCAATTAAAAGGAGCTTGATTTTCTCAAAATTGATTTGAGATCGAGTTATCACCGACTTAGGGTGAAAGAAGCGGATATTCATAAGACGGCATTTCGGACTCGTTCGACATTATGAGTTTGTAGTGATGCCGTTTGGATTAACCAATGCACCAAAACCGCATTTATGGACATGATGAACCAGTCTTTCAACCATATTTAGACCGGTTTGTGGTAGTGTTCATAGATGACATATTGGTTTATTCAAGAAATGATGAGGAGCATGACACGCATTTATGTATAGTATTCTGATTACTTCGTGATAAGCAAATCAGATGCCAAATTCGATAAATGCAAATTTTGGCTAAAGGAAGTGACTTTCCTAGGTCATGTGGTATCACCAAGGAATAAGGTGGATCCTTAAAAATTGAGGCTATTCGGATTGGATTCTACCAACGTCGGTGGTGAAATATAGAGTTTCTTGGGTTTGGTGGTTATTATAGATGTTTTGCGAGGGTTTTTATTTATTCTTGCACCCTAACTAAAGCTGTTGCGGAAAGGAGTTCAGATAATTGACCTGAAAAGCAAGAGAGTTTCGAGAAATTGAAGAAGATCCCGACTAAGCTCTAGTTTTGATTCAACCGAGGTGGAAAAGAATTCACTATTTATTCGATCGTCTCACACAGTGCAGGTTGTGTGTTGATGCAAAATGGAAAGGTGGTGGCCTATGCTTCTCGTCAATTGAGACCGCATGAAGTAAACTACCCTACTCATGATTTGGAGTTAGGCAAGTGGTCTTTGCTTTAAAGATTTGGAGCACTATCTCTACGGTGAGAAATCTATTATCTACACGGATCACAAGAGTCTTAAATACCTCCTTACCCAAAAGGAGTTGAATTTGAGACAAAGAAGATGGGTAAAATTATTAAAGGATTATGATTTCTCAATCGAAAATCATCCTGGAAAGGCTAACGTGGTAGCTGACGCGTTAAGTTGTAAGGCAGTATCTGAATTGAGAGCATTGTTTGCTTATTTGAGTTTGTATGAGGATGGGAGTTTGTTAGCAGAACTTCAGGTGAAGCCTCTGTGGCTGGAACAAATCAAGGAAAAATAGACATCAGATGGAAAGTTGGGACCTTTACTTCAGCAAGTTGAAAATGAAGAAATAGAGGATTTTGGAATAAACACGGAAGGTGTGTTGTGCTTTCGAGAAAGAATTTGTATGCCTAAGGACTCAGATCTAAGGCAAATGATTCTACGGGAGGCGCATAGTAGCCCTTATGCTATGCACCCCAGAGGAAATAAGATCTATCAAGATCTCCGTGAACAGTATTGGTGGCCAGGGTTGAAGCAGGAGATTTTAGAGTTTGTGGGAAAATGTTTGACTTGTCGGCAAGTGAAGGCGAACATCAATTACCATCCGGATTGTTACAACCGGTAAAGATTCCTCTTTGGAAATGGGAGCGGATAACTATGGATTTTGTTAGTGGGTTACCTTTAACACCTACTAAGAAAAATTACTTTGGGTAATTGTTGATCGTTTGACGAAGACCGCTCATTTCCTACCAGTTAAATTTAATTTTTCATTGCGAAGTTAGCGAAGCTATCGTGATCTGAAATTGTGAGGTTGCATGGGGTACCCGTGTCTATTATATCAGACAGGGATCCCAGATTTACATCACAATTTTTGAAAGCTCTGCATGAAGCCTTGGGGAAAAAGTTGAATTTTAGTATGGCTTTTCATCCTCGGTCGATGGTCGGTCGAGAGAGTAATCGGATATTGGAAGATATGTTAAGGGGATGTGTAATCGATTTGGGGGTAGTTGGGAGGATTTTCTACCATTTGGAAGAATTTGCGATATAACAACTGACTATCAATCGAGCATTCGGATGGCACCTTACGAGGCATTGTATGAAGTGAGGTGTCGTTCTCCTACTTGTTGGACCGAGTTGGGCGAGCAGCGGATGTAAGGTCCTAAGATGATATCTGAAATAGAGGAAAAGGTAAAAGTTATTCGAGCACGGTTGAAAGAAGCCTCAGATAGATAGAAGTCGTATGCAGACCTGAAGCATAAGGATATCGAGTATGACGTGGGGGATCAGGTTTTCTTGAAGGTCTCACCTTGGAAAAAGATTTTCAGGTTTGGAAAGAAGGGCAAGTTAAGTCCTCGGTTCATTGGACCATATCGTGTGCTGAAGCGTGTTGGTCTAGTGGCCTATCAGATTGAGTTACCTCCGGAGTTGGGTCAAATTCATAATGTTTTTCATGTTTCCATGCTGAGGCGTTATAGATCGGATCCTTCGCACATTGTCCGGTAGAAGAATTGGAGTTGAATTTAGACTTGTCTTTTGAAGAAGAACCAAGGGAAATCTTAGGCCAAGATGTTAAAGTGCTAAGAAAGAAAACCGTGCGTTGGTCAAAGTTTTATGGCGTAATCACGAGCGGAGGAAGCTACGTGGGAGCTGAGGAAACTATTCTACAACAATATCCTCACCTCTTTTAATCGTAAATTTCGAGGACGAAATTTTCTTTAAGGAGGGTAGAGTTGTAATACCCTAAAATTCGAGTATCTAATTTAATGCATGTTTTGGTGCTTAATTTATGAAGGAAAAATTTTTCTTACTTCTTTTCGTAGTTATTATAGTCTTGAAGAAGAGTATAGAATTTTTCGGGAGTAGAATAATTTTTTTTTTGAGAGTATAATGAAGTGGATTAAGTGATATTAATACTTAAGTAAAAATAAGTGTCAAAGTGAAGCATAAGATGTGTAAATGGTAAGGTGGTGATGGCGCATGAGTTATGGCATGAGGGAGTGGTTCGAATCCCTTGGTTAGCATCCAAAAATTTTATTTTTTTGGCTTTAATCCATGCATGTGTCGGCAAGGGGATAAGGATGGATGAGTTGTATTGTTTTATTTTTGGTAAGTAAGACTAAATGAAAAGGTAATTTTAACTTATGGTATGGAATCAAGGAACTTTGGAAAGATATGGGGACATGAGGCTAGTATCAAGGAAGATGTTTTGGAAACAAATTCATGGTCATTTGACCAATGAATTTGGACGCAATATGGCTAGGGAGGTTGGTGATTTTGCTAGTAGCTTAACTAGGGTAGGAATTTTGTTTTGGTCATTTCTAGCATCTTGTGCAACTTTGTTTTCTTTTTTCTCTCAACCTTCTCTTTGGCCGACTTTGTGCTTTTGGTTTACCAAAATTCTTTTGACCATTTGGTCAATTTGCTATCACATTAGTATTCTTTGTATGCCTTTTCATTGTGCCGAAAATACAACACCAAAGGTCATTCTTTTCTTCCTTCCTCCATTCTTAGAATGTACCTTCTTTGTAAACACATCTCTTATTTTCTTTTTCTTCTTTTGATAACTGAATCCTCATCATCCCTTTCACTCATCTTTTAATTTTCTTTTCAATCATCATATCTCCATAAACATCTCTCATGGCAGAATGTTAGTGTGCCTTTGCGAATCATTTTCTTTTCTCTTTGGTTTTCATAGCGAATCTCTCTCTATTCTTAAGCATCTTTCTCAATCATCTCTTTTCAACCGTGGAGAATAGGTAAGAGTTCTTTTAGTTCATGTTAGTTAATGGTGGTTTTGGCGAATATGGATGGTGGTAAGAAGGATTTCTTGAATCGAAATACCCGTTCATTCTATTAACGTTTCTCTTTAGTATACTTTAGTGCGATAACGGAAGATCGAAACTCGAGTGTTCGTGTGCATCTTGAAACGTTTTGGTCGACTCTCTTTAGAGAAGCAAGAATCTTTGTGGTAAGGAAATCTCACCTTTAAGATCTTTAGTATTTTTTCGATATATTATTATTAGGATTAACGATATTTTGATATTGAAGACTTTCAAAATAGGAAGAAAAGGCGTGTTTAGTTTTTCGTAAGAGGCGATCCACTATTTCTCCTAAGTATAAACGAAGGCGATTTCGAATCGAAGATTTTCCACCGGTTGCGGACCATCTACCGAAGGAAATCAACTATTTGAAGTAGTTCGTACTTCTGAGCCTTTGTACGTTAGTGGATTCTCAGCGAATAACGAATCGATAAACGAGAAGAAATCGAAAATTGAAGTGATTCAAAATCAAGAGGGTAAGGATTTGGATCGATTATCAATATTATATTTTTATACATGGTAGTGTCCTAATAAGATTGTATTATGTTTAGGTGTTGAAGAGCGGAAGGATTAGTACTCACGATATCGAGGTGTGTAACTTCACATTTTTCTAAGTTTGGATGTTATTCGTGGTATGGAGTTAAATCGTAAAACGACTAGATCGGTATAAAGCGTAATAACGGTACTTGGTGAAATTACATGAAAGCGGTTAATATGGTGAAAATTACGAAAAAGACCTCGATGAGTTAGATGGTAAAATATAAATTTTCATGTCTTCGTAAAATGGACCGATAAGTTTGATAATTAGTAAATGGGACGAAAAATTATGCTAGTTAATAATTGGGCCGAAATCTTTGTTAGATTAATAATTGGGCCAAAATCTCAGTTAGATCGATAATTGGGCCGAAATCTCTGTTAGATCGATAATTGGGCCGAAATCTCTGCTAGATCGATAATTGGGCGAAATCTGCTAGATCGTGAATGGGCGTAATCTACATTAAATTGTTAAGCGAAATGAAATCCCTCTTGGATCGATAAATGGGCCAAATTCCTACTAGATCGTAAATTTGGGCATAAGATGTTAAATTACTAAATGGGCCAAATGATTGGGCCTTAATAAAAATATGAAATATTGACTCTTGTTAATGGGCCTTTTAATAAAATCATGGTATGATCATAGACTACTTTGCATACATGTTGCATGGGTTGGGAAAATGATGAAGAGAAGAAAGGTCTGTTGCCAAAATCTAGTTCGGTGGCTTTGCCACAAAATTATGGCTATTTGCCTCTAGTTCGGTGGCTTTGCCACAAATATAAAAAGGCTTAATGCCTACGATTGGTGTGATGGCGGGGTGGGTTGACTTGATCCCATTGGTGTGTTGGTTGGTACGGGGTGTGTAGCGGATGGAAATTAGGTTTGGGAGGAAAATACATTTTGCATGCATATTATTATTTATGTTGTTAATTTTGCTAATGGGCTTAAGCCCAAATCCATAACTTGAAAAATCGACCCGATGGACAAATTAAGTGAGTTATACACCCAGTTCTAAGTAACTCACTCCCTCAAAATTTTCGTCTCGGTAATGGAATTTGGCGTGGACTTAGGCCGAGGATGACTTCGTGGAGGCCATACTGCAAAATATGGGTTTATTAAACTTGAACTTTTTAATAAGTATTTTTACTATTTTGGGTTAATGTAATAAGGGCCTCTATTAATACTTCATGGATTTATATGTGTGGTTGGTTAAAACTCTATTTTGGACATTTTATTATGGGCTGATTATTATATGATGTTTTCTCAAAATAAATTGGGTTTTCAAATATATGAAATTCCTTTATAAATATTTTTAGTATTTTTAACTCTTATATAATTTACCTAAGGATTTTTGATAATACAATATTAATGATGTTTTCAACTAATGTTTTCTAATATACATCAAATTTAAAATACTCTTTTGATTTTTACTAAACCTTGTACTTAAAAATAATATTGTAGATTTCAGTATCACCGAAATTTTTAAGACATTTCGATTCATGTAATAAACCAAATCCAGTCTTAATGCATATACCGGGTTTGGGGTGTTACATATTTAATATGGGCGAATGTAGGGAGTTAAAGATCAAAGATCTAATTCAGGATTTCAAGTGAAATCATTAATTAATCAGTGTGTACCCTACTCTAAGTTTTAATATGTTCATGGCTTTGTTTTAAATTAAATGTGCATGTTTATAAGAATGTGAATATGGCTAAGGTACCATACTATGGTACAAAGTACTAAGGTACGTTTCCTACTCCTACTAGGAATATGAATATATGTTATTTTAACATGTGAAAAGTGATAAGAATGTGAATTAAGGCATGATTTTGCATATTGTGTATGAAATATGGGGGGCATATGGGTTATTGAAAAGGGGAAGTGAATGTGGTGACCTAAGACCACGAAATCTGAATGCGGTGACCTAAGACCACGATATCTGAATGTGGTGACCTAAGACCACGATATCTGAATGTGGTGACCTAAGACCACAAAATCTGAATGTGGTGACCTAAAACCACGAATTTTATAAGGGCGATGAGCACGTCGACTGCAGCGACTGCCTTCGATGGTGTGTAGCGGATGGAGGGTTGACTTAGTATTCCCCACGGTGTGCAGGATGGTACGGGTGGTGTGTAGCGGATGGCATATAGGTTTGGGTTCGGGTTGCATCATATTGTTTAAATGCTTTATGAACATGTATGATATTGTATGCGTGAAATATTAAATTTTAGTGTTGGTTACACATTGAGTCTGTTGACTCACCCCGTTGTGGGATTATTTTCCAGGTGACGATTAGTGATGGACCGGGCCGGCAGAAGCTTAGGGATGGCCATGCTCAGCAAAAAATTCATTTTTATTCAGACTATTTTATTTTAAGTATTTTGAATTTATATTTTGGGAATTATTTTGATGTAATAAGGCCATAGTTGAACTAATTTATTATTCTTTTAATTGTTATTTTACAATTTTATCAATTAAAGATTAAGTAAATTTATTTTTAAAACAAAGCCTAAATGTTTTGTCACCTAAAGTAAAGGATTTTAATAATGAAATAAACTTGTTTTCAACTCAAGCCCAACCCAAAACGATCTTTCTTCCAAATCACACAAGTTTTTCCTAAGTAAGAAAAGAATTTGAAACGGTTTACACCGGGGAACATACCAGATCCGATCAAGGCTCGTGGATCGAGTTTGGGGTGTTTTAGTTTGGTATCAGAGCCCAGTTTTAAACTCTCAGCCTTGGATTTAAGGCCCAAAAAATTTTCAAAGTGAAGCCCAAAAGGAATTTTTGTGAATTAAGCAGGTTTTTTTCTAGCATGGCACACTAAGTCTCCGACCCGAAGTCCACCAGGTAAGTACTTCTGACTTCTGAAGTGATTTGAATATGTGAAACGTATGGGCTTTTATGGCAACGTAGATTAGTGAACTAGGATCTGTTGAACCCTAGGACTAGTATACCCCAACAAAGACATAAGACTTAAATGCCTAACTAAACAAACCTGTGGTTAAGTAGCTAAGTTAGGGTGTGGTAACCATGGTGCGCATGTCTAAGATTGGTTTCAGTGGGAGGTTGGTATTTAAGCAGTCCTAGTGACTCACGTCCTCTCCACTCGAATCCTACAGTGCGTAGCCTCGGTTCACCCTAACCAAGAGGACTTATACACTGCTAAACCCCAACTAAAACCCGAAAGGGACTAGCCGTATTTTATGGAAACCCTAGTTTTAAAATTTATAAATTATTTTCTTGATTTGAAAAAGATTATTTTTATAAAATTTTCTTGAAATATTTCAGATTTATAAAATTACAAAAAAAAAACCCTAATGGTAAAATTACAAAAATGCCCTTGGTTTATGAAAATTTTCAAATACCCACAGTTCTTATCAAAATTTCACTACTTTGCTTAAAGAAACCATAAATTTACAAAATATCAAAATACCTTAATTATGGAAAGAAAAAAATTTACGAAATTACCCCTAACTCGCAAATTACGAAATACCCCCGAAGTTACAAAATTACCGTAACGACCTCGATCTTCAAAAATTTTTGCAACAACACCGATTTGGAAAACAAATTCTCAAAACAACCCTCAAGTTTTGTAAATTCCAAAGTACCTTGATTTATCAAGATTTATAAATTTACCGGATAATTACCAATATACCTCGATTTCAAAATTTTCCAAATACCCCGAGATTTCAAAAATTACCAAAGTACCCTTATTGACAAAATCACCAA
The DNA here is from genome assembly GCA_025506655.1 of Gossypium rotundifolium. NCBI lineage: Eukaryota > Viridiplantae > Streptophyta > Magnoliopsida > Malvales > Malvaceae > Gossypium > Gossypium rotundifolium. The sequence continues at coordinate 119,150,517 of CP106734.1, read as the reverse complement.
AGAACCTTATTTTGACAAATTACAAAAATACCCCTGGGTAGTGGAAAAACAACAACAATGAAAACTACAACATTTCTCTGAATGAACGAGAGTTCATAATTGATTGATGGATGTATGAATGTAAAGACTGTGTGCATGTATGAATACTAAAGAACCACTCCTAAAATTCTTTTCATAAAACTTCTTCGCAGTTAATCAGTGGAATAAAGGCTAATACATAAAACTTCTTAATCAGATTAAATCTCAACGTTAGAAATGAGTTACGAGGGACGTGAACTTAGAGATTGTGCACGGAAAGTATGATGGTTCTATTAAGATCAGAGCGCAGCGTAAGCATAGTCTTGTGAGAAGGATTGTCGATTGTTAGTAAGTAATTTCGAGGACTAAATTATTTTAAGGAGGGTAGAACTGTAACATCCTAGATTAGGGGTTATGCGTTTGTGCATAATTCATGAGTAGTAGGTTTTGGAAGTGTTTGAAAGTGAATTAAGGGTTTTTAAAATCCTAGGATGGAAGAGAAAGCTTTGGACAATTATTGGTTTTTAAGTTAAAAACAAGAAGTGATGTGGAAAAGTGGCAAGGGATGCCACCTAAGGTGCAAGGGTTATGGAATCAAGTGAAGTACTTTGAGGGAAGAGGTTTGAATCCCATTGTGTGCATTTTGCTTAATTTTATGAAATAGCATGTTTACTGTGATATGTGGTGTGCATTTTTAGAACCTTGGAAATGTAAGAAATGTATGGAAATGTATGGAAATGTAAGGAAATGTATGGAAATGTAAGGAAATGTAAGGAAATGTATGGAAATGTATGGAAATATAAGGAAATGTATGGAAATGTATGGAAATGTAAGGAAATGTATGGAAATGTAAGGAAATGTAGGGAAATGTAATGAAATGTAGGAAATGTCCTGGAAATGTAAGAAATGATTTAGAAATGTTAAGTTTCAAAAAGAGGAAAGTGGACATTTTGGGAACTTGGAAATGTTAAGTTAAAAGAGGAAAGTGAACATTTTGGAAATGCTAAGTTAAAAAGAGGAAAGTGAACATTTATGGAAACTAGGAAAATGATTTAGAAATGATTCAAAAGAGGAAAGTGAACATTTATGGAAACTAGGAAAATGATTTAGAAATGATTCAAAGAGGAAAGTGAACATTTCGAAACTATGAAATGTAAGAAATGTCAAGTTTAAAGAGCCAAATGAAAATTTTGGAAACTTAGAAATGACTTAGAAATATCGAGTTTTAAAGTTTAAAAGAGGAAATTAAGGCAAGGTGGCCTTAAGAGAAAAAGTATGTGAAATTTGACACACAAACAAAGCTTGGAAAAGTGGCTGAAAGATGCCACTTAGGGCCTCTGAAATGGTGCCACATGCAAGTGTATTTGGGCCAGGATCGAGTCACTTAGGAAGCAAATAAAAGAAGTTTTATTTTGCTACAAAGAGCAGAGAGGTGGACGGCATGATGGCTCTTAAAAGAGGAGTTTTATTTTCTTTAGAATTTCGCTAAATAGGAGATAAATAATAGATTTAATTATCATTATTTTAGGAGATAATTGTTGGATTAATTCTTTTAATAAAGTGATAATTCAAAGGATAAAGTTATCAAAATATAAGAGTGGTAGCCAAGTAAGGGATTCGAGTAGTAAATTCACTATAAAAGGAAAAGAGAGGCCATTCAAGATTATTTTCTCTTCCTTGATAACCTCTCGTCAATTCTCTTAAGCAATTATTCTTTTCTCATTCATTCTTCTCCTCTCAATATTCCAAAAGCCGAAACTTGTGTGACTACTCTCTAGGTCTTAAGCCAAATCTTTGAGGACTCAAGAAAAGGTGGCTGTCGATTACAAAGATTAAGGGTAAGGTCAGTAGTTATCGATTTCCATTCTTTTTCTTCTAAGATTAAAGCCAAAACTAGGAAATCTAACCCCATTATTGTGTTAGTCAAAACTTTGAAGAGATCTTTTTGGGATTTGTTTAAATCAACTACAAGGAAGGAGAAGTTCTTTTCCCGAAGGTACACCATAGGCCGCGTGTTCCCTAGTTATTCGGTGAGTTTCGGGATTTAAAATTCACAAGGTAAGTACCTATAGCATTCGGCCAAGGCTTATTTTAGTGTTTAGATCTATCTTTTATTATCTTAAAAGCCGAAAACTAATATGTTAAAAGGATCTAGACTTGCCTGAAAACAAGGAAGGAGCATAAGCAAAGTTTCGGGATTTGAGAATTTCAAGGTAAGTGTACTTACATATTCGACCAAGGCCCTATCCTAAGTACTTAGATCTATTTGTTTTAACCAAAAAACTAACTGATTCAAGGGGTCTAGTGAGTAGCCGATTTCAAAGGGGAAGAATACAAGTTTTTGGGATTTGATTTTTAATTCAATCGGCAACAAGGTAAGTTTTAGTGCACAAATCCTACTAGGACATGGTTTTATGGCCGAATGAGTTTTTCATTAAATATTTAATAGGGGCCGAATGTAAGGAGTTAAAGATCTAAGATCGGAATTTGGGATTTCAAGTGAAATCATTAAGCGAATCAGGTGTGTACCCTACTCTAAGTTTTAATATGTTCATGGCTATGTTTTAAATTAAATGTGCATGTTTATAAGAATGTGAATATGGCTAAGGTACCATACTATGGTACAAAGTACTAAGGTACGTTTCCTACTCCTACTAGGAATATGAATATATGTTATTTTTAACATGTGAAAAGTGATAAGAATGTGAATTAAGGCATGATTTTGCATATTGTGTATGAAATATGGGGGCATATGGGTTATTGAAAAGGGGAAGTAAATGTGGTGACCTAAGACCACGAAATCTGAATGCGGTGACCTAAGACCGCGATATCTAAATGTGGTTACCTAAGACCACGATATCTGAATGTGGTGACCTAAGACCATAAAATCTGAATGTGGTGACCTAAGACCACGAATTTGATAAGGGCGATGAGCACGTCGACTGCAGCGACTGCCTTCGATGGTGTGTAGCGGATGGAGGGTTGACTTAGTAGTCCCCACGGTGTGCGGGATGGTACGGGTGGTGTGTAGCGGATGGCATATAGGTTTGGGTTGGGTTGCATCATATTGTTTAAATGCTTTATGAACATGTATGATATTGTATTCTGAAATATTAAATTTTAGTGTTGGTTACACATTGAGTCTGACTGACTCACCCTGCTGTGGGATTATTTTCCGGTGACGATCGGTGATGGACCGGCCGTGCAGAAGCTTAGGGATGGCCATGCTCAAGAAGAAATTCGTTTTTATTCGAACTATTTTATTTTAAGTATTTTGAATTTATATTTTGGGAATTATTTTGATGTAATAAGGCCATAGTTGAACTATTTATTATTCTTTTAATTATTATTTTACAATTTTTATCAATTAAAGATTAAGTAAATTTATTTTTAAAACAAAGCCTAAATGTTTTGTCACCTAAAATAAAGGATTTTAATAATAAAATAAACTTGTTTTCAACTCAAGCCCAACCCAAAACGATCTTTCTTCCAAATCACACAAGTTTTTCCTAAGTAAGAAAAGAATTTGAAACGGTTTACACCGGGGAACATACCAGATCCGGTCAAGGCTCGTGGGCTGAGTTTGGGGTGTTTCATGTAAGGGTTGAGAAAAAGGGGTGAGTTACAAGAACTTAGTGTGTAATCCCCTTACCGTCATCAACTGGGCCTGAACCTATAAAGAACATCTTGGGCTTGAGCCCATATAGGATAATCTTGGGCCGAAGCCCATTTACATAACAATATTCAAATGAAGTAAATGTATGCAACCCAACCCATCCATCCATCACACCCCCGACTAGCCAATGACACTTGTGGAGATCAAGTCAACCCACCCCGCCGCTCAGACCAATATGCAGCCAAGTTGCTAGAGTATAATATTTTTGTGGTCAAGCCACCAAAATCATAATTAAGCATATTAATGAACAAATTGTGGCAATGCCACCAGGCTACACTACTCTCCATACAATTTTTCCCATCCCATGCAATATGTAAAAGTGCAACATTCATAATTAAACACCCACATACATATATAACCACCAATAATCTATTGAATTAATTTCGATGAGTTGGCCCATTAAAGCAATTTAATAATTCAGCCCACTAAGGCATTTTAGCAAATCGACCTATTAGGGGCATTTTGGAAATTTGGCCCATAGGGGCATTTTTGTAAATCGGCCCTTAAATGCATTTTGCTAAATCAACACTTTAAAGGCATTTAAACAATTCGACCCGTTAACATTTTTATAATAACGGCCCATTGAGGGTATATTTGTAACATCCTAGATTAGGGGTTATGCGTTTGTGCATAATTCATTAGTAGTAGGTTTTAACAATGGTTGGAAGCGAATTAAGGGTTTTTAAAATCCTAGGATGGAAGAGAAAGCTTTGGACAATTATTGGTTTTTAAGTTAAAAACAAAAAGTGATATGGAAAAGTGGCAAGGGACGCCACCTAAGGTGCAAGGGTTATGGCATCAAATGAAGTACTTTGAGGGAAGAGGTTCGAATCCCATTGTGTGCATTTTTGCTTAATGAAATAGCATGTTTACTGTGATATGGATGTGTGGTGTGCATCTTTAGAACCTTGGAAATGTAAGGAAATGTAAGGAAATATAAGGAAATGTAAGGAAATAAAAGGAAGTATAAAGAAATGTAAGGAAATAAAAGGAAATGTATGGAAATGTATGGAAATGTAAGGAAATGTATGGAAATGTATGGAAATGTATGGAAATGTAAGGAAATGTATGGAAATGTATGGAATGATTAGTTAACAGAGGAAAGTGAACATTTTGGAAACCTAAGCTAAAAGAGGAAAGTAAACATTTTGGAAACTAAGCCAAAATAGGAAAGTAAACATTTTGGAAACCTAGGAAATGTCAAGTTTACAGAGCCGCGCAAAAATTTTAGGAAACTTAAAAATGACCCCGAAATGTCGAAATTTAAAGTTCAAAGGGGACCTTAGGGCCAGGTGACCCTAAAATATAAAGTACGTGAAATTTGACCCATTAACGGACTTGGAAAAGTGGCACGAAGATGCCACCTAAGGCCTCGTGAAATGGCCCACATGCAAGGGTGTTGGGCTGAGTTCAAGTCACATGGGAAGCAAATAAAATAAGTTTTATTTTTGCTTCTAGAAGCCCAAGAGGTGGATGGCACCTAGCTAAAGCTTTAAGTGATTTTTATTTAATTACTTAGAGAGGAAGTAATGGACGGCAATAGGGACTCTCAAGAGAAGAGTTTTATTCCCTTTAGAATTTCGGCTAAATAGGTGGATAAATGAAGAATTATTATTTAATTAGGAGAATGAGGGAAGAGTGATGGCCAAGTAAAGGATTCTTGGCCTAGTAATTTTGGCTATAAAAGGTTGAGACTAGGACCATTCATTATTCATTCTCCCTCTCTCTTTTCCTCTGCCGAATATTCTTCTTGAGCCTCCATTCTTTTCTTCTTTTCTTTGAGCCTCCTAGCCGATTTCTTCTAAGCCTATTATTCCTCTCTTCTTTCATCTTTGAAACCAATACATAAGGGAATCATAGCCGATTGTTCATCAAGTCTCTAAGCCTAATCTCTGAAGGTTGAAGTGAAGGTGCAATCGATTCCTTCAAATAAGGGTAAGATCCAAGTTTGGTTTCCATTCTTTTATATTTTAGACTTATCGAACTCTAGGGCTAATCCCATTAATGTTCATGGTTGCGAAACTTTGAAGAGATCTTTGGGATTTACTAAGTGTAGGCTACAAGGAAGGAGAAGTTCTTTTCCGAAGGTACACCATAGGTAGCGTGTTCCTAGTTATTCGGTGAGTCTCGGATTTAAAATCCACAAGGTAAGTGTCTATAGCTTTCGCTAAGGCCTATTTTGATAATTAGATCTAATTCTTGTTTGTTTAAAAAGCGAAACTAACCCCTGATGAGATTTAGTGCTTGGCGAATACAAGGAGGAGCATAGCATAGATTTGAGGATTTGATTAGCATTGAAATCGGCAACAAGGTAAGTTTTAAGAATACTAATCCTACTAGGATTTGGATTTATGGTCAAATGGTTTTTTATTAAAGTAGTAAGTGATTAATCAAATGTAGGAATTGAGATCTAAAGCAATAGATCGAGTTTTCTGGATTTCAAGGAATTGATAAGCAAATCAGGTGTGTACCCTAGACTAAATCTTAATAGATTTATGGCTTAAACTTGATATATGTGTTAATATGAAAGTGCAAGAATATGGCTAAGGTACCGTGTGTACACCACATTAATCCTAATAGATATATGGCTTAAATATGATATATATGTTAATATGAAAGTGTCAGAATGTGGCTAAAGTACCATATTATGGTACTAAGTACTCAGGTACATTTTCCTACTCCTACTAGGATTTCAAAATATGTTATATTTAACATGTGAAAAGTGATGTGAAAGTGAAATTAAATATGATATGCATGATATGTATAATTTGGGGCATTCGGGTTAATTGAGAAAGGGGAAGTGAATGTGATGACTTCGGTCTCACTAACTGAATGTGATGACTTGGTCTCACTAAGTGAATGTGATTACTTGGTCTCACTAAGTGAAACATGACGACTTGGTCTCACTAAGTGAAGCGTGATGACTTGGTCTCACTAAGTGAATGTGGTGACTTCGGTCACATTAAGTGAATGTGGTAACTTCGGTTACATTATCTGAAAGTGGTGGCTATGCCACAATATTATAAGTGGGCGATGAGCACGTCGACTGCAGCGACTGCCTTCAATGGTGTGTAGCGGATGGAGGGTTGACTTAGTAGTCCCCACGGTGTGCAGGATGGTACGGGTGGTGTGTAGCGGATGGCTATATAGGTTTGGGTTCGGGTTTGCATCATTATCTTGAATTTTTATATGAATATGATATGTATGGTGTGCCTATTTCTATTATGTTTTGGTGTTGGTTACACATTGAGTCTATCGACTCACCCCGTTGTGGGAACATGTTTCAGGTGATGAGCAATAATGGACCGGGACGGCAGAACTTGTGGTGGCCATGTTCAGCTTGAAGTTTAGTTTTATTTGAATCTTTATTTTATTTTAAGTACTATATAATTTTATTTTGGGTTTCATTTTATGTAATAAGGCCATCGTGACATTTTATTTCTACTTTAATTACTATGTTATGAATTTAGGGCTTTACAAAGAATAAGCCCATTCAATTTAAAATAAGTTTAAATATTTTATCACCTGAAACAAATGGGTTTTTGTTTATAAGATAAATTTGTTTTCATCTCGAGCCCAACCCACAACAAACTATCTTTCAAAACACACGCTTTCAAAGTATTGAATGAATTTTGAACCGGTTACTTGAGGAACATACCAGATCCGGTCCATTCTCGTGGGCCGGGTGTGGGGTGTTTCAGTTTGGTATCAGAGCCCAATTTTAAACTCTCGGCCTGTGGCCTAAGGCCCAAAACGTTTTCAAAACAAGCCCAAATGAGTTTTATGAAAATATTTCTGAAAGTAGACAGGTTTGATGGCATGGCACCTAAGTCTCAAACCCATGATCCACCGGTAAGTACCCCCAACTATCTGTGTGATTATGTGAATTATAGAATGGTAGAAAAGGAATGGAACGTAGAATAGCATGATAGGAACTTGAACCCTAGGATTAGTCTACTCAAACACAAATACATAAGACTTAATACACTAGACAAACACATGATTAAGTCACCGAGCTAGGTGTGGTAGTGTTGTGCGCATGTCTAGGAGTGGATTCAAGAAGAGCTTGGTATTTAAGCAGTCCTAGTGACTCACCTCCTCTTTACTCGAATCCTACCTGGTGCGTAGTAACCCTTCACCCTAACCAAGAAGACTTAGTCACGGGCTAAACCCAATAACTAAAACCCGAAAGGGACTAGTTGTATTTTTATGGAAACCCTAATTTTAAAATTTCTAAATTACCCTCTTGATTTTAAAAGAATATTTTATAAATTTTCCGAAATATTTACGATTTACAAATTTACTAAAATACCCCTAGTGGTAAAATTACGAAAATGCCCTTGGTTTATAAAATGTCCAACTACTCAATAGTTTTGCCAAAATTTCATTATGTTATAAAAGTCCAAAAACCCTAATTTGCAAACTATCAAAAATACCGTGATTTTTGGAAAATTACAAAATTGCCCCTAACTTACCAAAATTTCCAAAATGACCACGATTTCCAAAATTTTGCAACTTCATCGTCTTTGGAAAATAAATTTCTCAAAAGAACCCTCAAAGTTTTGCAACTTCAAATATCCTGATTTATTAAAATTTTACAATTTACCGGTTTGTGGAAAAATTACCAAAATAACCCCAAGTCCAAAATTTTGAAATACCCTGTTTCAAAAAAAATTCCAAAATACCCCGGGAATTTAAAAATACCAAAATACTTTGTGACAAAATCACCAAGGAACCTTATTTTGACAAATTACGAAAAATACCCCCGTAGGACAAATTACGAAAATACCCCTAGGTAGTGGAAAAACAACAATAATGAAAACTACAACATTTCTCTGAATGAACGAAAGTTCATAATTGATTGATGGATGTATGAATGTAAAGACTGTGTGCATGTATGAATATGAAAGAACCACTTCTAAAAATTCTTTCCATAAAACTTCTTCGCGGTTAATCAGTGAAACAAAATTTTTAATACATAAAACTTCTTAATCAGATTAAATCACGACGTTAGAAATGAGTTCTAAGGGACTTGAACTTAGAGATTGTGCCTGGAAAGTATGATGGTTCTATTAAGATCAGAGTGCACAATATAAGCATAGTGCGGTGAGAAAGATTGTACGACTGTCAGTAAGTAATTTCGAGGACGAAATTATTTTTAAGGAGAGTAGAACTGTAACATCCTAGATTAGGGGTTATGCGTTTGTGCATAATTCATGAGTAGTAGGTTTTAACAATGGTTGGAAGCGAATTAAGGGTTTTAAAATCCTAGGATGGAAGAAAGCTTTGGACAATTATTGGTTTTTAAGTTAAAAGCAAAAAGTGATGTGGAAAAGTGGCAAGGGACGCCACCTAAGGTGCAAGGGTTATGGCATCAAGTGAAGTACTTTGAGGGAAGAGGTTCGAATCCCATTGTGTGCATTTTTGCTTAATGAAATAGCATGTTTACTGTGATATGGATGTGTGGTGTGCATCTTTAGAACCTTGGAAATGTAAGGAAATGTAAGGAAATATAAGGAAATGTAAGGAAATAAAAGGAAGTATAAGGAAATGTAAGGAAATGTAAAGAAATGAAAGGAAATAAAAGGAAATGTATGGAAATGTATGGAAATGTAAGGAAATGTATGGAAATGTATGGAAATGTATGGAAATGTAAGGAAATGTAAGGAAATGTATGGAAAGGTATGGAAATGAATGGAAATGTAAGGAAATGTATAGAAATGTAAGGAAATGTATGGAAATGTAAGGAAATGTATGGAACGATTAGTTAAAAGAGGAAAGTGAACATTTTGGAAACCTAAGCTAAAAGAGGAAAGTAAACATTTTGGAAACTAAGCCAAAATAGGAAAGTAAACATTTTGGAAACCTAGGAAATGTCAAGTTTACAGAGGCATGAAAAATTTTAGGAAACTTAAAATGACCCCAAATGTCAAATTTTAAAGTTCAAAGGGAGCTTAGGGCAGGTGACCCTAAAATATAAAGTACGTGAAATTTGACCCATTAACGGACTTGGAAAAGTGGCTTAAAGATGCCACCTAAGGCCTCGAAATGGCCCACATGCAAGGGTGTTGGACCTGAGTTCAAGTCACATGGGATGCAAATAAAATAAGTTTTATTTTTGCTTCTAGAAGCCGAAGAGGTGGACGGCACCTAGCTAAAGCTTTAAGTGATTTTTTATTTAATTACTTAGACAGAAGCAATGGATGGCAATATGGACTCTCAAGAGAAGAGTTTTATTCCTTTAGAATTTCTACTAAATAGGTGGATAAATGAAGAATTATTCTTTAATTAAGAGAATGAGGAAGAGTGATGGCCAAGTAAAGGATTCTTGGCCTAGTAATTTTGGCTATAAAAGGATGAGACTAGGACCATTCATTATTCATTCTCCTCTCTCTTTTCCTCTGTCAATATTCTTCTTGAGCCTCCATTCTTTTCTTCTTTTCTTTTAGCCTCCTAGCCGATTTCTTCTAAGCCTATTATTCCTCTCTTCTTTCATCTTTGAAACCGAATACATAAGGGAATCATAGCCGATTGTTCATCAAGTCTCTAAGTCAATCTCCAAGGTTGAAGTGAAGGTGCAATCGATTCCTTCAAATAAGGGTAAGATCCAAGTTTGGTTTCCATTCTTTTATATTTTAGACTTATCGAACTCTAGGGCTAATCCCATTAATGTTCATGGTTGCGAAACTTTGAAGAGATCTTTGGGATTTACTAAGTGTAGGCTACAAGGAAGGAGAAGTTCATTTCAGAAGGTACACCATAGGTCACGTGTTCCCTAGTTATTCGGTGAGTTTGGATTTAAAATCCACAAGGTAAGTGTCTATAGCTTTCGGCTAAGGCCTATTTTGATAATTAGATCTAATTCTTGTTTGTTTAGAAAGCCGAAACTAACCCCTGATGAGATTTAGTGCTTGGCCGAATACAAAGAGGTGCATAGCATAGATTTTGGGATTTGATTAGTATTGAAATCGGCAACAAGGTAAGTTTTAAGAATACTAATCCTACTAGGATTTGGATTTATGGTCAAATGGTTTTTTTTATTAAAGTAGTAAGTGATTAATCAAATGTAGGAATTGAGATCTAAAGCAATAGATCGGGTTTTCGGGATTTCAAGGAATTGATAAGCAAATCAGGTGTGTACCCTAGACTAAATCTTAATAGATTTATGGCTTAAACTTGATATATGTGTTAATATGAAAGTGCAAGAATATGGCTAAGGTACCGTGTGTACACCACACTAATCCTAATAGATATATGGCTTAAATATGATATATATGTTAATATGAAAGTGTAAGAATGTGGCTAAAGTACCATATTATGGTACAAAGTACTCAGCACGTTTTCCTACTCCTACTAGGATTTCAAAATATGTTATATTTAACATGTGAAAAGTGATGTGAAAGTGAAATTAAATATGATATGCATGATATGTATAATTTGGGGCATTCGGTTAATTGAGAAAGGGAAGTGAATGTGATGACTTGGTCTCACTAAGTGAATGTGATGACTTGGTCTCACTAAGTGAAACGTGGCGACTTGGTCTCACTAAGTGAAACGTGATGACTTGATCTCACTAAGTGAATGTGGTGACTTGGTCACATTAAGTGAATGTTGTAACTTCGGTTACATTATCTGAAAGTGGTGGCTATGCCACAATATTATAAGTGGGCGATGAGCACGTCATTGCAATGACGCCTTCGATGGAGTGTAGCGGATGGAGGGTTGACTTAGTAGTCCCCACTTGTGCGAGGATGATGCAATTGGTGTGTAGCGGATGGCTATATAGGTTTGGGTTCGGGTTTGCATCATTATCTTGAATTTTTATATGAATATGATATGTATGGTGTGCCTATTTCTATTATGTTTTGGTGTTGGTTACACATTGAGTCTATCGACTCACCCCGTTGTGGGAACATGTTTCAGGTGATGAGCAATAATGGACCGGGACGGCAAAACTTGTGGTGGCCATGTTCAGCTTGAAGTTTAATTTTATTTGAATCTTTATTTTATTTTAAGTACTATACAATTTTATTTTGGGTTTCATTTTATGTAATAAGGCCATCGTGACATTTTATTTCGCTTTAAGTTATGAATTTAGGGCTTTACAAAAAATAAGCCCATTTAATTTAAAATAAGTTTAAATATTTTGTCACCTGAAACAAATGGGTTTTTGTTTATAAGATAAATTTGTTTTCATCTCGAGCCCAACCCACAACAAACTATCTTTCAAAACACACAGCTTTCAAAGTATTCAATGAATTTTGAACCAAGTTACTTGAGGAACATACCGGATCCGGTCCATTCTCGTGGTAGGGTGTGGAATGTTTCAGATTCATAATTCGGCCCATAAGGGCATTTTTATAATTTTACACGTTAACATCGATTTTGAAAAATCTTAGTATAAACGATTTTTAAGCAAATCAATCGATTCATACCATATTACCATTATTAAGTTCTTAAACAACATCGATCGATTTTTCTAACATGATGATAAATCACAGATTTACGAAAATTCGGTGTGAGATTACACACCTGATTACGATAAGGACTAAGCTTTCTTGATCGTCGGCACCTAAATCACCATTACACTTGATTAACCATCAAATGAGATTTTCTTAATCCAAATATCTAAATCTAACGATCTAATGAAATACTTACCCTTAGTATCGTAAACGACCACGATTTGTCTATTCTCACTGGATGATGGTCCACAACCCGGTGGAAAATCCCGAACTGCCGATACCGCCCTTTGTTTGAACTTGGGAGTAGGAATCACAAATCCACTCCTTTTGTGTTCTCCTATTACTTTTTCTTTCCAATCGTTACCACTTGCCTCCATTGAAAAACTCTCAGTTAGAATATTACCACTACGAGAGAAAGTAGTTGTTTAGGGATAGGATTCGACTTACCAGTACTTCTGAAGGATCAACGAATAGATAAGAATGAACGATTAGTCCCTATAATAAGCGTTTAAACTTAATCATCAATCAGTTTTAGCCAAATAACCAAGTATTGAGAGATATCAAGATGAACCTTGGAGCAATCCTTTACCTTGACAATGGTAGATCCAACTTCCACCGATTGCCTTATGGCTACGGGTGAATCAACAAGGATGTGGTATTCGGCCACCCACTAAAACACTACGAAAAAGAGTAGATGATCACGACTTGAGAAAGTAAGAGACAATGATATCTTAGTTTAGAGCAAAGTAGAACAACCGAATGGACACATTCAGCTAGGGAGAAAAGAAAATGAAAAGAGAGAAAGAAACCACTTACCGATTCAATCAAAGAAGAGAGTGCCAACACGAAAGAGAAAGAAATATTGAAGAAGAGATTAAGGGTCAAAATATTCGACTATCGAGAGAAATGAACAAGAAGATTCGACCACAAAAATATTAATTAATAGAAGAAGAAAGAAAGGTTGAAGAAATAGTGAAAAAGAAAAGAAAAGATGGAGAAAGAGTGCTAGATAGTTTTGGCTAGCAAAGGAAAAATGAGCAAGAATGGATTGAGGGTTTCGACAAAACAAGAGAGAAAAATGGAAAAAAGTGCTAGATTGTTTTGGTCAAAACAAGGGGAAAAAGAAGTTGGAAAAAAAAAGTACCCAAAATGCTAAAAGAAACCAAAACCTTTCATGCACCAATTTGCACAAAAACCAAAAGAAAAATCGGCTCTCTAACTCCCCCTACCAAAACCGTATACTTCATTCACCAAAAAGCTCATGGTTGACCAAAAATTATCTCCCAAGCACCTTCCAAATATTCGGCCAACATACCCCCCTTCTTACTCCTTTCCTTTACTTCTATCCTTACTCTCCTCCTTACCTTATATTCTTAGTATTCTTTCCATCAATAAAAAGTCTTCCTTACCTTGTTTAAAGCCTTGGCCGACACTTTGGAAAAAAAAGCACAAAATAATCCAAGAATTTTGAAATAGGTGGGATTCGAACTCCGCCCCTTAAGCTCCTTCATGTGACGCCACACCACTCTACTACTAGTTCCTCATGTGTTAGCAAAATTACACACTTATTTCCTTAGGTCTTGATGCCACTTGCCTTCTCCCCTTAAGTGCTTAAATACAAAAATTCTACTATAGCCTAACTTGAACCTGAAACTTCCTAGAACCCTGTAATTTTCAAAAATCACCTTCTTAATAAGTCCCACTTGAAATAATGCCGTTCTCTTATTCTCAAAAATTTTAAACACTCCTGCGCCCAAGGCCCATTGGGCCCAATTCTACTAGGCCAAAATCCGGGTCGTTACATGCATAAAATGAATTATTTTTCTATCTAAATTAATGAATTTAATTAGAATATTAATTTAGATAAAAACAAGTGGAAAATTGGAAAGAAGGATAATTACTAAATAGCCCTATACTTTGACATTTCGTAATTTAGCCAAGTAATTTCGTATGAATTGTAGTCATTATAATGTTAATTAAATTGAATATTTAATGTGTTGTTCTAATATAAATAAATCAATATATTTATGTTATTACGTAAATTTTTATGTCATGAGACGATGTAAATCCAACAATGTCACGACGATTATCGAGCCTCGTTTCAACTTTAAGAATTCATAGGATACAAATGACATATCATTATGTCTTTCATGTTTCGGGGGTTGGTCTTGAATGTCATACCAATGGCTGAGGTCTTGCATTTGTTGCGGATACTCTACAGCTCATGTGAGTTTCACGTGTAGTTTACATTCTGACCCACAACTCATGTGAGCAAGCCCTTTTCATAGCTCGTGTGATCAATGGTGTAAAGGAAGGAAAGGTTATGTTTATATGTTTAGCACTCTTCATGTGAGCTATCTCGCATATCCAGTGGTATTCTAAATGGTTCAACGGGCATGAAAAGGAAAGGAGAGGTAAGTGTTTAAAAGAAACTATGTAATGTATTTATGGAAAGCTTGAAACTGTAAGTTTCCTTGAAAAGCTTATCTATGTTAAATTCATGTGGATTGTGTTTGAATAGGCTAACATGTGTTGTTGATGATTCTTAGGCTTGTGCCAAGCTATTGGTTGGATTATATTATGTTTGATTTTAAAAGTTATGCATTGAAATGATAAGTGTTCAAATGGAAATATTCTTATGTTCATAAAAGGGTGGTAAGAATCAAGGTATGTATTTCTAATGAAATGGTTTATCATGTGGTTGATGTTCATGCTTATGTCTTTTATTATGCAAATGAAATGGGTAAGAAAAGGTAATCAAATGGTATGTTCAAAATTGAGATGTAATATGATGAAAAAGGAATTGATGAGTTGAATGATGTACTTATATGTGAGGACCTTGCGTATGCTATGGATGAATTTACCTAGTTCATGAAAAATATACTAATTAGTGAATTAATGTTGGTATTTAAGTTTATGCTAAGTAAATGAAATGGAAAGTAAGTAAATGGAATGGTAAGAAAGTAAATGGAATAGTTCATAGTATTATAAAAAGTTAATGATTAAATAGTATGTTTTATAAATACTATTATGTTAGGAATGAAAAGTATATATGATATTAATGAACTTATGCATTTATGAGTTGGTGGTTATAAGTTTGATAAAGTTTGTAGAATTGGTATAGGTTTATAATTACCCATAAAGTTCATTGTTGAAATGTAATGTTATGTTTAAAGTTTATATGAGCTTACTAAGCATTCATTGCTTACATAGTTGTTTTCCTTTACTTTTCAGATTGTCGAAAGCTCAACCGGTTTAGAAGTTTGTCGGAGACCTATCACACTATCCAGTGAATATCGTTAAATTTTGATCTTTTGATCAAGGTTATAATGGCATGTATAGGTGGACTTGTGGTTTATGTTAGTTGATGAGTTTGGCACGTATATACCATTTTGGTTGATGTAATCTTGGTACTTGATACCTTGTTGATGTGTGTTATTTTTTCAATGTGTTAATACATGTTTGAATGGCCAAAATGGTAACGATGAATTGGCCTCAACGTGGTCAAGTTATGGTATGGTTTGGAAAGGTTTGAATAGATTTGCATGATTAAAATATGGTTTGTATATATGTTGGTTGTTGGAACCATTTGGAAATGGCTAGATTTGTGTTATTTAGCTGGTTTTGATGCATGTGATAAACGGTCCAAATGATAAAGTTCTTTTTGATATGGTATGAATCTAATATGGTATGGTTGATATGCGTCAATTGTGATATTTTTTGGTATGGAAACAAGTTATTTGATAAATGTTTAAACATGCAAATGTTTAGGTAGGTTTGATGTATGTGCTTGAGGTACCTATGTGGCATATTGGATGTATGAATATTAGCCTATTGTATGGACCTTTTTATGCAGGTTTTGAGCATGTTTAGAAGCCTTAATCATGTGTGCAAAAGTACTTAGGCTTATGCTTGAGAAGGGTGAAAGAATTAGCTTGATTTTAGCCATTTTCTTGTCCACACGGGCTTGTGTCTCAGCCGTGTGTGACACACGCCGATGTGACACGGTCGTGTGTCCCCTTTAGGTTTTAAAGGGTTGTAAGTCAGGCAGTTACACGGGCATGTGATTTGGTCGTGTGACCCAAGTCAGAGAGTTACATGTGCATGGACACGGGCAAGGACACGATCGTGTGTCCCTATTTCAAATGTTACATGGCTTGAGACACGGGCTTCTGTCTCAGCTGTATGAGTCACATGACCTGGCCACACGGTCGTGTGAGCTCTACAATGTGAAATTTCTTATTTTCTTCAATAAAGTTCTAAATGCATCTGATTTAGTCCCGAATCATTTCTAAAGTGTTTCTAAGGCCTCGATGGCTCGAATAAGGGATGGTATGCATGTGTTTGAATGAATTGTGCTATGATTTATGAAATGTTTAGAATTGAATGTTTTAAGTTATGATTTTACGGTAATGCAGTAACACCCCAAACTCAGCCTAGAAGTTAGGCCTGAATCTGGCATGTCACATTAAAGTATTTTTCGAAAACCATGTTTTCATTGAAAACCCTTCTTGTTTAAAAGCTAAAGTAAAATCCCAGTTACGTTAGTTTATTTTTAGAGCGCGGTACATTGAAAAATTATTAGTTTTATTCCCAAAATTTTTTTCAGTTACGGAAGCTAATTTTGAAAGTAATCAATTTACGAAAAGATTAAGTCGTGAAACCATTTCAAAAATGTTGCGAAAACGTAGAAAACCTGGCTCTGATACCACTAAATGTAACACCCAAAACCCGACCTAGATGTTATGGTCGAATTTAGCGGTGTCATATTGAAGTGTTCAGCGTAAAACTTTTTGTCGTTGAAATGCTAAAAAACAAATAATCATTTTGTTATTAAACGGTGATTCAAAAATGGGTTGTTCATTTCCAAAACGCCATCATTAAAAGCTAATCACTTTTAAAACGTTATTAATTTTCAAAATCTCATTTACTGCAGAAGTTTTTTAGGAAATGTTGTGAAAACGTGGTGTCTTTGAAAACAATTGCCTTTTGAAAACCAGTCTTTTTTTACAACTAGCAGTTCATATCAAACTAAATAAATAAAAATCCCAATTTAAAGTTTATAATTTTAAAGAGGCCTTATCACAAAAACATAACCAAAATTTAGTTACATATAAATCAAAACCTAAAAATGAAAGCTGATACGGTTGTGTGGCCATCATTAAGTCCCTCGCAGCACCACCCGACTATGACTGTGGATTACCTGTATATTTAAACAGAGGGGTGAGTTTATGAAAACTCAGTGTAATCCCCTAACAAGCAACCAGTCAATTAAACAGTAGATAAATGTAGTTTGGACCTGAGCCCATTACGATAATAGTCCAATTCAGTGTGGGCCTAAGCCTTTTCCTGTAACAGTAATGATTGGGCTTGAGCCCATCACAATGCCAGTAATCAGTAGGGCATTTGCCCAACTTTAGTAATAGTTGATGGATGCTCAAAACAACTATTATTTCGACAAAAGCAAATGCACCTATCGAACAGTAGTATAGCTGTGGTGAGTCCAGAATATCGTATCATCAAGGACCAATAGTACTTAGTAATAACTATCTTTTTGTGTAACGACCTAAAGTTGGGCCTAGTAGGATTGGGCCCATTAGGCCTTGGCCATGGGACCGTTTTAAATTTTTTGGATTTTGTGTTTTGCAATATTTGATGCGTTAGGCTAGTTGATTGTGTTAGTTGTGAATGTTTGAGGGCCCCAAGAAGGACCGGGGTTGTGTTTGACCTTGGTAGAATTTTTTTGTTTAGGCACTTAATGTAACACCCCAAACTCGACCCATACGTAATGATTAGATCTGGTATGCTATGGGCTAAATGTTGAAAACTTTGCTTTGTAGGGTTTTGAAGATCTTAGTTTATTTTAACTGATTAATCATTAATTGTGACATTTTTGAAGAAATTTTAACATTTGCGTTGAACATGCTGGAAAAACTCATTTTCATGTCACTTTAAAATTAAGACTTTGAAAACGTAAGTTTATAAGATGTAACATAAAAAAAAATATAGTTCGATAACCTAAGTTATGGAGGCCTTATTACAAAAATAATCCCAAAATGGAAACTTAAAGACCGAAAATAGTCTATGAAGATAAAAGACTTGATGGCCCCTTGAGTCCGCCTCGGGTCCCATGTCCACGATCTATCGCTCATCCAAAAGTTGGGAGAAATGAAAGGGTGAGTCACCAAGACTCAGCAGTGCAAATCCGAAAACACATAAAAGCCTTGAGGCCCACAAACACATTATGGGCCCCGGCCCATACACAATGGCAATAGAATATATATTTACATGCAACATGGCCCATCCCAAAGCTAAGAGTCCATCCTCTACACACCCAGTACCAACCATCACACCGTGGGGATTTCTGCAATCAACCCTCCATCCGCTACACACCATATCGACAACTGTGTGTCTGTCATAAAGATCGATCACTATGTGACCTATGTGGCAAAGCCACCGATCGCCATGCGACCTTAATAATACGTTGTAGTATTTCGACAACTATGCTGCCCATCATAAAGACCAATCACTATGTGACCTATGTGGCAAAGCCACCAACCGCTATGTGACCTTCTTCCCCTTCATCATATCAATCCCATCCCATGCATACATACATGCAAGAATCAGAACATTATACTATCTAAACAGATCACAAACTTTCACATAGTTCGATACACATAGAGAAGTTTCTATGATTACGTACCTGGCATCCCTTGCCTACCCTTTCTAGGTAATACGACTGTTCATACAGCCTCATTTTCCGGCTTTTAGCCTATAACATATATATAATACATATTTAGCTAGTGTGATAGAGATCTACACACCTGATTACCGACAGGATAGTACTTTCTATGTCGACACTATCAGAAGTTGTATCGACTGCTAGCTTTCTAAGGTTTTGTTCTCGTTGGTCCACAACCCGCGGCCAATCCCGTATTGTCGACACCACGCGCTTCTTGAACTTTGGGGTGGGCCATCTGATCCAACCCTTCCTTCGATTTTGACATTCGAGTCCATGAATGACCTTAGTCAGAGGATACTATAATGATTGCTTAACAAGGCATTAGGTTAAGGTACAATAAAGAAAGGAAACTGATGGATCAATTTAGGGAGAATTGAAATCCTTACCTTGAAATCCCAAAAGAAGATAATAAGATTGGGAAGTTTTCGATTTTTGTCTTAGGAATCTAGGCGGTTAGATCTCCTTTAAATCCTAGAATGCCGCCCAAATAGGACACAAGATCAGTGAATAGAATATCGAATTAATTATGGCCTTATAACCCATTAGCCAATCGGCCATGGCCCCCAAAATCGAAAGAGAAAAGATCAAAAGAAATCGGCACTTACCAACAGGTTCGACTTCTCCTGACATATTTCTATTTCTGAGAAGATCAAAAGAAAGGCAGTGTAATAGGATATATGAAGATTCGTCTATGAAGAAATCGACAAAAGGGAGAATAAAGGAAAGAACAATGATCATTCGGTTATAGGAAAAGAATGGAGATAAGAAGAGTTATGAGTTTCGGCTTTTGAAGGAAAAGATGAGAGAAGAGAACAAGGGAATTGTTGGCTTTTGCATAGAAGTGGGGATGAGAGGAAAGAGAAAAAAAATAGGGTCAAATGCCAAAATTAAAGAGATATCCCCCTACTTAAGCAAAATTTCGGCACCTACTGCCTAAAATAGAAAATGTCCCTTTTAAAAACTAAAACTAAGCTATTAATCAAGGGAAATTTCGGCACTCCTTGATCATATCAGAACCGATTTCTCCTCCCCCTCAATGTTGGAATTTCAGCCACCACTGTGACCAGCAGATAAATCCTAAATTTCCTCCATTATCTTTATCTGATCACACCTTCAAAAGAATCCTAGATAACACTACCTCTTCCTCCCTTTATCTGCCATATTATCTGCATTATCCACTCAAATAAATCCTCCTATTTCCAAGCCTTATTGTCGTCCCACTCTACCCACTTAAATGTCAAAAATTAGTTGAATTTAATTAAAAAGAATTGGGCTTTATGCGACTCGAACCTTCGACCTCCTCAGCTGATTGACACGCCACTCCTTGTCCCTGCATATAGCCACTGACCACTGGGCCACAAGCCCATTTTTGTGTCTTAATTCACAGGTAATGTCTTTTAAGTCCTGTCCTAACTTACTTTCCACTAGAATGTCCAAATAGAAAATTCGACTAAGGCCTCGGCCCAACTTCGATCCCATTCGGGACCTCTAAAACATTTGATCAAGCATAACAAGCACAACCACACACATTCAACGCATAGGCCCATTAATTCAGGATGTTACAGTTCTACCCCCTTAAAGAAATTTTGGCCTCGAAATTACCTGATCAGAATAGATGTTGGTATTGCGGCCGTATCAATTTCTCTGGTTCCCAAGTAGCCTCCTCAGAACTGTGATTCCTCCATCGAACCTTAACTAACAAAACCATTTTCCTTCACAATACCTTGACATCATGATCCAGGATTTCTACTGGTTCTTCTACAAAGGATAGGTTAGGTCCCACTTTGATTTCTTCCACATGCACCACATGGAATGGATCCGAATGGTAAATTCTTAACATAGAAACGTGGAATACATTGTGAATTTGGCTTAGCTCAGAAGGTAGCTCTAGCTGATAGGCTACCGGCCCCACTCGTTTCAACATCTGATAAGGTCCGATAAATCTGGGACTTAATTTACTCTTTCGTCCAAACCTTAGCACTTTCTTCCATGGCGACACCTTCAAGAATACCTTGTCACCCACTGCAAACTCTATGTCCTTACGCTTCAAGTCTCGTGATAGGACTTCACAATCCGACGCTTCCTTTAGTCGAGCTACAATTAACTCAACCTTCTTCTATCTCTCAGTAACCAACTCCAGGCCCAAAATTCGACGTTCCCCTAATTTCGTCCAACAGGTAGGAGTACGACACTTCCTCCCGTACAATGCTTCATAAGGCGCCATCTGAATACTAGACTGGTAGCTGTTGTTGTAAGCAAACTCCGCTAATGGTATAAATTCTTCCCAACTAACTCTAAAATTAATGACATAACCTCTCAACATGTCTTACAAGATCTGAGTTACCCACTCAGACTGTCTATCTGTCTGAGGATGAAACACTGTACTGAAATCCAACTTCGTACCAAACACTTGATGCAAAGCCTTCTAGAATCATGACGTAAACCTCGGGTCCCTGTCCGATATGATTGATACTAGTACCCCATGCAACCTCACTACCTCCGCTATATATAACCTAGCCAGCTTCTGCAGAGAGTAATCGACCCGTAGTGGTATGAAATGAGCAAATTTCGTCAAGCGGTCAACAATCACCCAGACTGAATCTTTCTTAGTAGGCGTGAGGGGTAGCCCACTAACAAAGTCCATTGTGATCCTTTCCCACTTCCATTGTGGAATCTTCACTGGCTGCAATAACCCTGATGGTAACTGATTCTCCACCTTTACCTGCTGATAGGTCAAACACTTACTCACTAGTTCGCCATTCCTCTCGCTTCAAGCCCGCCACCGTAATCGATCCATAAATCTAGATACATCTTACTCCCTCCGGGGTGCATAGCGTATGGACTTCCATACGCTTCTTGCAAAATCCTATGCCTCAATTTCGGATCTTTTGGCATGCAAACTCTCCCTTGAAAATATAACAATCCTTCCTCATTAATACTCAAGTCCGTCGATCCATCACTTGATCCTACATGAAATTTCTCCTTCAGTAACTCATCGGTCTACTGCTTCACCTTAACCTGACTGGCCCAAGAGGGTTTCACTTGAAGTTCAGCCAATAAGCTCCCATCATTGTATAAACTAAGGTGAGCAAACATTTCTCTCAAGTCAGAGATTACTTTACAACTTAAAGGATTCGCCACCACATTAGCTTTACCCGGATGGTACTCGATCGAGCAATCATAATCCTTTAACGACTCGATCCACCTCCTCTGCCTTAGATTCAACTCCTTCTAGGTCAAAAGGTATTTTAGGCTCTTATTATCGGTGTAAATAATAGAATTCTCCCTGTATACATAATGTTTCCAAATCTTTAAAGCAAAAACCACAGCTGCTAACTCCAAATCATGGGTAGGATAATTTACTTCGTACGGTCTTAACTACTGAGATGCATACGCAACAACCTTTCCATCTTGCATCAACACGCATCCTAGTCCCGTGTCTGACGCATCACAGTAAATTACAAATTCCTTTGCAGCCTCCAGCTAAATAATATCGGAGCCTCCGTCAAAATCTTTTTTAACTTCTCGAAACTCTATTGCTGCTTATTGGACCAAACAAACGTAACTCCTTTCCGTAATAACTTAGTCAATGGTGCCACTATTGAAGAAAATCCTTCAACAAACCTTCGATAGTACCCGGCCAGTCCAATAAAACTCTGAATTTTCACAAGTCCATGCCTAATATTAAGTTGAACTCCCCGAATGGTAATTCCATCAGATCTGTCCAGAAAACTATTCCCTGATCTTCTAAGGGTACCTCCCGATAGAGTTTATCTACTACCACAGATTGTCCTAATGGGCTAATTACAGTCATCGCTCTAGGGGTAATCTCAGAATCTAAACTTAAAGTTGCAGACACATTACTAGCAATGTATGAATGTGTCGACCCAATGTCAATCAATGCAATGTAAGGCAAACCAAATATTAAAAACGTATCAATTATAACATCCAGTGCGTCAGCCCCCTCTCAACGTCTAGTAGCATAGATTAACCCCAGCTGTCTCCCCTCAGTGTTTCCTGCCCCTCGGCCTGGTGCTCCACGGCCCCGACTGAAACCATTACCACATCTAGCTGGACCACGACCTCTCTGCAGCTGCTGACATCCTCTACCTGGCTGAGCATTTCCCTGCCCTGCGGGTCCTACATTGCTCCGTGGCTATGGACAGTTTCTAATCTGATGGTCCAAAGATCCATACCTAAAGCACTTTCCACTGCCTGCCCAACACTCACCTACATGGAATTTACCACAGCGAACACACCTCCGTGTCTGGTTAGTAGCAGGTCTTTCCACCCGATTTGACCCATCCGACCTAGGTCTTTTCTGGTATGCGTAACTACTCCTGACGATCCAAAATTCTTCCTACTTCCACTTCTATCATTATCCCAATTCAGCTTTTTCGTTTGCTTTACCTCCTCAGCTATCGTAGCCTTCTCCAAAAGCACATCAAATTCCCTCTCCCGCTGTGGAGCTATCAAAACACGTAAATTATCCTTCAGGCCATCTTTAAATCGAACACACCGTTCATGTTCTGTGGCCACTATCCCTCGAGCATAACGGCTCAAGCGTAAGAATTTTGCTTTATACGCTACCACCGACCTACTTCCCTGAACCAGATTCAGAAATGCTCTACGCTGCGCATCCACATAACTCGTTCCAATGTACTTACTCTGGAGCGCCATTCTGAAGTAATCCTAGGTGATATGGTCAGCCACTGTACCATCTTTAACCGTAAGCCACCATTGATAAGCTTCGTCCTGGAGAAGGGACACTACTCCTTTCAGCTTCTCTTCTTCCGTGAAATCTAGATCATCCATTATGCGTTCAACCGCCTCCAACCAATACTTAGCTGTACTCGGGGCTATCATAGAAATTCCCCTAAACACTTCTGCCCCATTAGCTTTAAGTCACTTCGACACAGATTTTCAGGCTCCTATGCCTATGCCTACCCCAGAAACCCTCTCTAAAACCCTCAACATCGCCTGAGATACCACATCATCTCCGGCCGTCTGATCCTTAAATTCTACATCCCCAGCTGGTGGCACGGTACCTCATTCTTCGACTCGTGACCAGACCCTACCGGTTACGACACAACAATCATGCCTCTACCTCAGCCACGCACACCACATCTTCTAGTGCTCATTCTATCGATTTGTGTTTATCTGATTAGGAATTTTATGAATTATTAATTTCTTCCACTGATTAATAACAAACAATCTTATGGAGAGTAGTTTTAACAGTAGCTCTTTCGAATTCGAACTCTATCTACAAGGTTCAGTTCTCAGGTCTATATTTCCTAGCTTTAGAATCCACATACATTCCACCATCACACATCAACATACAAGTAGCATCCATGAACTCACATTCATCACATAAGTGTATTTTTGTCATTTCACTACCCAGGGGTATTCTCGTAATTTTTCAAAATAGGGTATCTTGGTGATTTTACAAAATAGGGGTATTTTGGTAATTTTACAATCCGAGGGTATTTCGATAATTTTGCAAACCAAGAGTATTTTAGGAAATTTTCTCAAATCGAGGGTATTTCAGAAATTTTACATGACTAGGGTATTTTAGTAATTTTGTAAATAGGGTGGTCGGGTCCTTTCGTGTTTTAGATATAAATTTTGGCCGTCAACAAGTCCCTCGTAGCTACGGTGAATCATCACTACGCACTGGGTAGGATTCCAATGAGGAGGAGGTGAGCCGCTAGGGCCGCTTAAATACCAAGCTCTCCTCGGATCCAATCCTAGACATGCGATCCTGTTACCACACCCTAATCCTGTGACTTGTTCCAAGACATGTTTAATTAGAAATTAAGTCTTATGAGATTTTATGAATTGTTTATACTAAACCTAAAGTCCATAAACTCTAGCATACTAGCGTACATCCCTATAGAGCCCATCAAGCCCAACATGCATATCACATAATGAGTTTAGAATACTTACCTACGTGGATCGGTCTTGGGTAGACTCAAGGCCATATCTCAATCGAACTTTTCTCAAACTTACATCACTTTTACAAATCACTACTGGACCCATTTCACAGCTCGAGTTTTGAATGGGCTCTGATACCAAAAATGTAACACCCTAAAATCAGCTCATACGTCATGACCAAATCTGGTATGCTATGTGTTGAACGTTGAAAACTTTACTTTGAAGGGTTTTGAAAATATCAGTTTATTTTAATCGATTAATCATTAATTGTGACATTTTTGAAGAAACTTTAACATTTGCGTTGAACATGCTAGAAAAACCCATTTTCCTTTCACTTTATTATTAAGACTTTGAAAACATAAATTTATAAGATGTAACATAGAAAAAAATATAGTTCGATAACCTAAGTTATGGAAGCCTTATTATAAAAATAATCCCAAAATGAAAACTTAAAGAAAAACTGAAAATAGTCTATTAAGATAAAAGACTTGATGGCCCCTCGAGTTTGCCTCGGCTCCCACGCCCACGATCTACTGCTCATCTGAAGAGTTGGGAGAAATAAAATGGTGAGTCACCAAGACTCAGTGTGCAAATCCCGAAAACACATAAAAGCCTTGAGGCCCACAAACACATTATGGGCTTAAGGCCCATACACAATGGCAACAGAGTATATATTTACATGCAACATGGCCCATCCCAAACCTAAGAGTCCATCCTCTACACACCCCCGTACCAACCATCACACCGTAGGGATTTCTACAATCAACCTTCCATCCACTAAACACTATATCGACAGCTGTGCTGTCTGTTATAAAGACCGATCACTATGTGACCTATGTGGCCAAGCCATCGATCGCCATGCGACCTTAATAATACATTGTACTATTTCAACAGCTGTGCTGCCTGTCATGAAGACCGATCACTGTGTGACCTATGTGGCAAAGCCAATGATCGCCATGCGACCTTTTTCCCCTTCATCATACCAATCCCATCCCATGCATACATACATGCAAGAATCAGAACATTATATTATCTAAACAGATCATATAGTTTCACATACTTCGATACACATAGAGAAGTTTCTATGATTACGTACCTGGCATCCCTTGCCTACCCTTTCTGGGTAATACGGCTGTTCATACAGCCTCTTTTTTCGGCTTTTAGCCCATAACATACATATAATATAGATTAGCTAGTGTGATAGAGATCTACACAACTGATTATCGACAGGATAGTACTTTCTATGTCGACACTATCAAAAGTCGATACGACTGCTAACTTTCTAAGGTTTTGTTCTAAAGTCGGTCCACAACCTAGCGGCCAATCTTGTATTGCTGACACTGCGCGTTTCTTGAACTTTGGGGCTGGGACTACAGATCCAACCCCTTCCTTCGATTTGCTGACATTCGAGTCCATGAATGACCTTAGTCAGAGGATACTATAATGATTGATTAACGAGGCATTAAGTTAAGGCACAATAAAGAAAGGAAATTGATGGATCAACTTAGGGAGAATTGAAATCCTTACCTTGAAATACCGAAAGAAGACAATAGGATTGGGAATTTACCAATTTTTGTCCTAGGAACCTAGGCAGTTAGGTCTCATTTAAATCCTAGAATGCCACCCAAAGAGGACACAAGATCAGTGAATAGAATATCAAATTAATGATGGCCTTACAACCCATTAGCCAATCAGCTATGGCCCCTAAAACTGAAAGAGAAAAGATGAAAAAAAATTGGCACTTACCAACAGGTTCGACTTCTCCTTATAGATTTTGGCTTCTGAGAAGATCAAAAAGAAGATAGTGTAACATGATCTATGAAGATTCGGCCATGAAGAAATCGGCAAAAGATAGAATAAAGGAAAGAACAATGATCGTTCAGTTATAGGAAAAGAATGGAGATGAGAAGAGTTATGAGTTTCGGCTTTTAGAGGAAAAGATGAGAGAAGAGAACAATGAAATTTTTGGCTTTTGCATAGAAGTGGGGATGAGAGGAAAGAAAAAAAGAATAGGGTCAAATGTCAGAATTGAAGAGATATCCCCCCTACTTAAGCAAAATTTTAGCACCTACTGCCTAAAATCGAAAATGCCCCTTTTTAAAACTAAAACTAAGCTATTAATCAAGGAAAATTTTGGCACCCCTTGATCATATCAGATGCGATTTATCCTCCCCCTCAGTGTTGGAATTTCGGCACCACTGTGACCAGCAGATAAATCCTAAATTTCCTCCATTATCTTTATCTGATCACACCTCCAAAAGAATCCTAGATAACACTACCTCTTCCTCCATTTATCTGCCATATTATCTGCATTATCCACTCAAATAAATCCTCCTATTTCCAAGCCTTATTTTCGTCCCACTCTACCCACTTAAATGCCAAAAATTAGCTGAATTTTATTAAAAATAATTGGGCTTTATGCGACTCGAACCTTAGACCTCCTTAACAGCTTGACACGCCACTCCTTATCCTTGCATATAGCAACTGACCACTGGGCCACAAGCCTATTTTTGTGTCTTAATTCACAGGTAATGTCTTTTAAGCCCTGTCTCTTTTAAGCCCTGTCCTAATTTACTTTCCACTAGAGTGTCTGAACAAAAAATTTGACTAAGGCCTCGGCCCAACCTCGAGCCCATTCTGGACCCCTAAAACATTCTACCAAGCATAACAAGCACAACCACACACATTAAACGCATAGGCCTATTAATTTAAGATGTTACACTTGAAGTATTTTCTCCTTCTACTCAACGTCTATTCGACATCTTGTCAACCCCCTTTTAAGTTGCCTCCTAGGGTGTTTATATAGGCTTTGGAACACCTCAATTGGCCCACAAGTAACTTATTCTGAATCAAACTCTTCTTTGCTGCGGTAGGGACATGCCCGTGTGAAACACCCGTGGTGGACTCCTTTGGCTATGATCGATTCTGCTCACCAACATAGCCGTGTGATCTGCCCGTGGTTGATAGTCCAGGTCATGCGATTTCTAATGTAGGTCCGTTTTGACCCTTTTTGGCTCGTTTCTCGTTCTTTTTGACTCTCTAAGCTCTCCTGAGTATAAAACATGAAATTAAGAGATTAGGAGCATCAAATTCATCAAATTCAATGAATATTCATCCAAAATTAAGCCAAGCATGGGATTAAAATATGTGTAAATTATGGTTTATCAAATACCCCCACACTTAAGCTTTTGCTTATCCTCAAGCAAAATTCTCAGCTCACAATTAGAACTAACTTCCCTCAGTTCATAATTCTTATCAACAATGTCTCATCATAATTCATAGATAATGTATACATGGATATTTAACTCAAAGAGTCCTAAAGATTCAAACAATCAAAATCATATATTTTTGAATCATGAAAATATAGGTGTTTCTCCTTAAATAATTACCTCGATTCAAAACTAACAAGGATTGACATCCTTACTAAGGATTCACTCAAACCACTCAAAGTGTTTAAGGTACAAGATAAGCACTCATAAGTCAAATATGAAAAGTTAATCCCATAGGATTGCATGAAAATCAAATCTCCACCACTATAAAATGAGATGATACACAAATCAAAAGGTCTTTAAATGGTTGTAATGGGGCTTCGGTTAAAGATGTGGCTATAGGCTAAATTAGAAGGCCAAAATTGAGATTGAATTGAAAAATTACCTAACTAGAAACAATAAATTGATAATGAATAATTACATCAATAACACGAACTTCTAAAGATGTGAATTTAAGCTCATAGAACTAATGATGAATAAATTTTCTAAATTTTTTTAAATAAGTACATAATAAAAGATGAATTCAACTACCATAATTAGGCAACCGATCAAATCAAATCTCGACAAAAGGGGAGTCAAGCAAATGGGATAAACAAGTTAATAATGGGGTTTCAGGTTAATATTAGTGGTAAATCAAGAAACTGTTGATTAGGCTAAAAAGTGGTTCACTAGGGGTTAATTACGGAGGTAGGCTTTTTGTGGAGTAAGTGGGTTAACTCCTAAGTGCCTTTAACATTTCAGTATATCAAATCACAAGTGTTCAAAGCAAGTTCTAAAATAACAAATCAATATTGACACACTCAAAATCAATAAAGTGAGCACGAAAAGATATATGCTCTAAAGGCTCAAAATCTCACAAAAATTATGGTTTTGATGTCAACCTTGCAAAGTAATATTCAAATTTAGGAAACAACCTAGAAAATTTTATTCTAAAAATAAACTTATCATGCTTGATTCTCTAATATCTTAAAGTTTAAATTATCAATGCACAATTAATTATGACTTAATCCATAACATATCAATAAAAAATCATAAATCAATAGAAGTTTCATTCTAATTAGTAATATGAGAGAATTACTTAAGATAAGATATCATTCAGGATTTGAGAATAATGCAAAAGTTAAGAAATTTTGAAATCCACCCCCAAACTTAAGATGTACATTGCCCTCAATGTACAAAGATAGATATTCACAATATAGTAAGAAAATCATAAGGAGGGGAGAGAAGTGAAGTCAAAGAAAAGAAACTTGTTAGAATGTAGCCAATGAAAAGCATGATGAACTAGGTAGAGGTAAAGGTGTGAGAATATTCCAGTTCCTTATTGCAGAGTCATCAGTAAATTTTTAGGGGGTTTCGCTATTATATTGACTCAAAAAGTAGATAGCCAGAGATAAAAAAAATGAACTTTACGAATAAAAGTTTTAACAAGAAAGGTAAATATGTGAACAAATAAATTAAAAGGTGAAAATAAAAATAAGATAAAAATAAATGTAAATATAAAATAAAAATAAAAGGACTTAAAAGTCCTTATCATCGGTTAGATTGTGATGTGGTGGAGGCGACGATGAAATGTGAAAGTGTTGACATATCTGGTTAAGGGTGGCGTCGATGTGATCGAAGCGCTGGAAGTAGTGCTGCTCGAATTGTGTTAGGTGTTCAGATATGTCCAAAAGAGAGGCTACCGCATGACCTAGGCGATGGCTCGGGGGTGGCCTCTCGTGAGGTGGGGGAACATCGTCAGTAATATCCTCAGGATCCTCCTCCTCGGTGGCATAGGCTAGATAGTATTAGGGAGGATCGGTCCCACAGTGACGCTTGATCATCCTCATGTTTGTCATTGTCGAGATGCCCTGTGGAGACATCTGGCCTATCAAGGTGAGCGAGGCTGATTGTGTCGTGGTGTTGAGGAGACCAAAGCGTCTCGCTAGGCATGTCACATAGGGTCCGATGGAAATGACTCTCTTACGATGCCGCTCCGTCTGATGCTAGATGGTGAGAATGATGAAGTAGGTAAGGTCGAACACGTGGCCGTGCGCCATGTTCCACAGAAAATAGGCGTCATGGGTATTAATGACGCTGGTGCTCTCGCGCCTTCCTGCCAATGTATGTACGAGGAGGGCATGGAGATACCTCAGTGATGGGGGAAAAGCGGTCGCTTTGGAGTGACAATGATCGTATGTTGCTGAACCTAGAGCCAAGGCCTGCCAACACTTTGTAGCTGAATAGTGGATGTGGTGGTGAAGAGTGTCGAGTTCATACTTCTCCATGAACTCTTCTGTATAGAGTCCCAGAGCAACTCCAAATTGGGGGACACATTTCGCGAACCAAACCTCCTAGGCGAAACTGTATGGTGCCTGGTTTTTCGTGGTTCATCATCACCACCTGGAAATGAAAAGTATAGCAAAGCTCTAATGTTAGTTCAAGGTATATAGGCTCGGTGATACTGAAGAATCGCTCCCAAGGGTCGGTGGTCAGTAGGGCCCAAACTGCATCAGCAAGTTGTACTTGTTCTAGGGAAACCTAGTCGATACATCTACTTTTACTGATAGATCATGCTTGGAGAATCAAAAAAAATGTCCTCTTGAGATCCCAGAGGAAACTATAAGAATGGGTGTCACACTTCGAGAGATGCACTTGCTGATTATGAACCGGGCCCCTTTCTGTAACGCCCCAAAAGTTAGGGGTTTGTAGTTTTGCTTAAATTCATGTTGTGCTTATTTGGCTTGCTATTTGAGTGTGTTTGGGGGTCCTAAAGAGGCCTGGGTTTGAGTTTTAACCTTGGAAAAATTTTGGTTTTTGAACCTAAAGTGGAGAATGCTGTTGGCAGTAGGGCTCAAGTATATGTGTGTGTTTATGTAGCACAACATGAGCTTGTAGCTCAGTGGCAGTGGTGTCTTTGGGAAGGCCTGAAGAGTGGGGTTCAAATCCTACAAGCTGCAAATGAAAGCTTTTAATTTATGTGTTAAGAGGGGAGGAAGCAGAGTTCAGATCGAACTCTTTAAGGGGATTTGGAGACTAGGTCAAATGTTTCAAATGGATGAAGGAGAGAAAAATTAGGAGGAAATAATGGAGAGAATCAAGGGATAGAGGAGTGTGCAAGTGTTGGCTGAATGTGGGGTAGTGGTGATAGGTAATTTCGGCCAAGAGAGGTCTTTTGGAAGTGCATTTTTTATTTGTGATTAGGAGAAGTGCCAAATTTTCTCTGAATTTTTCTTTGGGAAGTGTTTGCATTTTGGTACTTTGTGACATTTCAGGCCATTTCTTCTTATTTTCTATTGTTGCTTCTTTCTTTCATCTGATCGCTGCCAAATTCATATTATTTGCATTTCATTTTCTTTCATCTTCTTCCTCCCTCATTTCCCTGTTTAGTGCCGAAGTGATAAGCTTTACTTTCATCTTTTTCCTCATTTCTCCTCATCTCTTTTCTTCCCATCATTGTTTCTCTTCTTTACCCTAAGCTCGTAACCACATTTTTACCTTTTTAATTTCTCTCTAGACCGAATACTTTTCTTCATGAAGTGTCGATTTTTAAGCTGAATCAACTTACCTCTATATTCTGAATCCTTTTGATCTTGGTGGTTGGGGCCGAATCTTGTTTGGGACAATTATCGTGTGTTGTCATTCGTTGGTTGGTAAATCTGTCTATAACCGAAAGGAGGGCTGCTATTTTCTTTTCTCTCATGCTAGATTGGGTTCTTTGGGGGCCGAAAGGCTACTTCTTTAGTTACCTTAGAATAGCGGCTCTAACTTGTTCTTTTTATCGATTAATGCTAGGAGCTCATTTTTTTTAGCCTCGGAGTAGGGCCGATTACCGTTGCACTAAGGGAGATCGTATCACATGGTAAGAAATGCTTGTTTTAGTTAAGTACATCAGTATTTTGATTTACTTGAGGTAGAGACTAACTGTTAATCAACTGTTTCATAGGATCCTTGGAAGTTTTCAAATCACATTCATAATCAAGGTGTGTAATCTCACACCTCTGTTTAACCCGCTATTACTGTGACCTATAAATTAGCTAAAAGCCAAAATACTGAAAATCCAGAGTATCGGCAACTGAGATCACTCGAGTGTGTGAGCGCTCGTAGGGATAAACTGAGCCACTAGTGATGGCGATAGATTGTTGGGAGTGTCATGAACACTCTCGTGGAATTGAGGCCATAATGGGCCCTGTTTAGCCGAAGCGGGCTAAATGGGCCCAACTGGTTAACGGGCCCATATGAGTGAAAACGATTAAAAGTTTCAGTTGATTGATGCGACTGTGAAGTCTGCATAATCGAGACTGAAAACGAACAGAATGGGCCACACGAGTGTGTGGGCCCGTATAGGCCAAAATTGGGTTTTAGGCCCAATAGCACTGTATTGACCAGAAATGGAAACCGAGTCGCTCGAGGTGACATTAGGCCTTCGAAAAGGTCTTTGTAGGGGTAAAATTACCGAAATACACTCGACGGGTAAAAATTACTGAAATACCTTCGACGGTAAAATTACCGAAATATCCTCGTCGGGTAAAATTATCGAAATACCCTCGAATGGTGAAATTATCGAAACACCCTCGATGGGTAAAATTACTGAAATACCCTCGAAGGGTAAAATGATCGTTATACCCCTAGTGGTAGAATTATTGATGTATGAGTATTAATTGTATGGCTGATTTTGATTGTGATGCACTACATACATGAATTAATTATGACATGACATAATTACATTGGGTTGGGTTATTGATTTTGGAGGAAGCACTTACTGGTGGCTCTACCACGTTATACTATTTTAGTGGCTTTTGCCACATATCTCGATCTCGTGGCTCACCACGATATAATGTTATTAGCACTTTCAATTGTGTTCTTGGTGTGTGAAATTTGGGTGGGTCGACTTGGTCCCCACATGGTGTGTAGGGTTGGTATGGGTGGTGTGATGGTTGGATTAAGTTGGGTTACATATTTGTTTTGCATATCACTATTACTGAATAGGGCTTCGGCCTAGACTGAAACTGAATAGGGCTTCGACCTAGACTGCATCGATTAGGGCTTGACCCAGCATCACATCTTGAATAGGGCTTAGGCCCAGATTGATATTGTATGGTCTTGGGCCCAAACTGTGTTTGTAGTAAGGGGATTACACACTTGGTTCTCATAAGTCACCCTTCTTCCTTAACTATGCAGGTAATCCTCAGCCTTAGAGGATTTGGAGATGCAAGGGACTTGGAGGTGGCCACGCATCCTGTAATTTCTTGGGGTTAATTTAACTAGTTTATTTTAATTTTTGGGTTAATAATTTCTGTAATAAGGCCATCGAAATTGTTTTTAAATTTTATTGGTATTTCTTTACAAATTGCTAATTTATGAAACACGGGTTTTAAAACAAAAACTAGTGATTTTAAAAACATCATGTTTTCACTTCTATTCAAACCAAACTTCCATAACAAACAAGGTTTTATAACAAACACAAGTTTTCAAACAACACCTGATGTCGCATGCTAGATCCGGTCATAACGTCTAGGCTAGGTTTGGGGTGTCATACTTTTGTTTTTCGAAGCAGGGACTACGGTTTTCTTGCCGCGGGAAGACGACATTATATTCCTGCAAAATAGAGTAAATAAAATCATCCCATATGTTTCCATAAGGATGATAGTACCTATGAATTCAAAATTTTAGTCTCATGATACTAAAAATGAAAAGTTTTCCTAAGTAATCTACTAATACTAATGGTTGAAGGAGTTCAAAAATCAGAGTAAAATTGTCTATAACACTTAAGTAAATATCGGTATTGAAAATAATTATCAAGAATGAATACTAATAACAAGCATGGAAGAATTAGCAATAAAGTAGATAGTGGAGGAGATAGAGTGAACTGACGGAGGCGTGGAGACGGCGTACGGTCATAGAGGGGTGACGTACGGGTTTGTGGATCTTGCACGAGTGTGGTTTGCATGTGGAATAAGGGGAAAGGGGGAAGGGAATGAGGGAAAAAGGGAGAAGAGGAGGCTTTGGGGTGGGTGTTGATGGTGGTGGCCAGAATGAGTTAGGGAAAAGGGAAAAAATGCTAGGTTTTTTTTTTTTTTTTGTGAGAAAGATTTGGGAAGAAGATGAATAGTGTGTTGGTTTAAATAGGAAGTAGGGCACACGGTCAGGCGCCACACCCGTGTTTCCTTTATTTAGGCCGTGTGTTTCAAGAATTTTGAATTTAAACGTGTCTGAGTTGTGTTACACGCCCGTGTTTCCTGGGCATGTTGGGTCACACGGTCGTATTCCACGGTCGTGTACTGTCTCGTTCGCTTCTCCCATGCCCGTGTAGAGGATCATACACTCGTGTTTGTTAATCAGTGTCGACCACGGCCTTGAGGCACGGGCGTGTCAAATGTCTGTGGCATTTACTCAGTATCTTCCACGGTTTTGATGCATGGACGTGTTGCATGCCTGTGTCATTTACTCAATATTGACCACGGCTGCATCACACAGCCATGGCCCTTTTATTGCAACCCGTGTTCAGGAAAAGTTTTTCTTCCTTGTCTCACACGGCCATTGCAACGCCTATGTCTCTTCCCGTGGTGTCCACACGGCCACAGCATGCCCATGTGGTATGCCGTGCAGATGAGTATTCCTGTGTCTATTAAATTAGTTAATTTTTAGTTAGATACTGAAAACAAAAATATGATGTTAGTGGGATTAGTGCTCAGATTGCCTCCCGAGAAGCGCTCGTTTATAATCTTAAGCTAGACTTTCCCTATTTTCATTCCTAAATAAAGGTTCACGGAGCTGAAGCACCTCTATCATATCCCTAAAATCATCACCTTTATAAATTTTCAGCCGTTGACCGTTTACCTTGAATGTGCCATAATTCGGATGAGTTACCTCAACCGTACCATAGGGAAAGATAGTTTTGATTACGAATAGACCTGACCATCTTGATTTCAGCTTTTCAGGAAACAATTTGAGCCTTGAATTGTATCGTAGAACTAGATCTCCTACTTTGAATTGCTTTGATTGCTTTAAGCGAGCATCATGGCGTCACTTTATTGCTTCCTTATATATACATGAGTTCTCGTAGGCATTAGCTCGCCACTCATCTAGCTCGTTCAACTACATCATTCTTTTCTCACCTACAAGTTTAATATCATAATTCAATAATTTTATAGCCCAAAAAGCTTTATGCTTTAATTCAAATAGTAAATGAAAACTTTTTCTGTAGACAAGTCTGTATGGGGATGTTCCTATGGGAGTTTTAAAAGCTATTTTATAGGCCCACAAAGCATCGTCTACTTTTAAGGCCCAATCTTTCCTATTTGGTTCTACTATTTTCTCTAGAATACGTTTAAGTTTTCGATTTGCTACTTCCACTTGTCCACTAGTTTGAGGGTGATAAGGGGTATCTATTCTGTGGTGTACTCCATATTTCTTTAAGACCTTATCAAATTGAGTATTAAAAAAATGAGTGCCCCTATCGCTGATAATTGCTCTGGGTGTTCCAAATCGAGAGAAGGGTTTCTTAAAAAATTTCATTACTACTCTAGCATCATTAGTAGGTAAAGCTTAAGCTTCCACCCATTTTGACATATAATCCACTGCTACTAAGATGTATTTATTCCCAAATGAAGTAGGAAATGGACCCATAAAAACAATACCCCATACATCGAATATTTCACATGATAGCATATACGTTTGAGGCATTTCATCACGTTTAGAGATGGTACCTATTCTTTGGCATCTATCACACGAAGCAACATACCTGTTGGCATCTTTGAACAGAGTTGGCCAATAAAAACCTGATTCTAGCATTTTATATGCTATTCTAATCTCGCTGTAATGTCCTCCTGAAGGTCCTGAATGGCAATGTTCTAGGATTTTACTTGCTTCTGCCTTTGTAACGCATCTCTGAATTACTTGATCTACACATATACAGAAAAGAAAAGGGTCTTCCCAAAAGTAGTTCTTCGCATCAGCAAAGAATCTCTTCTTTTGATGATGGGTTAACTTTTTTGGTACGATGTTAGCGGCTATATAATTTGCAATATCTGTAAACCAAGGTATCTCAGCGTCGGAAATAGCAAAGAGTTGTTCTTTGTGAAATGAGTCATTTATTTCACTCTCATTGAGTTCTTTGAGATGTGGATTTTCAATCCTAGAAAGATGGTCTGCCACAAGATTTTCAACTCCTTTCTTATCCTGAATATCCAAATCGAATTACTATAAGAGTAAAATCCATCTTGTGAGTCGAGGTTTTGCGTTAGATTTTGCTAAAAGATATTGAAGAGCTGAATGATCAGTGTAAACGACAACTTTAGATAATATCAAGTACTGTCTAAATTTATCAAATGTAAAGACCATAGCTAGTAATTCTTTTTCTGTGGTAGTGTAATTTTCTCGTGCGGCTGTCAACGTTTTGCTAGCATAATAGATCGGCTGAAAATGCTTGTCTCTTCGTTGTCCCAAAACTACACCTACTGCAAAGTCACTCGCATCACACATTAGTTCAAAGGGTAAATTCCAATCAGGTGCAATTATAATTGGAGAATTTAATAATTTATTTTTAAGGTTATTAAATGCTTCTAAACATTCTTGATCAAAATCGAAAGGTACATCTTTTTCTAGTAGTTTTGTTAAAGGCTTAGCTATTTTAGAAAAATCCTTAATAAATCATCTATAAAATCCAGCATGTCCTAAAATGCTTCTAATAGCCTGAACTGAACTAGGGGGAGGTAGTTTTTCTATGGTTTCAATTTTTTCTTTATCAACCTCAACACCTTTACTAGAAATTTTGTGGCCTAACACAATCCCTTCTCGAACCATAAAGTGACACTTTTCCCATTTAAGCATAAGATTTGTTTCCTCACATCTTATTAGGACTCGTTTTAAATTTTTAATATAGAGATGGAAAGATTAACAAATACTGAAAAGTTTTCCATAAATACCTCTATAATATCTTCCACGAGTTCATCAAAGATGGCCATCATGTAGCACTGAAAAGTAGAAGGAGCATTACATAATCCAAAAGGCATTCTATGATAAGCAAACATACCATATGGGCATGTAGATGTTTCTTTTCTTGATCCTCAGGAGCTACTGGGATTTGGAAATAGCCAGAGAGCCCGTCTAGGAAGCAGTAGTACATATGCCTAGATAATCTTTCTAACATCTAATCAATAAATGGTAAAGGGAAGTGATCTTTTCTCGTGGCATCATTCAACTTCCTATAGTCAATGCAAACTCTCCAACCTGTTACTATTCTTGTAGGAATCAGTTCATTCTTTTCGTTTGCTACAACAGTCATGCCTCCTTTCTTTGGAACAACCTACATAGGGCTTACCCAAGCACTATCAGAAATAGGATAAATAACTCTAGCATCTAGAAGTTTAATTACCTTAGCTTTAAAAACTTCATGTTGGGATTCAATCATCTTTGAGGTTGCACATATGGTTTATATTCATCTTCCTTTAAAATTTTGTGGCAAAACGATGGACTTATCCCTTTAATGACAGAAATTTTCCAAGCTATGGGTCTTTTATGCTTCTTTAGTACCTGTAGCAACTCGTCTTTCTCTTTGGGTCCCAGTTCTGAAGAGATGATTACTGGTAGTGTAGAATTATCTCCAAGGAATGCATATTCTAAGTGATTTGGTAACTACTTCAATTTCAATATGGGTGGTTCTTCAATAGAGGGTTTTTGTTTTAGTTTGTCATTTATTTCAATGTTCTCGCCTTTCTTTTGTCTTAGCAAATAATTATTAAAATTTAACTCACTTTCTACCTCCCCTAACTCATTGGTATCATTAGCTTCCCCCTCGCATTGAGTAAGACATAATTCCAACGTGTCGTCACGTATGATTTCCTAAAAAGAATCGTGAATAAAATTGTTAATGGCGTCAATAAAATAACAGGAATCATCTTGCTCTCTAGAATATCGCATATTATCATAGATTTTAAAAATGATTTCCTCGTCGCCTACTCGTAGTGCAAGTTTACCATCACCTACATAAATAATAGCCCTAGCAGCAGCTAAAAAGGGGCATCCTAAAATTAAAGGTGCCTGAACGTCCTCATTAATGTCAAGCACAATAAAGTCAACAGGAAATATAAATTTGTCAACTTTTACCAGAATATCTTCAATAATTCCCATAGGATATTTAATAGATCTATCAGCTAATTGAATACTCATCCTAGTGGTTCTTTGTTCCCCAAGACCAAGCTGCTTGAACATTTTATAAGGCATTAAATTAATACTGGCACCTAAATTAGCTAATGCTTTCTCAATATTTAAACTAACAATTAAATAGAGAATCTGGATCTTTCAATTTGGCTGGTAGCTTATTTGGAAGAATAGCTGAACATTTCCCGTTGAGTTCCACGGTTAATATTTCTTCAAACTTCTTTTTATGTGTTAGAAGCTCCTTTAGGAATTTTGTGTATGTCGGCATCTGTGAAATAGCTTCAACAAAAGGTAAATTAATAAGTAATTGTTTGAAAATTTTAAGAAAATTATTTCTTCAACTCTGCTGGATATGGGATTAGTGGGTTATGCTCTTTAAGTATCGGAGTTGCATTCTCATTTACTTGCCCACCCTTTGCCATAACAGTTTTTTATGGCATCTTCTTTTTCGCTTCAACCAACTCCTTTCCACTTATTAGTGTAACTGCCTTCACATGCTCTTTTTCACTAGGTAAACTATCTGGTCGCCTTTCTGAAACTAACTTGGTTAGTTGTCCAATTTGATTCTTAAGCCCTTGAATTGATCTTGCTGATTTTTCAAAGTTGTTTTAGTATCTTGAAAATGAGTTTCTGACACCACGATGATTTTTTTTTTTAGCATCTCTTTGAGGTTTGGCTTCTTCTCTTGTGGGTAGGGTTGCTGTTGAAAGCTTGGGAGGGGTTGTTGTCTCTGATTTCCTGGGTCACCCCATGAAAAGTTTGGATGGTTCCTCCAATCTGGATTGTAAGTGTTACTATAAGGGTTATTTTGAGGTCTAGAATTATTACCCATATAGTTCACCTGTTCGTTCTCTATGCCAGGTTTGTAGGGTGGGTATTCTGTATTATTTGTCCCTCCTCCATATGTATCGCACTGCATCACTGGATGTACCTGCGAAGAACCACACAAACTATCAATCTTTTTATTTAACAGTTCTGCCTTATTTGATAACATGGTTACTGCGTCAATGTTGAAGACACTGGCAACTTTTGTTGGCTTTGTCCTCGTAACATGCCACTGATAGTTATTCAGTGATATCTCTTCAATGAATTCATAGGAAGCCTCAGGTGTTTTTTGTTCAGGGTACCACCGGCGACTGAATCGATTAGTTGCCTAGTTGAGGGGTTCACACCATTGTAAAAGGTTTGAACCTGTAGCCATAATGGTAATCCATGGTAAGGGCACCTTCTCAGTAGATCCTTGTAGCTCTCCCATGCATCGTATAGTGTTTCTAAATCCATCAGCACAAAAGAAGAGATAATCATTCCTCAACTTAGCCATTTTAGCCGGCGGAAAATATTTTAATAAAAATTCTTTGGTCATTTGTTCCCATGTAGTGATTGAACCTCGTGGTAACGAGTTCAACCATTGTTTAGCTTTGTTTCTCAACGAAAAGGGAAACAACTGAAGATGAATGGCATCATCAGAAATGCCATTGATCTTGAAAGTGTCACAGAATTCCAGAAAGTTCACCAAGTGATTGTTTGGATCCTCATCCTGCAAACCGTCAAATTGAACAAACTATTGAATCATATGTATAGTGTTAGGTTTCAGTTTAAAATTATTTGCAGCAATAGCAGGTCTAACAATACTTGACTCAGTTCCTGCTAAATTAGGTTTAACATAATCATACATAGTATGAGGAGCATGATTTTGATTCGTCGGGTTTGCTGCCACCATAGGAGGTAGCGGATTGTTATCAACAATCTCTTCGGTAGTATTGGTTTCGTCTTCTTGCTCTTCTTCTATGTACTATAGGCTTCACCTTAGTTCTCTTCGGTTTCTATGAGTGATAGCTTCTATATCACTGTCAAAAATCAAGGGTCCTAACGGTTTCCTCCTTGTCATAAACTAGAATTACCTGGCAGAAACAAATAAAAGAAAAATTAGAAAATTTAAAAATAAAATAAATATAAATTACAAATAAATAAAAATGGCTAAAGTAATCAAAATTTAGTTCTCCTAATATCTTAGTCCCCAACAATGGCACCAAAAATTTGTTGGATGCTAAAAACAACTATTATTTCGACAAACGCAAGCGCACCTATCGAGCAAAGAGTATAGGCGTGGTGAGTCCGAAATATCATATCCTCAAGGACTAAGAGTACTTATTAATAACTATCTTTTTATTATCTAGCCTAGTAATTAAAGGGGAATTATTTTTAAACTAAAATTTAACTAACTAATTTAACTAACTTATGAACTTGACAGGGAGTAAACTGGGAAAATACTTTGGACAACTTATATGTGATGGACGACACCAAAGGAAGAATCCACCTAGACTTCACTTATTAATTTTAATTCATGTGATTTATTCACTTGACTTAATCTGTAGAAATCAATGAATTATATTAATACCTCTTTTGAGGCTACTAACAATTGACTCTAGGTTGATTAATTGAAATCTCTTTCTAATTGAAACCCCTATTGTCGCATTAATTTGATCTATGGATTCCTATATTAGGTTTGACCCTAATCCGACAGATTTTCGTTGCCCTATTTCTAGTGTTGCAATCAAATCCACTTAACTGTGTTGATCTACTCTTAAACAGGGACTTTTGCTCCACTGAATAAGCACATTAGACTTGAATCAATAACCTGAATTATCAAAACAAGAATCAAACTCACAATTAAGAATAAGCACAAATATTTATCTCATCAATCAAATAATAATAAGATTTGTCATAGGTTTCATCCCCTTAGGTATCTAAGGGATTTAGTTCATACTATAAGAGGAAAACATCATAAAAGAGGAAAAACAACAAAACATAAGAAAACCCAAAAACTTCGAACGAACTTGATGGGAGATCCCCAGTCTTGATGGAGATCCTTCTCCTAAGCTATTCCCGACGACTGTCTTGAAGTATTTTCTCCTTCTAGCCAGCATCTATTCGAAGTCCTATCAACCCCCTTTTAAGTTGCCTCTTAGGGTGTTTGTATAGGCTTTGGAACACCTCTATTAGCCCATGAGTAGCTTATTCTGAATCAAACTCTTCTTTCCTGCGGTAGGGACACGCCCATGTGACACGCCCGTGGTGTACTCCTTCAGCTGTGGTTGATTCTGCTCGCCACACACGGTCGTGTGATCAACCCGTGGTTGATAGTCCAGGCCGTGCGATTTCTAATGTAGGCCTGTTTTGTCCCTTTTTGGCCCGTTTCTCATTCTTTTCAACTCCCTAAGCTCTCCTGAGTATAAAACATGAAACTAAGAGATTAGAAGCATCGAATTCATCAAATCTAATGAATATTTACCCAAAATTAAGCCAAGCATAGGGTTAAAATATGTGTAAATTACAATTTATCAATAGTATTAGTGAGGCCTTGGCCTATAACAGTAACAAATATTAGTCATTCATTGAATAGTATGTAATATCATTAATCGATGCAATAGCATTATAGTATCATTAATCAGTGCAGATATGCAGTTAGAAATCCTACCCAATCTAGCCTCAACACACCATTCCGTCCCGCCAAACACACCATGTGGGGATAAAATCGACACACCCCCAAGATTAGCACCAGTTGTGGCACTAAACTGTATTATAGCAAAGATGCTAGTAAAATAAACAACATATAGCCATCAGCAGGTCCTCAGTCGTCCTGTACGACCCGTGCAACCTTACCAATAATATGAACAGCACAAAGCCATCAATAGGTCCACAGTCATCTTGGGCGACCTGTGTGACCTTATTAGTACAATACACTTTCTCCAAATATAACAAACCCATCCCCATGCAATATGTCATGACATAATATCATACATGTGTACAAAATGTCATGCTCTGTCATAGTCATACATATCATAGAGCAAATCAGTCATACATAAAAGAAGGCCATAGCAGTCATTTCATCTCATAAGGTTATAACAGTCATTTTACTCTATGGGGGTATTTCGGTGATTTTAACCTATAGGGGTATGTCGATCATTCTACCCTACGGGGGTATTTCGGTCATTTTACCCTATGGGGGTATTTCATTCATTTTACCCTATGGGGGTATTTCAGTCATAAAAATTATACAGCTTGGCCCAATAATCTCCACAAGTTCGTGTGATTTACCTATGTGGGGCCCACAAGCTCGTTGGGCATACACGGCCTATTTTGGCCTTACAAGGCCCAAAACGCCCCAAGACCATGAGATCGCTCATGGTGGCCTCAATAGTCGAATGCCCACAATTTATACATTCCTGTTACCACACGAGCGAGCGCACGCTCGTGTAGTGCCAACGATAATATTTTTCGGCTTTTGTCGATTCACTCTTTAGGCAGTGTTTACACACCTTGTTTCTGTTTGTTGAGAATATCACCCACACCTTTGAAACCTACACTTGATCAACAATTCCCAATTAATGATTTAAACATTTACTCAATCGAATACAACAAGATCCCATTCGACAAACTCACACCACGTTACCTTTGATCGAGTAAAGAGGATAGTTTCACCTATCCAACCATTGATTATAAACCTTCTACCCTTCGACGGGTTCCTAGGCACAAACCAAAGATGGGTAAGCACTTAATCGATTAGCAACAAGATAACATTATACTATCTTCACTTACCAATAACGCGAGAATAGTATATGGGTTAGGGGTGTTACTGATTGAGAATGACACGTACTAAGTGTTGTGTAACAGCCTGGTTTAGACCCTAGTCAGAGTAGTGGTTTTGAGACCATAAATCTGAGGTCAAAAAAAATATTTTAATATTATTTTTGGTGTTTACAGTATGTGATTAAGCATGTGTGAAAATTGTATCGTTTGTGTGTCAATTTGTGAAAAAGGACTTAATCGTATAAAATGTAAAAGTTGTGTTCTAATTGATAAAGTGCTGAATTGGCATGGCTTTTTAAATATGAGGTCCTTATGTTGTAAATAGACCATTAATGGTTTGAATGGACAAGTACGGACATGAGATAATGGATTTTCAATGTTAATATTAAGGTTAAAATTGGTATTTGATTATTAAAGCTATTATAATTAAAATAACAAAAAAATTAAAAGCCATTATAATGTTCATCTTTGGCCAAAAATAACAAGTAAAGAATATAAAAATATTAAGCTAGGGTTCGACACTTCTAATGCTTAATTAAGGTATGTTTTTGCTTCAGTTTTTTTGTAATTTTTACGTTTTTGTGATCATTGCTTAGCATACTATCAAACCCATGCCCTAATTTTTGAATTTTTTGGTGATTTTGTAAGATTCCATTGATGAATGTTAGAGCTTTGTGATACTTGATGATGAATAATGAATAATTGTTGATATATTTTAATGTTTTGTAAAGTGATTTTTA
Source organism: Gossypium rotundifolium (assembly GCA_025506655.1). Taxonomy (NCBI): domain Eukaryota; kingdom Viridiplantae; phylum Streptophyta; class Magnoliopsida; order Malvales; family Malvaceae; genus Gossypium; species Gossypium rotundifolium. Next base: position 119,106,946 of record CP106734.1, on the reverse strand, counting down.
ACAAAAATGTCAAAAATGGGCTAAATTGTGAAAATGAGAAACTGGCAGACTAAAATGTGAGATAAATGAAATATGTGGGGTTGTATGAACATAAGAAAGATTCGGCCTAAGCATGGTTTAATGAAATTATGTGTATTTTGTGATTTTATGAAATATGGACTAAAATGTCAAAATGTGCGAATGTGAGGGCTATTTTGTAAAATGATCGAAAGATGTGTATTTGGATTAAATTGAACGAATTGGTGAATGAATGAGCTAAATTTGAATATGTATAGATCAAGAGAAGAGAAATTCAGACTTAGATCGAGGCAAGAACAAAATGCTCGATTGATCGACTTGTATCGTGTCTCTACGTCTGAGGCAAGTTCGTGTATAATACGAATTGTTAAATTTATGTTCACATATTATACAATGAATGGAAATGTGGTTGTTGATTTAGTAATGTGAATGAATGGGTTTGAAGAGATGTGGCACTAAGTGTTTGTAAATAGGATCGATACAGTGGTGATCAGCACTATGTGTAAAAAATAAAGAAAACATCGATAATATTAATTGGCATAGTGTGGGAGTATTTGATAAACCGTAAAATGAACATATTTTAATCCCACATTTAGCATAATTTTTGATAATTTTTCCCTTTAATTATGGAAAGAGGTGCTTCTAATCCTTTGTTTTCATGTTTTATATTCAGGAAAGCAGGAGGATGAAAAGAACGAGAAACAGCCTAAAATAGAAAAATGGGCCAAAGCATGAATTCCACACAGCCATGCCTTTTATGAAGAGTGGACCACGGCCTATACTCCGAAACTGTGCCTCATCAACAGGTTCGACCACGGCCTAAAATTGAATCAGACGGGCGTGTCCTTGCCACAGGAAAATAGAATTCTATTCGGATTAGGGTACTTAGAGGCAAAGAAAGCCATTTTAAAAGACCATATAACGACCCTAGAGGCCACTTAAAGAGGGGTTCAACGAGAGTTCAACAGAAGCATTCTGTCAGGGCTTTTCAGGCACTGAGCTAGGCCAAGGAGACGAGCCAGAGAAGCTGAATACAGGGGTTTACTCAAAAGAAGCCAGTTGGTTCATCTCAAAAAGCCGAAATCATACTCAAGACGAAGGAACTCTCCTTCAATTCCTTCAGGGGTTTTAGGGTTTTCTTATGCTTTATTTTATATTTTGTTCTGAGATGTTTTCTTTTACAATTATGAACTAAACCCTCAGATTCCTGAGAGGGATGAAACCTAAGATGGATCTTTTTATTGTTATCTGAGCTGTATGATAAATACTTGATTTGTTCTTAACTATGTGTTCTTAATTCTTTTTTTTTTTTTGGTATTTCTGGGATATTGGTTCAATAATTCATGCTCTTAGGTAGAGGAGGAATAGACCCTGTTTAAGAGTAGATTTAGCATAGTTAAGCGGAGTTGATCGCAACCCTAGAGATAGGATGACTAAAATCATTTGACGGGTCAAACCTAATATGGAGTCCATAGATCAAGTTAATGCAATTCTAGGGTTTTAATTAGAAAGAGATTTCAATTAATCAACCTAGCGTTAGACATTAGTAGCCTCGAGAGAGGTATTAATATAACTTAGGGAATCCTACGGATCAAGTCAAGTGAATAAATCGTCTAGTTCAGAGTTAGATAACAAGTGAAATCTAGGTGGATACTTCCTTAGGTATTGTCTAAATCAATCGGTTTTCTCTCAAGTCTTTCCTCAATCTTCTTTTTGTCTCCACATCTTTGGCTTAGTAGTTAGTTAATTTTAGATTAGTTAAATAAATCCCTTAATTCTTAGGCCAGATAATAGAAAGAAAGTTACTGTTAGTACTTTTGGTTCCTTTGGGTACGACAATCCAGTCTGGCCACTAAACTATACTACTGTTCGATAGGTACGCTTGCCTCCATCGTTGTGTTAGTTAGTTTCCAGGTTTGATCATACTTTTTATAAATTTTTAAGACTTTGACACACGATTGAGTTTTTGGCGCCGTTTTCGGGGAGCTAAAATATTAAGAACCTCAATTTTTATTACTTTAGCCACATATTTTTATTTTTGCAATTAAACTTTATTATTTTTTTATTTTACTTGTCTGAAATTTCTTTTTCTATTTCTCTTTTCCTAGCAGGTACCTCTAGTTTATGACTAGAAGGAAGCTGACAGGACCACTACTTTACGACAGTGACGTTGAAGGAACCGTACGCAGAAATCATAGAGAAGTAAAGCGAGGCATAAATTACATACAAGAAGAGCAAGAGGACGAAACTAATACCACCGAAGGGATGTTTGAGAATAATCCACTACCTCAGGAGGTGGCCGTGTTGGAACGCCGGCACCCCCAAGGCGCAGTGAAATAAAATTAATCCCGGTGATCCAGACCATGAATCCATGTGTGAGGAATGAATCGGGGTGAAATAAAGGTTTCAAAGTTACCGAAATTTCAATCTGAGTAGACAGTGACACCTCGGCAACAAGAGTTCTGATCTACTGTCAAACCAAGCCGCAACCTTTACGATGTAGACCTCTACGTAATCCACCCTGTTTGACTATGAACGGCAGAAATCTCCAAAACTGTTTTAGAGGTTTTATTTGCTTGACTATTTGCTAGACTTTTTTCAAGCAAGTTCTTAGGGTTTTCTTAATAAGTTTTTATCACTTATTACCTTTTATAATCGGTATATCTTTTATTAATTATAAAATTAAATAAATATAATAATGTTTTAACCGAAAATTATAATTACATTAATTATACCCAAAAGTTATAATTACATTAATCATAACATGGATTTGATAAACTATATTTATTTAAATTTATATACTGAACCAAATTCATATATTAATTCTCATTATGTGTACAACATCCTTGTACAAATAACATATTCAATATTTGATTGCCCAATTAAATTAATTCTTTAATTAATTTAATTCATGTGACAATCAAACATAATATCAACTATGTTTCATTCATTCATTTCAACCATAGGGTGTGACCCTGTAGGTTCTTGTAACATTAGCAATAATACTAGAACGATTCTAATGTTACAAACAATGAGTGGCATCTAGCAATGCATCATTGATACCTAAGTTACAAGAAGTCATGATTCGACATAACTTTTTGTGATTAACCTTTCATGCATTAATCCTTAAGTCCTTTATCTCTGGAATGGATACAAGTCATGGGATAGTCACACTTGTATGGTCCATCCCATGTTTCTTGATATCTTGAGTAGACTATGATATACAAATTAGTATGACATCTCATGTCAACTTATTTGAGCATGGCCATGCATTTCTAGTCTCACTCAATCAAGTGGCCTAAGATATTACTCCCATTATGTGGGAGGGACTTATCCTATATTGATCAACAATATCCTCTACATAGATTGTGGTATATCCACCATCGGCCTTTATAGAACAACCGATTCTGGTGTATGTTTGATCAGTATCAAAATATCGACTCACGATGTTGAGATAATGATTATCTCAAGTCTAAGGATCATATACATATTAATCACTATAAGTAATGTTGTGACAATTACATAATAATCCAAGAAACATACTCATAGCAGGTCAGTCCAATATGTTGTTCTCTAACCCACATATTCATGCATTGATTTTGACATTCCATATCAATGACAACTCTTTATTATCAATCAACTACATGTTAGTCTTAATGCATTATCGTTGTCCTAGTCAACAATAATACTTGACTAAGGATATTTTAAGAATAATCATATTATTCTCAGGACATTATTATAAAATAGTTTATTTGTACAAACAGAAGGAAAAAACTGAAATAATAATGACAACGCTTTATATTAATAAACATGGTAAATCAAGTATGTTATTACAACTATCTCATGATTGATCTTTGGGAATACTCTTACAATCTCCCACTAGCACTAAGACCAATCACTCATATATCTAATACCAAGTGACTTAGTGTGACGATCATGCTTCATTGTGTCGAGGCTTGGTCGGGGATCAAGAATGTTATCATCTGTAGGTACTCAGATATCTCCACATCTCCTCGATCGATAATCTCTCGGATAAGATGATAGCGCCTAAGTATATGTTTGGATCGCTGGTGAGATCTGGGTTGTTTAGCTTGTGCAATGGCTCCATTGTTATCACCTCGGAGTTCTATAGCATCTGATATGCTAGGCACAACCCCTAGTCCAATAATAAACTTCTTGATCCAAACCGCTTCTTTTCTCACCTCACTTGGTCATAATATACTAAACCACCGTTGTAGAACCAGCCATCTTTGTACTTTTCTTTGAACTCTTCCAGCTCACAGCACCACCATTAGGCAAAATAAAAATCCTGATTGCGATCGAGAATCGTCCGTGTCAGTTTGGAAACTGGCATCAGTGTAACCTTTTACACTTAACTCTTCCTCACCTCCATATATTAGGAATGTATCCTTAGTTCTTCTTAAGTACTTAAGGATATGCTTGACTGTGGTCCAGTGACCTTCACCAGGATCTACTTGGTACCTGCTCGTCATACTTAAGGCATACAAGACATTTGGACGGGTACATAACATGGCATACATGATAGATCCAATAGCAAAAGCATATGGAATTTTACTCAAACGTTCTCTCTCTTGTGGAGTTGAAGGACACATTTCCTTCGAGAATGAAATACCATGTCTCATAGGTAGGAATCCTCTTTTAGATTCTTCCATACTGAACCTTTTCAGTACTTTGGCTTAGACCCAGTAGTCGTCTTGATCTATCTCTATAGATCTTGACTCCTAAGATGTAAGTAGCTTCGCCCAAGTCCTTCATAGAAAAATGGCTTCCTAACCAAGTCTTAATAGACTGCAAGGTAGGTTTGTCATTTCCCATGATAAGTATGTCATCCACATACAGTACCAAGAATGTGATAGTGCTCCCACTAACTTTTTTGTAAACACATGGTTCATCTTCATTTTTGATAAAACCAAACTCTTTGATTGCATCGTTAAAAAAAAGATTCCAACTTCGAGAAGCTTTCTTTAATCCATAAATGGATCTTTGTGCTTACAAATCTTTCTAGGATCTTTTGGATTGACAAAACCTTCAGGTTGTGTCATGTACACATCCTCTTCAAGTTTCCCGTTAAGGAAAGTTGTTTTGACTTCCATCTGCCAGATTTCATAATCATGAAATGCAGTTATGGCGAGCAAGATCATGGTGGATTTAAACATAGCTACAGGAGAAAATGTTTCATCATAGTCAACACCATGAATTTGATGAAAACTTTTAACGACTAATCGCCCTTGTATGTTTGTACATTACCATCCATGTCGGTTTTCTTTTGAAAACCCACTTGCACCCTATAGGTTTAACCCTTCTGTGGGTCAATCAAAGTCCATACTTGATTTCCATACATGGAATCCATCTCGCATCTCATGGCCTCAATCCATTTTTCGAGTCCGGCTCGTCACCGCTTCTTGATAAGTCCTAGGCTCATCTTGATCTATAAGAAGAATGTTACCATGCGTTGTAATGAGAAATCCATATCTCTCAGGTGCATGGCGTTCTCTTTAAGATCTTCGCGGTGGTTGTGTTTCTACAGCAGTTACTTGTTCCTCAATTTCTTGTGGAATTTGCTATTGTTCTATCTCTGGTTCAGTGGTATCTTGTGATTCTCGAATTTCTTCAAGTTCAATCTTTCTCCCACTTCCTTTTCTAGAAATAAATTCTCTCTATAAGAAGACACTAGTCCGAGCAACAAACATTTTGTTCTCAGTGGGATTAAAGAAATAATAACCGTTGGTTTCTTTCGGATACCCCACAAAAATACACCTTTCAGATTTGGGTTCAAGCTTAGTAGACGTCTGATGTTTAACATAAGCTTCACAACCCCAAATTTTCATTAAAGACATACTGGGACGTTTCCCAGTCCACATCTCATATGGTGTCTTTTGAACCGATTTAGATGGAACACTATTTAGTGTGAAAGCAGCTGTCTCAAGTGCATGTCCCCAAAAAGAAGTCGGTAGATCAGCATGACTCATCATAGATCGAACCATGTCTAATAGAGTTCAATTTTTTCTCTCAGAAACTCCATTCCATTGAGGGGTAGTAGGAGGAGTAACTTGTGAGACAATCCCACATTCCTTCAATAGATCATCAAACACTAGGCTCAAATACTCTCCACCTCGATCAGATCGAAGTGACTTGATAGTTTTGCCTAGTTGATTTTGTACTTCATTTCTGAATTCCTTGAACTTTTCAAGGGACTCAGACTTATGGCACATGAGATAAAGATACCCATATCTACTGAAATCATCAATGAAAATAATGAAGTATTGAAATCCACCTCTGGCCTGTGTATTTATTGGTCCGCATACATCAGAATGTATTACACCCAATAAATCACTAGCTCATTCACTTTTACCAGTAAAAGGAGATTTAGTCATTTTTCCCAGTAAGTATGATTCACATACTTCAAATTGTTCAAAATCAAATGAATCTAAGAAACCATCTTTATGGAGTATGGATATGCGTCTCTCACTTATGTGGCCCAAACGACAATGCCAAAGATAAGTTTGATTTGAGTCATTTATTTTAGATCTTTTAGTATTTATGTTGTAAATAGGATTCAATTGATCTAAAATATAGATGCCATTAATCAATTGTGCCGAACCATAGAAAACATTATTGAGATAAAAGGAACAACAATTATTCTTAATAATTATCTCAAAACCAATTTTGTTTAAATAAGAAACTGAAATAATGTTTTTAGTCAAACTCGGCACAAAATAACAATCCTCTAAAAATAAATCAAGTCCACTAGGCAAAGATAAAGTATATGTTCCCATAGCTAATGCAGCAACCTTTGCTCTATTTCCAACTCGCAGGTCCACATCTCCTCTAGCCAACGTCCTACTCCTTTGCCTGTACAAAAGTACAAATATGAGAACCACAACCAGTATCTAATACCCAAGAAGTAATAGTTGATAAATTAATATCAATAACATAAATACCAAGCAGACGTTTAGCTTGTTTTGGCCTTCTTGACTTCCTCAAGATAGATAGGGCGATTCGCTTCCAATGTCCAACACACCACAATGAAAGCGCTTTCCTTCCTTAGACACTCCACCTTTAGGTTTCATTGCGCCTTTCCTTTTCCGTGCTTGGGCTTACCTTTGCCCTTGGGCTTTGTCCAACTTTGGCCTTTCCTTGCCCTTGTTGTCACGGACCATCAAGATGGGCTTGGTCCAACCTTTTCATGTTACCTCCAGCAGCTCATAACATATCGAGCAAGCTGTGGTAGAATCTTGTCAATTTCATTCATATTGAAATTAAGGACAAACTGGCTATAGTTATTTGGCAATGATTGCAGAATAACATCAGTGAGCAACTCTTGGCCCAATAGAAAACCAAGCTTCGACAGACTTTCAATATAGCCAATCATCTTAAGGACATGAGGTCCTACTGGGCTTCTTTCAGCCAACTTACACTGGAATAGGGCTTTAAAGATATCAAACCTCTCTTGTCGTGCTTGCCCCTGATAAATTTCTTTCAGGTGCTCGATCATATCATAAGCAACCATGTCTTCATGTTGCTTCTGAAGCTCAGGATTCTTAGTGGCAAGCATAAGACATCCAACATCCACCATGTCATCGAGATACTTCTTGTAAGCATCTCTATTAGTTCTCAAGGCATTAACAGGTGGTTCATTAGGAAGTGGTTGGTCAATGACATACAATTTTTGTCCTTGTTTGAGGACAATTCTCAAGTTACGGAACCAGTCAAGAAAATTCAAACCATTCAATTTCTCCTTCTCAGGGACCGATCGTAATGACAGTGTGCGAGTATTTGCAGCCATAATATATCTACAACAATTAAATATGCATGTGAGTAAATTTACCAAGTTTATATCAATCATTAAAAAGACTTTATTAAATGATGATCCCACTATTTTATTTCAAAATTAATAACCCCCATATATTAATTTCAGAAAAACTTTCTCCAAAGTATTTCTAGTGGGTTAAGGATCCATATTTCACCTCCTCTTAAGTCAGCTTTGGCTTTACTCTCAAGACGATGGTTATTTAGGTAAGCAACCTTTGCTAATTACTTCATATGTAACTCCTAGTATTTAGTGAACAACTCTTGTTCTAATCATCTAATGATTTATCTAATTTAATTTCCTCTAGGTTTCTAATCCTATTAGAGTAACCTAGTTAAGTCATTTACCAATTTTTAACCAGCGAATATCACTTGTTTATTCTTCGCGTTTAACCAAGATAAATATTAGTACTTCGCTTTGGCAGAACCTACATAGTATTGATCGAGGCCTTAACGAGGGCATTGGAAGGCCATGTTGACTTAATATTTTAATAGAGGATTTTATTAAAGATATTCCATCTTACCAATTATGGTCTACTTTAGTCCATTTAGTCTTTTAATTGATCTCATCAATTAATGGGGTTTATTATTAAATTTTAATATATAAAATTGGCATGCTTTAGACATCCATAGCATCTCATACATGAATAAATAAAGCAATAACTAAATGCAATAGTTATAGCCGATAAACTAAGGTGATTCAACCCAAGCCAATGTGAGAACCAAAAGGAAACCTAAAGGTGTAAGTAGTTTCACAAACTACCAATCCACAATAGTTGTCCCAACTTCCTTCTCGTCTAGCCCACAACTCTTGCAAATTACAGTATGCAGAAAATCATTTTACATAAGAGGAAGTAAGATGAGAAGAGAAATACAAGAGAATAGTAGTAAGGCACGACACGCAGGCCGTATTTATATATGTAATTACAACCTTTTATCAAATGGGTCATCGGGCTATAACTATGCATTTCAAACACCGTGCATGTAAAAAATAACATACATAATTCAATGATTTTTCTAAGGTGAATTATAAAATATCCTTTCAACCTTTTGTGGCCCATGAAGTTTATAAATTTCTTTTATTAACAAAACATATTGTAATAAGAAGATGGGGTCTGAGGCGGTCAGAGGAAGACGGCCAAAGGCCCCATGCAGTATGGACTTAGGTACGGGCGAGCCCAGGTATAAATCGCCTACCCCAGTCAAATGAAACCTCACGATTTGATAACTTTTATCAACAAAATCGTGTTTTCAAGATTTTAATCCTTGAGGTTTCATATCGGAACAACCCTTGTTCCACTAGCCAGTTAACCCTTATTGGAAACTGTAAATGCCACCGTCGAAATATTACAGATTTGTTAATAGTTAAAGTAATAACATAAAATCGAATAGGTCACAACACCATGATTAACATTTAATCAATTATCGAAAGGAACAGTTATCAGCTTATGCTTAAACGATTTAAACAACCAAAAACGTAGTAAAATTAAAGCATGCATCTCATACAATTGCATCACACAAGTATTTAAACCCGAGTCCGTATCACACAAGTGGCTCTGATACCACTGTTGGAACGCCGGCACCCCCAAGGCGCAGTGAAATAAAATTATTCCCGATGATCCAAACCATGAATCCATGTGTGAGGAACGAATCGGGGTGAAATAAAGGTTTCGAAGTTGCCAAAATTTCAATCTGAGTAGACAGCGATGCCTTGGAAACAAGAGTTTTGATCTACTATCGAACCAAACCGCAAACTTTACGATGTCGGCCTCTACGTAATCCACCCAGTTTGACTATGAGCGGTAGAAATCTCCAAAACTGTTTTAGATGTTTTATTTGCTTGACGGCTGCTAGACTTTTTTCAAGCAAATTCTTAGGGTTTTTCTTAATAAGTTTTTATCACTTATTACCTTTTATAATCGGTATATCTTTTATGAATTATAAAATTAAATAAATATAATAATGTTTTAACCAAAATTATAATTACATTAATTTTACCCAAAAGTTATAATTACATTAATTATAACATGGATTTGATAAACTATATTTATTTAAATTTATATACTGAACCAAATTCATATATTAATTCTCATTATGTGTACAACATCCTTGTACATATAATATATTCAATATTTGATTGCCCAATTAAATTAATTCTTTAATTAATTTAATTCATGTGACAATCAAACACAATACTAACTATGTTTCATTCTGCTCATTTCAACTATAGGGTGTGACCACAGAGGTTCTTGTAACGTTAGCGATAATACTAGAACGATTCTAATGTCACAAATAATGAGTGGCATCTAGCAATGCATCATTGCTACCTAAGTTACAAGAAGTCATGATTCGACATAACTTTTTTTGATTAACCTTTCATGCATTAATCCTTAAGTCCTTTATCTCTGGAATGGATACAAGTCATGGAATAGTCACACTTGTATAGTCCATCCCATGTTTCATGATATCTTGGCTAGACTATGATATACAAATTAGTATGACATCTCATGTTAACTTATTTGAGCATGGCCATGCATTTCTAGTCTCACTCAATCAAGTGGCCTAAGATATTACTCCCTTTACGTAGGAGGGACTTATCCTATATTGATCAACAATATCCCTCAACATAGATTGAGGTATATCCAACATCTTCCTTTATAGAACAACCAGTTACGGTGTACATTTGACTATATCAAAATATACGACACACAATGTTGGGATAATGATTATCTCAAGTCTAAGTATCATATACATAATAATCACTATGAGTAATGTTGTGACAATTACATAATAATCCAAGAAACATACTCATAGCTGGTCAGTCCAATATGCTGTTCTCTAACCCACATATTCATTCATTGATTTTGACATTCCATATCAATGACTACTCTTTATCATCAATCAACTACATGTTAGTCTTAATGCATTATCGTTGTCCTAGTCTTAATACATGTTGTCATATTATTCTCAGGACATTATTATAAAACAGTTTATTTGTACACACAGAAGGAAAAAACTAAAATAATAATGACAACGCTTTATATTAATAAACATGGTAAATCAAGTATGTTATTACAACCATCTCATGATTGATCTTTGGGCATACTCTTACAGGCCGATCATCATGCTCCTCGAACTATGTATGATTATGCTAAATCCAATTTAACAGGAGTCGAATCGAGTATTGTTAGACCTACTATAGCCACTAATAATTTTGAACTGAAACCTAACACTATTCAAATGATTCAATGGTTTGTTCAGTTTGATGGTTTGCAGAACGAAGACCCGAATACTCATTTAGCAAATTTTTTAGAATTCTGTGATACCTTCAAAATAAATGGTGTTTCTGATGATGTCGTTTGTCTTCGTTTATTTTCCTTTTCTTTAACAAATAAAGCCAAAAAGTGGTTACATTCTCTTCTACGAGGATCAATCACTACATTGGACCAAATGACCAAAAATTTTTTACTGAAATATTTTCCACCAGCCAAAACGGCCAAATTAAGGAATGATATCTCTTCTTTTGTGCATATGGATTTATAAAAATTATATGATGCATGGGAGAGATACAAAGATTTGTTGAGAAGGTGCCCACACCATGGTTTACCCATGTGGTTACGGGTCCAAACTTTTTACAATGGTGTGAATCCTTCAATCAAGTATTTGATTGACTCAGTAGCCGGTAGAACCCTAAATAACAAAACTCCTAAAGCAGCTTACGAGTTTATAGAAGAGATGTCACTGAATAACTATTAGTGGCAAGTTACAAGGACAAAGCCAACTAAAGCAGCCAGAGTTTTCAATCTCGATGTAGTCACCATGCTATCAAATCAGGTAGAGATGATGAATAAAAAATTGATGGTTTATGTGGTTCTTTGCAGGTACATCCAATTGTGCAATGTGACTCAAATCTAGGAGGTATGGCGAATCCTAAGTACCCACCCTAAAATCATGGCATGGAAAGCGAACAGATAAACTATACAAGTAACAATTTCAGATCTCAAAATAACCCTTATAGTAATACTTATAATCCAGGTTAGAGGAACCACCCCAAATTCTCGTAGGGTGGCCAAGGAAATCAGAGACAACAACCACCCTCTCCAAACTTCCAACAACAGTCCTACCCACAGGAAAAAAAAGCCGAACCTTAAAGAGATGCTGACAAAATTCATAGCGGTATTTGAAACTCGTTTTCAAAACACCGAGACAACACTTAAAAATCAACAAGTATTGATTAAAGGAATCGAGAACCAATTAGGGAAACTCGCAAAGCTGATATCCAAACGACCACTAGGTAGCTTGCCAAGTAACACTGAGATTAATCCAAAAGAGCAAATTCAAGTCATAACAGCTCAAGATAGTGAAGGATCAGTAGAATCTGAACCTGAGCCAAGGCAAGAACCTGTGGTAAGTGAAGGTAAGGTTGAGGTAAGCCAAGAAAAACCAAAATCAGTAATTAAAGAATACAAACCTCGTATACCTTACCTGAATGCAATGAAGGAAGACAACACAGAAGAACAGTTTGGTAAGTTCCTTAAACTCTTAAAGAAACTACATATTAACTTACCGCTTCTTGAAGCTCTTTCGCAGATGCCAGATTCAAGGAAATTTTTAAAAGAGCTCTTAACGAATAAGCGAAAGTTAAACGAAGAGTCGCATGTGGAACTAAACGCATTGCGCTCGGTAATGTTACAGAACAGACTACCACAGAAATTAAAAGATCCAAGGAGTTTTACAATTCCATGTTTAATTTGTAGTTTATCTGTTGATAATGCTTTGGCTGATTTAGGGGCAAACAACAATGTTATGCCATCTAAAATGTTTATACAGCTAGGTCTAGGGAAACCCAAGCAAACTAGGATGAGTATTCAACTAGCTGATAAGACTATTCAAATTCCTAAGGGTATAATTGAAGATGTACTAGTTAAAGTTGACAAATTCATATTCCCCGTGACTTCGTTGTTTTAGATATGGATGAAGACAATAGCATCCCTTAATTATAGGAAGACCTTTTCTAGCAACCCGCCGGATCTAAAATTGATGTTAGTATAGGTGAACTCATACTTCGTATAGGTGACGAATCAATCAGTCTTAAAGCTCTCGACTCAGCTAGGACATCGAGTGAGAAAGGTGAAGACGTATATTCTATCGATAATTATTAAATTAAACATTCTTTTCAGGAAACACCGAGGAAATACATGATAAAGCCAGATCCTATAGCTCATATCCATAAGGAAATATCTCATGAGGAATGACGGCTTCAAACCGATGAGCTAGATGAGTGGGAGACACATTTCAAGGAGAAATAAAATCCACACGAAGTGAAACCGAAGGAACCCCCAGAATAGCTTAAAAGAACATAAAATCACTTCAAAATAGGAGATCAGGTACTATTAGATAGAACACACGCAAATCGCCACATCAAACCTCAAGACAAACGAAGAGATCCCTTTACGGTGCTTTTAATGCTTTCCTTACGAGCAATGAGATAAGTAATTCTACATTCGGTACTTTTAAAGTAAACTCTACTCGACTCAAACTATATAATGATAGCATGAAAAAGGATTTTTCACTCCATAAACCACCGTGAAGGTACGAATGAGAGTTAAGTCTAGCTTAAGACTTTAAACGAGCACTTCTCGGGAGGCAACCCGAGCACTAACCCTATTTATTTTTATTCCTTTTTCATCTAGTACCTAACTACAAACTAACCAAGTTAATAAAGTGAAGAATTCCACACCACATGGCCTTACACATGGCCGTGGCCATGGCCTTATGGATACTACGGATGTTAGCTCTGGCATGGCAAAGATAGTACAAGACAGGACGAGAAAAATATATTCAAATCATAGACTCAACTAACACCACTACCGTAACACGTACCGTGGCGACAATCGTTGAACCAACACGGGCGTGGCAATCCAAAGCAAGGAGTGGGAGAAGTGATTGAACCACTACATGGCCGTGCGATATGGCCGTGGGACACAACACGCCCATGGGACACGGGCATGGGGATGTACCAGAACTGAAAATTTCTATTTAAAACACCCCTCTCCCCTTCTCACCAACTCCCTATTCACTCTTCGCTCGCCTCCATCTTCACTTTCCTCCTTCTTCATTCTCTAAAGTCTTGACCTACTCTTCAACAATGTCGAAGAAATGGAAAGATCCTAGCCCAGTCTCCCTGTGCGAGACTAATCAACATAATTTCATGCCGGCCACTTCATCCACTCGACAAGCCAAGGGTCTTTGAGGCCATTTAGCTTTTATTTTTCTTTTCTCTTCTCTTTTATTTTCCTTCTCTTTGACTTTATTAGGCTTAATTTAGTTTATTTCATTTTAGTTTCTTGGTTTTAGGTTTAAAAGGCTGCTAGGGAATCACACACCACGTCCTTAGAAATCACACTCACATTGCGAACCATCTACCAATAAAGACCTTTCGGTCTAGTAATCGGTTCTTTTAGTCTTATTTCCCTTTCTACACTCTTTCTTTCTATTTGTCTTTTCTTTAAATATACAATTAGTGTATTTTGAATTATTTTTTACTATTTCCTGGCTAATTCTTCACAAGTCACCCAATTTCTTCATCTAGCGCAGAGATTGTCAGCGGCCACCAGACCACGACCACTGCCAACTCCAAGATCTCATCCAAAATTCAGGAAGTTACACTTCTCTCCCTTACTTTTGATTTTCTTGTTATATGATTATTATCTATCTTTGTACATTGAGAGCAATGTACATCTTTAGTGTAGGGGTGAAAATTATTTAGAAAAAGTGCCTAACTTTTTGCATTATCCTCAAATCCCTGAATGATATTCTATCTTAAAGTAATTTTCTCATATCACTAATTAGAATGAAATTCCTGTTGATTCATGATTTTTATTGATATGTTTTAGATTAAGTCATTGATAATTGTGCATTGATAATTTAAACTTCAAGATATTAGAGAATCAAGCATGATGAGTCTATTTTCAAAAGAATTAAAAATTTTGTTAGGTTGTCTACTTGAATCTAATTGTTACCTTGAAGTTTGAAATTTACAAAGTTTATATCAAAAGCTAATAATTTTTTGTAAGATTTTGAGCCTTTTAGAGCAAACATTCTTTTCGTTCTCACTTCTTTTGATTATGAGTGTATCAACATTGATTTGTTATTCTAGAACTTGCTTCGATTATACATGTCAAGATCACACTATTGATTTGATATACGAGAGATGATTAAGGCACTTAGGATTTAACCTACTTACTCCACTAAAAGCCTTATAATTGACCCCTAGCGAGCCCCTTTGATCCTAACAACCCTTTTATTGACTCAACCCACTAATATTAACCCAAACTCATCTTGTATTTGTTATCACCATTCCTTTTGACTACCTTCTTTTGAGACTTGTTTTGATCGGTTGCCTAATTATATTATTTCAGTTTTAATGTTTTATATTACATTGATTTATTCTTAAATTTTTTTTTGAATTATATTCATTATTAGTTCTATAATTAAGTGAACCTATACGTTTAATTTCAACATCTTGAAAAAAAAGCTCGCATTATTAGTATTACAAGTTTTCAATTGATGTCATTATTCAGTTTATTAGTTCATTTTTCTAGTTAGGTAATTTGTCAATTCAATCTTGATTCTAGCCCTTTTAATTCAGCCTTTATCCACAACATTAACCTAAGCCCTATTACAACCCTTTTTAAAGACCTTTTGATTTGTGTATCATCTCATTTTACAGTGGTGGAGATTTGATTTTCATGCAAGCCTATGGGATTAACTTTACATGTTTGACTAATGAGTGCTTTATTTTTGAACCTTAAACACCTTGAGTGATTTGAGTGAATCCTTAGTGAGGACGTCAACTTTTGACGATTTTGAATTAAGGGTACTCATTCGGATAAGGGGAAAACACCTATGCTTTCATACTAAAAACTTATGACTTTGATTATTTGAATTTTTAGGACTCTTTGAGTTGAATTATCCATGTATAAATTATATATGAATTATGATAAAGCATTATTGATGAACATTATGAATAGAGGAAGTTCGTTTTAATTGTGAGTTGAGAATTTTGCTTGAGGACAAGCAAAAGCTTTATAAACCATAAAATTAACATATTTTTTCCCTTTAATTTTGGAAATAGGTGCTCCTAATCCTTTGTTTTCATGTTTTATATTCAGGAGAGCACCGGAGGATAAAAAGAACGAGAAATAAGCCAAAAATGGAGAAAATGGGCCAAAGCACGAATTCCACATAGCCGTGCCTCTTAAGAAGAGTCGACCATGGCCTGGACCCTAAAATGCACGGTTGTGCCTCATCAAGAGGTTCGACCACAGCCTAAAATTGAATCACACAAGCGTGTGCCACGGGCGTGTCCCTGCCACAAGAAAATAGAATTCTATTCGGATTAGGGTTCTTAGAGGCAAGGAAAGCCATTCCAAAAGCCTATATAATGACCCTAGAGGCCACTTAAAAAAGGGTTCGACGAGAGTTCGACAGAAACCTTTTGTCAGGGCTTTTCGGGCGCTTAGCTAGGCCAAGGAGCCGAGCCAAAAAAGCTGAATATAGGGATTTACTCGAAGGAAGCTAGTTGGTTCATCTCAAGAAGTCAAAATCATACTCAAGACGGAGGAACTCTCATTCAATTCCTTTAGGGGGTTTTAGGGTTTTCTTATGTTTTCTTTTATATTTTCTTTTGAGATATTTTCTTTTACAATTATGAACTAAACCCTCAGATACCTGAGAGGGATGAAACCTAAGACGGATGTTGTTATTGTTATCTGAGCTGTATGATAAATACTTGATTTGTTCTTAATTATATGTTCTTAATTCTTATTTTGGTATTTCCGAGATTTTGATTCAAAGATCCATGCTTTTAGGCAGAGGAGGAATAGACCCTGTTTAAGAGTAGATCTAGCATAGTTAAGCGAAGTTGATTGTAACCCTAGAGATATGATGACGAAAAATCTACCGAATTAGGGTTAAACCTAATATGGGAGTCCATAGATTGAGTTAATACAATTCTAGGGGTTTTAAATAGAAAGAGATTTCAATTAATCAACCTAGGGTTAGACGTTAGTAGCCTTGAGAGAGGTATTAATATAACTTAGGGAATCCTACGGATCAAGTTAAGTGAATAAATCGTCTGGTTCAGAGTTAGATGACAAGTGAAGTCTAGGTGGATTCTTCCTCAGGTATTGTCTAAATCAATCAGTTTTCTCTCAAGTCTTTCCTCAATCTTCTCTTTGTCTTCGTACCTTTAGCTTAGTAGTTAGTTAATTTTAGATTAGATAAACAAATCCCTTAATTCTTAGGCTAGATAATAGACAGAAAGTTAGTATTAGTACTTTTGGTTCCTTTGGGTTCGACAATCTGGTCTTGCCACTAAACTATACTACTATTCGATAGGTGTGCTTGCCGCCATCGTTGTCTTAGTTAGTTTCCAGGTTCGATCATTCTTTTTATAAATTTTTAAGACTCTGACACATGATCAGCAACACTGAGTCAAATTCAATTTAATGTAAAGGCACTAAGTGCGCGATGATATTAAAGCTTCGGCTAAGAAATTGGCAATAAGTGTCCGAGTAAATTTAATGGTGAAAGAAGACTAAAAAATTGTGTTATTGAGCATTGAGTAGCAAAAGTGATAGTTTATTAAATAATGGTGCAGGTATGTACGGAACCTATGTGGATGATGATATTGTATATGGGATAAATGGATGATCATGTAAGTATTGACTATAGATGAGATTGTGTATTATTGTGAATTACACCATCTGATAGTTAATATTGTTTATTGAATTTGAATAGTTGAGTTAAATGTGTTATATTACGAACTTACTAAGCTTTAAAGCTTACTGTGTGAAGTCTTTCTCTGTTTTACAATGTCATTAAATCTAGCTCGAATCTAGAGATCGTCAGTGACTCAATCACAGTATCAGTCATCTATTTTGGTACTTTTGGAAGTTGTATATTTATTATATGGCATGTATAGGCTAGTGAATATGGTATGTTTTGAGATGTATAGATCTAGCCATGTGATATGGCTTGATAATTTGATGATTTTGATATATGTTTTGGGACATGTAAAAAGGGTGGTTAGTATGTGTATATGTAACTTTGTGTGAATTATTTTATGGTATGTTTTGGTGATATGGAGGTAGTATGTTTCATACTTAATTTTGGTAAGGATTAAATGATGAATGGATTATATGATTTTTGTGTGAAGTTGATACTTTGGATTGGTAATGTTGAGTTGAATTTGTATAGTGAAATGAATGATGATGTTAAGAGGCTAAGTTGTGAATAATTTGGTATGTTTTGGATGTATTTGAGATATGAATTTGGTATGGCTTGGTGCTTGTAGGAGTGACCCAAATTTTGGGTGGAAATTTGGCCTTGCAAACGGCCTATAGTTGCCAACACGGTTGAGCACACGGCGTGTGGCTCAATCGTATCTCTTAAGTTTGTAATTCAAAACAAGTCAGTCTCGCACATGGGCTAGTCACAAGAGCGTGTGATAGGCTATGTGAATTATGTCAGTGTTCCTCACTGGTCAAGCGCACGGGCGTCTCTTCAGCCGTGTGGACAAGTCAGTATGTATGCCTTATTTTGCCATGGCTTGGACACATGGGTGTGTCTGAGGATACTATAAGAGTGTTTGATGAATTATCATGTACTCTTGATGAATGCTTAAAATGTATTGTTTCATTGTTGAGAGATACGACATATCATTGGTGGAAAACATTGATATCTATAGTTCTGAGAGAAAGAATCACCTGGGATTTCTTTCAAGCTAAATTCTGGAAGAAATATATCAGTCAACTGTTTATAGACCAGAAACATAAAGAGTTCCTAGAGCTGAAATAGGGCCATATGTCTATTACGGAATACGAATTGGAATTTGTAAGATTGATTTCGTATGCATGAGAATGTGTTTCGAAAGAAACTATTATGTGTAAACGATTCATCGAAGGATTAAATGAAGGCATTAAACTTCTTGTCAGAAGTCTTGATTTGAATGAATTTGTAATATTGGTTAAAAGAGCCTACAAACCTAAGGAGCCTAGTAAAGAAAAGAAGAAAGATGATTCAGAAGCTAGAGACAAAAGAAAAAGGTCAACGAGCAAGTCGTATCATTCTACGTCAAAGAAATTCAAAGATGCAACCAATTGCTCAAATGTTTCGTTCGGACATTCGAGTAGAGATCGTGTGAAACAAAATACTGGTCCTAAAACTCAAACTCCAATAGAATCAAGTGTTGAAAGTGTCAGAAGCAATAAGCTTGAGAGTAGACAGTGTGGGAGACGTCATATCGGAGAATGCTGGGCAAGTATAATAATAGAGCTCATTATAAATGTCGATCACGAGATCATTTTATTTGGGATTGCCTAGAGTTAGTTGAGAAAGATAATGTTCAGAGTGCGAGGCCAAGTAATATGACAGCTAGGGGTAGACCACCCAGAAACACCTAGAATGTGAGTGGTAATCAGAGATGTAATACCCTTAAACTTGGCCTAGACGTAATGGCAAAATCTGGCGTGCCACATTAAAATGTTTCTCAAAAACCATGTTTTCATTGAAAACCCTTCTTAATATTTAAAAACTAAAGTCTCAGTTTGTGTTCGTTCAATTTCAAAATGTCAATCATTGAAAAGTTAATCACTTTTAAAAACACTATTAACTTCGTTAAAAATCTCTTTTAGTTGCGGAAGCTAATTTAAGGTAAAGAAGTTTGAAACGTATGTTTTTAAAAATAGTAATTAGGTTGAAAAATCGTCTATGTCTAACAGATATAAAGCGTAGCAAAATCCAAAATTCAGAATTAAATCCAGAGAGGCCTTATTACAAAAATTAAAACCCAAAACGAAATTTAAAATATATATAAAGTCCAAAGCATAATAGCCGCAGTCGTGTGGTCACCTCTGAGTCCCTCGCAGCACCGATCCTCCTAACGCTAGGGATTACCTGCACAGTTTAAAAAGGGGTGAGTTTACGAAAACTCAGTGTGTAATCCCCTTACTAGAGTAATAGTCAGTATACAGAAAAAGAAACCGAAACAGTCTGGGCCAAAGCCCTTTAATAGTAATAGTACAGTCCAGTTCAGAGCATACGTAGGCTAAAGCCCACTACAATATCATTTGGGTCATAGTCCATAACAGAATCAATTAAGCCTAGCCCAAACCAATAACAAAACAAGCGGCCTAAGCCCAAGATAAAGGATGATCTCATAAATGATATGCAACAAGATGATGATGCATCCCACCCCGATCTGGCCAACACACCACCCGTACCAACCCTACACTTACGTGGGGATAAAATCGACCCACCCAGCCAACACACCAAGCTTAGCACTAGTTGCGACACTAAGTCAATAGAACGACTCAGCACCATAGACAGAAAGGCTAAAAGTCATAAATATCGCAGTAACGCTACCAGTTAACAGAACGGCTAAAAGCCAGAAATAGAATGGTTATAAACCATCATCATTATGGCACAGAGCCATAATCAGGATGCGACAAAGCTATCTGTAACTGTAATAAGTTTGGCACATAGCCATCAGCGACGATAATATAATTGGCACACAACCACAGGTAATTATGATCGACAGAGAGTCATCAGTATATACGTTAGGGACATAGCCATGAATTTGATATAATTTTGGGTATGGATTGGCCAACTTTACATAATGCTATTGCGAATTGAAAATGGAACGGTACTGATTTAAGAATTCAGAATGGTGAGATAATTCAAATTGAATCTAGTGATTTGAAAGGGCTACCAGCTGTAATATCTTCAATGAAAGCTTTGAATTATGTGAAAACGGGATGTGAAGCCTATTTTGCATATGTGATAGATACAAAAGTGATAGAAAGGAAAGTTGAATCTGTGTCTGTGGTTTGGGAATTCCCTGATGTGTTTCCTGAAGAATTACTGGGATTACCTTCGATACGAAAATTTGAGTTTGGCATTAACTTAGTATCGGGGACAACTCCGATATCAATAGCTTCGTACAAATGGCATCGACTGAATTAAAAGAGTTCAAGTCTCAGTTGCAAGAGTTGACCGATAGAGGATTTGTTCGATCAAGTTTCTCACCTTGGGGTGCTCCTGTGTTGTTTGTGAAATAGAAAGATGGAACTATGAGAATGTACATTTACTACAGACAACTCTACAAGGTTACTATAAATAATAAATATCCTTTGCCACATATTGATGATTTGTTTGATCAATTGAAAGGAGCTACAGTGTTTTCGAAAATAGATATGAGATTAGGATATTATCAGTTGAGAGTTAAATAATCAGATGTGCCGAAAATTACTTTCTGAACAAGATACGGACAATATGAATTTTTAGTAATGCCTTTTGGATTAACGAATGCTCCTCTAATATTTATGGATTAGATGAATCGAATCTTCAGACACTATTTGGATCAATTTTTTGGTTGTGTTCATAGATGACATATTGATCTATTCTTGTGATGAGACGCAACATACCGAGCATTTGAGGATCGTGTTACACACTTTGCATTAGAAGCAATTATATACAAAGTTTAGTAAATGTGAGTTTTGGTTATGTGAGGTTGGTTTTCTAGGACATATAGTGTCAGTTGCGGGAATACGAGTTGATCCGAGCAATATTTCAACAATTCTAGATTAGAAACCTTTGAGAAATGTGTTTAAAATCTGTAGCTTTCTGGGACTAGTAGGATATTATAAATGGTTTGTGAAAGGCTTCTCGATAATTGCAACTCCATTGACAAAATTGCTACAGAAAGATGTAAAATTCGAGTGGTCAGAAAAGTGTCAGCAGAGTTTTAATGTAACACACCTAACCTGTAACCGTCACCGGAATAGGATTAAGAGGCATTACAAAACATTAGGAACATTTAATGTAACGATCATTCTTGTTTCTCAATATTCGATATCACATTTAGATCTTCATTACTCATTCGATTTATTCGCACACATAGTTCCAATTTCTTAGCAGAAACTTAAATATTATCGCACACTGAGTGCCTTTACATTAAACCAAATTTAACTCAGTATCGCACATACAGTGCCAAGCAATATAGTCGATACTTTCTTTACTTCGCACACACAGTGCTGTTCTCTATTATATCAATTCTATTTCGCACACTTAGTGCCACATCTCTCAATCCACATTTAACATTAGCAATTCATTAACCACATAATATTTCATTATATAACACATGAGCTTAATTTAAACAATTCGTATTATAAACGAACTTACCTCAGACGTCGAAATAACAAAACAAGTCGATTAATTGAGCACTTTATCTTTGCCTCGATCTCAATCTAAATCTCTCTTTTCTTGATCTATACATATTCAAATTTAGCTCATTCAATCACCAAATTATTTAATTTAGTCCAAGCACACATATTTAGGGCATTTTACAAAATAGCCCTCACATTGTACACATATTTAGGGCATTTTACAAAATAGCCCTCACATTTTCACATTTTGACACTTAAGTCTCTATTTCATAAAATCATCAAATACATGTAATTTCACAATACTCATGCTTAGCCGAATTTTCCTCATGTCCATACAAACCCACATATTTTATTTATTTTAAATTTTAGTCCTTCAATTTATACTTTACTCAATTTAGCACAATTTACTCAAATTCACCAAAAATTCAAAGACAAAATATGTTAATCTATCACACATATTTGTATTTCATCATCAACCATCACAAAGCTCAATCATTCATCAATAACACGTCTAAAAATCTTGATCAAATTGTAAAATTAAAGCATGGGCTAGCTAGAACACTAAGCAACAATCACAAAAAACATAGAAATCACTAAAAACCGAGCTCAAAACATAACTTGATTGAGCCAACTTCTAGCCGAAACCCTTAAACTCTTTTTCCTTTATTTTTTTATTGTGATTTTCGACAAAGAAATATGAGAATAAGGTTTCATTTGTCTTATTTGTTTTAGTAATATTAACTTAATAATTCAATTACCATTTTAACCTTATTTTAAACATTATATAATGATCCATTTAATGACCTTTGATGTTCATCTCCACTATCAAAGGTGTAATTACAACAAAAAGACCCGTCATTTTAAAATCCATGCCAAATAAGCACTTTAACAATCAACACACAACTTTTACATTTTATGCGATTAAATCGTTTTAGCAAATTTCGCACACAAACGACAAAATTTTCACACAGAATTTTCACACATGCTTAATCACACACTGTAAACACGAAAAATAATATTAAAATGTTTTTTTGACCTTGGATTTGTGGTCTCAAAACCACTATTCTAACTATGATAAAAATCGAGCTATTACAACTCTTCCCACTTAGGGATTTTCGTCCCTAGAAATCTTACCAATGAATAGGTTTGGATGTTGCTCTCTCATAACATATTCAGGGCTCCCACGTGGCCTCTTCAACTCCGTGTTTATGCCACAACTCTTTCACCAAAGAAATTTTCTTATTTCTCAATTCTTTAATCTCACGTGTCAAAATTCAAATCGGTTCTTCACTATGCAATATATCTGACTGAATCTCAACCTCAGTAGGAGCAATCACGTGTGATGGATCAGATCTGTATTGTCGAAGCATTGATACGTGAAAAACATTATGAATCTTTTCTAATTCAGGTGGTAACAACAATCTTAAGCAACCGGCGCAATTCGTTCAATAATATCGTACAACTCGATGAACCTCAGACTCAATTTGCATTTTCTGCCAAAACAAAGTATTTTCTTCCAAGGAGACACTTTCAAAAACACTTTATCACTGATCTCAAATTCAATATCTTCCTCTTTCAAATCTGCATTAGACTTCTGACAATCTGATGCTGCTTTTAAACTATCACTTTCACTTTCACTTTCTGTTTCATCTCTTTTATCAAATCAACCCCGTGAATCTTATTCTCATTAAGCTTAGTCCAATATAATGGAGTTCTGCATTTTCGACCGTAAAGGGCCACATATGGTGCCATTTTACTACTTGACTGAAAATTATTACTGTACGCGAATTCAATCAACGGTAAATGCTTTTCCCACTTAATTTCAAACTCAAGAATGCAACATCTCAACATATCCTCGAGAATCTGAATGATCCACTCAGATTGACCATCCTTTTGCGGATGAAATGCAGTACTAAAATGAAACTTTGTACCTAGAGCCTCTTGTAATTTCTTCCAAAATCGTGAAGTAAATCTCAGATCTCTGTCAGACACAATGGATAATGGTACCCCATGCAGTCTCATAATCTCAGAAATATACAATTCGACTAACTTATCAAGCGAATAATCTGTTTTCACTGGAACAAAATGAGCTAATTTCGTTAATCTGTCAACTTTCACCCAAATTGCATCTTTCTTCCTCGGAGATAAAGGCAATCCCAACACAAAGTCCATCGTGATTCTCTCCCATTTCCATTCAGGAATCATAATCGTTTGTAGCAAACCAAATGGAACCTAATGTTCAGCTTTAACTTGCTGACAAACTAAACATCTCGAAACAAACTCTGAGACATCTCATTTCATACCCTGCCACCAATAAAACTGTTTCAAATCATTATACATTTTTGTACTCCCTGGATGAACAGACAATTGACTATTATGAGCTTTCTTCAAAATCAACTGAATCAACTCTGAATTTCTTGGAATACAAATCTGATCTCTAAATAAAAAAAAAATCATCATTATCAACTCAAAATTCTGAATCAGAATTCAAGCAACACCGATCTCATTTTGTCATCATTTCAGTATCACTTTTCTGAGCATCACAAATCTAACGTATAAACATTGGCCTCACTTTCAACTCAGCCAAAACTGAACCATCATCACACAAATCTATTTGAGTATTCATTGCTTGCAAAGCAAATAAAGACTTTTGACTTGAAGCATTAGCAACAACATTAGCGTTACCCGGATGATAATAAATCACTAATTCTTAGTCTTTTAGTAATTCTAACCATCTCCTCTGTCTTAAATTTAATTCTTTCTGAGTCATCAGATATTTTAAGCTTGTATGATCCATATAAATATGACACTTCTCACCAAATAAGAAGTGACGCCAAATCTTTAATGAAAATACAATCGCGACTAATTCCAGATCGTGCATCGGGTAATTCATTTCATGCAGCTTTAACTGTCTCGAAGCATAAGCTATAACTTTAGCCTCCTGCATCAACACACAGCCCAAACCATTCAACGGTGCAACACTATAAACTATGAATTCTATACCCGATTCAAGTTGGACTAACACTGGTGTCTCTGTTAACAATGCTTTCAACTGTTCAAAACTCTGCTGACACTTTTCTAACCATTCAAATTTAACATCTTTCCATAGCAATTTCGTTAACGGAGTCACAATCATCGAGAAGCCTTTCGCAAACCCTATATAATATCTTGGTAGTCCCAAAAAACTACAGACTTCAGACACATTTCTCGAAGGCTTCCACTCTAAAATTGTTCAAATCTTACTCGGATCAACTCGTATTCCCGTAGCTGACACTATATGTCTCAGAAAACCAACCTCACGCAACCAAAACTCACACTTGTTGAACTTTGCATACAATTACTTTTCACGCAGGGTCTGTAACACAATTCTAAAATGCTCACCATGCTGCGTCTCATCACAGGAATAAATCAGAATATCGTCAATAAACACAACTACAAATCGATATAAATACGATCTAAATATCCGATTCATCAAATCCATAAACACTGTAGGAGCATTCGTTAGTCCAAAAGGCATAATTAAGAATTCATAATGTTCGTACCTCGTTCTTTAACTCTTAACTGATAGTAGCCCGATCTCAAATCTATCTTAGAAAATAATGTAGCTCCTTTTAGCTGATCAAACAAATCATCGATTTGCTGTAAAGGATATTTATTCTTTATTGTCACTTTGTTCAATTGTCGGTAGTCAATACACATCCTCATAGTGCCATATTTCTTTTTCACAAACAACATAGTAGCACCACAGGGCGAGAAACTCGGTCGTGAAAATCCATTATCTGTCAACTCTTGCAACTGAGACTTCAACCCTTTCAATTATGTCGATGCCATTCTACAGGAGCTATTGAGATAGGAGTTGTTCTAGGCACTAAGTCAATCCCAAACTCAACTTTTCGTATCGGAAGTAATCTCGGTAGTTCTTCAGGAAATACATCAGGAAATTCACATACCACAGGCATAGATTCAACTTTCTTTTCACTCACTTTTGTATCTATCACATACGCAAGATAGGCTTCGCAACCCTTTTTCGCATAATATAAAGCTTTCATCGATGATATAACAGCCGGTAGTCCATTCAAATCACTAGATTCAATTCAAATTATCTCACCATTCTGACTTCTCAAATCAATACTCTTCCGTTTACAATTCACAATAGCATGATGCAAGGTTAGCCAATCCATACCCAAAATTATATCAAATTCATCAAAGGCTAGCGGCATCAGATTAGCCGAAAAACAATTATCCTGATCCATCAACAGACAATTCTTTCATACTTTATCAACCAGGACACACTTGCCTAAGGGGTTCGATACTCTAATTACAAATTTAGTAGACTTAACAGGCAGAGTCTTACTACATACTAGATTCACGCACACATATGAATGAGTAGATCCTGGATCTATTAATGCAATCACATCAGTATCGAAAAGAGTAAAAGTACCAATTATAACATCTAGAGATAACGCTTCTTCTCGAGCACGGATAGCATAGGCTTGGGCAGGTGGTCTCGCCTCGGATCTCACAGTTGTATCTGTTGTCCCTCTCTGACTTCCACTCATATTTTCAGTGTTTCTGGGTGGTCTACCCCTAGCTGTGGTATTACTCGGCCTCGCGCTTTGAACATTGTCTTTCTCAGCTATCTCTGGGCAATCTCGAATGAAGTGATCTCGTGATCCACATTTATATAGAACTCTATTATTATACTTGCCCCAGCATTCTCCAACATGTCGCCTCCCACACTGTCTACACCCAGGCTTGTTGCTTTTGACACTTTCAACACTCGACTCAATCGGAACTTGAGTTTTAAGACCAACACTTTGCTTCACATGATCTATACTCGAATGTCCAAATGAAACATTTGAACGATTAACTCCATCTCTGAATCTCTTTGACGTAGGTTGATACGACTTACTCATCGATCTTTTTCTTTCATCTCTAGCTTCAGAATCTGCTTTCTCCTTTTCTTTACTAAGCTCCTCGTCTTTGCAGGCTCTTTTAACTAACATGACAAATTCATTCAAATCAAGTATTCCAACCAATAATTTAATATCTTCATCCAAACCTTCAACAAATCGTTTGCACATACTAGTTTCTATTGAAACACATTCTCGCGCATACTGGCTCAATCTCACAAACTTCTGCTCATATTCCGTAACAGTTATATGGCCCTATTTCAGCTCAAAGAATTCTTTACGCTTTTGGTCTATTAACCATTGACTAATGTATTTCTTCCGAAACTCAGCTTGAAAGAAATCCCAGGTGATTCTCTCTCTTCGAACCATAGATATTAATGTTTTCCACCATTGATATGCTGTATCTCTCAACAATGAAACAGCACATTTTATGCATTCACCAGGAGTCAATGACATCTCATCAGACACTTGAATTGTATTCTCGAGCCAAAAATTAGCTCGATCGGCATCATCATCAACTGTGGTCCTAAACTCTTTGGCCTCGTACTTTCAAATTTTATCCACATGAGGCTTAATCAATCGAATCGAATATGAAACTTGTAGCATTACAGGCACTTGTAGGGTTAGAGGTTGTTGAGCAATCAGATTTGTTCGAACAAACTCTGAAAACCACTCATTCATCATTTGGAAGAAGGCTTCCTTAGCCTCTCCCTCGTGGCTACTAGCTATCGGCCTAGTTTCGGCCGATAATATCCCTTGAGCGGGAGCAGGCGTATTGCTCTCAACATCATCAGCAACTGCTCGATTGGGATCTATTTACTATATAAAAACACATTTTTAACTGTCAGGATTCATCAAACTATCGCAATTATCTATATGTCATGTATAGTTAGACTTACGCGCTACGTTAGTCCTAGAATCGACTAAACCGTAGCTCTAACACCAATAAAATGTAACACTCCTAACTCGTAACTGTCACCAGAATAGGATTAAGAGGCATTACCAAACATTCAGAACATTTAAAATCATTTCTCATCTTAATTTAATCATTCACAATCATAGAGTCCCTTATATAAGTCTAGCAGACCTTGAACATACATTAGAAAAGGGTCGGGACTAAACCGAACACATATGAATTTTTTCTTAAACTTAATATTTTTTCAAGCTACAGGGGCCACACGCCCGTGTGGGTAGGCCTTATACCTCACACGACATCAGACACGCCCGTGTGTCCAAGCCGAGGCAAAACACGGCATGCATACTGACTTGTCTGCACGGCCAGAGACACACCTGCGTGCCTCACCCGTGGTTGACATTGACTTGCACCATACGGCCAGCCACACGCTTGTGTGTTTAGCTCGTGTGCGAGCCTGACTTGTTTGAATTTGCAAACATAAATGACAAGGTCAAGCCACACACCCGTGTGCTCAACCGTGTGGGCAAATATAGGCCATTTGCAAGGCCAATTTACCACCCATATTTAGGGTCATACCTACAAGCACAAACCAATACAATTTCATACCCCAAATGGCATTCAAAATTACAAAAACATACTCAATTTAAACTCTTAACATCATCATTCATCTTTTTATACAAATCCATCTTAACATATCAATCAAAATTATCAACTACACATCCAAAATCATGTAAGTCAAGCATCATATAATCCATACCACAAGTTCACATTTAAACCACCATTCTCATCAACCAATTTAAGCATGAAACATACCATTTCCATTATCACTAATTCATACCATATTCATCATTCATATAACCCACACATATATACCAACATCACTCAACTTCCAAGCCATATCACATGGCAAGACTTATACATTTCAAAACATTCCATAAACACTAGCCTATACATGCCATATACTAAATATATACAACTTCCAAAAGTACCAAAATAGATTGCCGATAGTGTGATTGAGTCGCTGATGATCTCCGGATCTGAGCTAGCTTTAAATACACTGTAAAATAAAGAAAACTTCACACAGTAAGCTTTGAAGCTTAGTAAGTTCGTAATATAATACATTTAACTCAATGATTCAAATTCAATATACAACATAAATCATCACATAAATTATTTCATAATAATACACAATCTTATCCTTATCAACTATGCTCACTCAACCATCCATAAAACTATTTACGAAATCATCAACTAGATAGGTTCTGAACATACCTTTGCCAACACTTAGTTAACGATCATTGTTGCTACTCAATACTCGATATCACATTTAGATCTTCATTATTCATTCGATTTATTCTCACACTTAGTGCCAATTTCTTAGCAGAAACTTAAATATCATCGCACACTTAGTGCCTTTACATTAAACCAAATTTAACTCGGTATAGCACACACAATGCCAATCAATGCAATCAATACTTTCTTTACTTTGCACACACAATGTTGTTCTCTACTATATCAATTCTATTTTGCACACTTAGAGCCACATCTCTCAATCCACATTTAACATTACCAATTCCTTAACCACATAAACTTTCATTTTAACACCCCTTACCTGAGTCTGACGTCGGAACCGGATATGAGGCATTACCGTACTTATCCATACTTATTAATACATTCATGAGACGCAAAATTTCTTTCCACTTTAAAACATTTCCTTCTTTAATCATATCGTATATATGATGGGCCTACGAGGCCTTAATCATAAGTCTGGAAAGTTTCAGAATTCATCCCGATACTTTATCACTCTTAAAAACTTTTTGCCTAAACAGGGGCCACACACCCGTGTGGCCCAAGGGACACGCCCGTGTGCCCTTGAGACATGCCTGTGTTCGAAACCCGTAGTCGACACAGACTTATTTCATACGGCTAAGCATACGCCCGTGTCCTCTGCCCGTGAAGCTCTCTGTTTATGACGTCTCAAACCTTTAATGGCACACGACCATGGCATAGGCCCGTGTGATGGCTCGTGTGACGAATCATATTCTTCGAGGCTTGATGCAGGGGACACACGGCCTATCGACACACCCATGGGGCTGACTATGTGTCACACAGGCCTAGACACACGCCTGTGTGTCTACTCGTGTGGACAATTATAGGCTATTTTCCAAGCCAATTGCCACCCTAAAACATAAACACACTTATACATTCTCAAGCAGCTCAATTATTCCATTCATTTCATAAACTTAAATGCATAACGTCATCATCATTAATGGTATAAAACTTATCACATATCAACCAATTTCTAATGGCCATATACAAAAAGATATGTATACTTTTAACAACTAACCATTTTTCCCCAATATAACATAATTTAAAATGATCGACCTCCTATACATGCCATACTCAAAACAACCAACTTTACTATACCAAAATGAGGGTTGATAGTGTAATCCGAGCTCCGACGTTCTTCGATTCCCAAACTAGCTTGGCGAAACTACAAGGAAAGAGGGAAAAGAGAAGGATAAGCTTATAGCTTAGTAAGCTTGTATGAAATCTTAAGAAGAAACACAATTGCTTGAAAATTTAGCTTATTCATCATGGAACAAGAACACATAAAATTCATGTACAAGGCTTACTTACTCATACTTACTCTTGCTCATACTTACACGTCATATTAGGGTTACTTTAACTTGTATTTACTCATAGTACATGTATCACTCATTACGTAGTTTAGCGCTTAAACTACCATGAATAGTAACTTAAATCTCTACCTTCCTTAACTTGAATGAAATTTTCTATCATACTTATATAACATAACTCATCATTTGCTTTACTTACATTGTTCTTAGTCACTTTTTCATACTTACTCTTTTGCCCGTTGAATTTCTTGAAATACCAGAGGATACTCAATGTTATCAAACATGTCTCTCGATGCCAATGCCATATCCCAAATATGGTCTTACATGGGATCGCCTCTTAGTGCTGATGCCATGTCCCAGACACGGTCTTATACAGGCTCCATTAGCTTGATGTCGATGCCATGTACCAGACATGGACTTACACGAGATCTTCCTTAGGTGTTTTCTTTTGAAACTTACCATTGCCATGTCTTGACATGGTCTTACGTGGTACCCTTGACTTATGTATCTTATCAATTCCATGTCTTGACATGGACTTACATGACATCTTTGCCTTATGAATTCACCAATGCCATGCCTTGGCTTGGACTTACATGGAACCTTTGCCTCATAATAACTTTTCAATGCCATAACTTATCATGGACTTACATGATGTCCTTGCTTTATAGTAACTTATCAATGCTTTATCATGCAAACACCTCATAAGCATTGTAAAATCATTTAAACACATATTTTTACTTCGGATTTGTGGTCTCGCACCACTATTTCGACTAGGCACTAAGTCAGGCTATTACATTCATTATATAACACATGAGCATAATTTAAACAATTTGTATTATAAACGAACTTACCTCAGGCGTCAAAATAATAAAACAGGTCGAGTAATCGCGCACTTTATCTTTGCCTCGATCTCGATCCAAATCTCTCTTTTCTTGATCTATACATATTCAAATTTAGCTCATTTAATCACCAAATCATTCAATTTAGTCCAAGCACACATGTTTAGGGCATTTTACAAAATAGCCCTTACATTTTCACATTTCGACACTTAAGTCCCTATTTCATAAAATCATCAAATACACATAATTTCACTATACTCATGCTTAGCTGAATTTTCTTCATGTCCATACAAACCCACATATTTCATTTATTTCAAATTTTAGTCCTTTAATTTACACTTTTCTTAATTTAGCCCAATTTACTCAAATTCATCAAAATTCAAAGAAAAATACGTTAATCTATCACACTTCTTTCATATTTCATCATCAACCATCACAAAGTTCAATCATTCATCAATAAAAAATCTCAAAATCTTCATCAAATTCTAAAATTAAAGCATGGGCTAGCTAGAACACTAAGCAATGATTACAAAAACTTAGAAATCACTAAAAATCGAGCTAAAAACTTACCTTGATTGAGTAAACTTCTAGCTGAAACCCTTAAACTATTTTTCCATTATTTTTTTTCTTGTGATTTTCAGCAAAGATGAGAATATGGTTTCATTTTTCTTTTTTGTTTTAGTAATATTAAATTAATAATTCAATTACTATTTTAACCTTATTTTAAACATTATATATTCATCCATTTAATGACCTTTTATGTCCATATCCACTATCAAAGGTCTAATTACAACATAAGGACCCCTCATTTTAAAAGCCATGCAAAATAACCACTTTAACAATTGGAAACATGAAAATTTATAAACTTTTTCATGCCCTTTTTGACCCAATTTCATGTGGTTTCGATTAAATTCTTGTCGGAAAATAATTAAATATTATAAAAATTAAATTATGCCAAAAATATAAACATGATAAATTTTAATTAATTTTATAGTAAATTTTGATTTATTTTGACTATTTTCGATGAGACTCGCACAAAAGGCAAAAATCGGCTCGCAGACACTACTCAAAGAATAAAACCAGAAGCGATTTGAAGATTCAAGACGATCGTATTTCCAGCCCAAGACGGTCCATTATGAATATTTAATCATAATTTAATTAATTTTAATTTCTTCCCAATTTAATTTGGGTTAAATAAATTAATTTTAATTAAGTATGAAAAAGGCCAAGTTGAACCCCATCAGTTGAACCAAACCGGTTGAACCGAACCGAGCAAAGAGTTGGGCAGCCCAAACCGTCCACAATGAAGGCCTAAATCAGCTTAATTTCTGACTAATTAAGTTGCAAAGAAGCCCATGAAGACTTCTCAAAATCCCATTCAAACCCCTCTAAAATTCATGGCTTTAAAGATTTGCCCATGCTAATTTTAGCAAAGTTGAATCCATCAACTTTGCCACATGGGATGGCCGCCCAAGTGAGACTCCTTTGCTGCTGATTTTTTGATATTTTTAGCAGCCCCTAACACCTATAAATACAGCCCCTAGCTGCTCATTCAAAACACACCTCAAGCATCCAACATTCTCCTCTCTCACTTTCTCTCAATTCCATTTTCCCTTCTCCCTTTTTGGTGTTCTTGTGCCGATTTCCCCTCGTGTAAAGGAGGTGTTTTCTAGCCATTAAGCAGCAATTGAAGTGTTCATAAGCCCCCTTGATAGCCGAGGACAATGAGGAATGAAGGAGGAATCAATCAGACAAGTCACGCAGAGCCACTGGATTTATTTCTCATTTCCTATCTCTTTAAATTATTTGTTGTTGTTTTAACGAACATGCTTATGAATATTCATGCTTTTGAAATGTCTAATTTAATAAATTTAGCTTGAATTTATTTCGTGTTGCTTTGATTTCATTTCGCCTTCTTATATTATTAAAATTGTGTTTATGCTTTGTTAAAGACCTCGGTGAAATGTTTGATTAAATAAAATTATGTTAAGTTATCGACATTTTAATTGTTTAGATAGCTAATGAATTAATTATTTAAATGCATTGAAATTGTAATTAATGGACACAATACTTAATCTGTGCATGTTTAACACTTCTAGGGTAGCTGAAGATTACATTAGCATTATATCTGACGATATGTATGCCTTGCATAACTTGCAGGATTTTTGTGATTAAATTGTTTCAAAGTAGGAATACTTTGTTACTTCACATGATCTTTAATGTGCTTGTTAGGTTGAATTAATTGGTTGCATCGACATAGGAATATGCAAGAGGTTGCTTAATTTAATAAGTATGTATGTGCATTAACGTGTTTACTTTTAGGAGTATGTTTAATCGGTCGAATTGGCATAGAGATATGTACAAGAGATGAATGGATTTTTTTCGTAAATATGTTCATAAGTTAGCAAATTATCGAGTATAAACACAAGTTTAATAATTCTAATGTAAGAAATGTGATTAAACCAACACAATTATGTCATCTTGATTAACATCAGTTTTTGAAATCGTGCATTAGAACTTTGTTTTATTTTATTTTTACTTTGTTTTTCTTGTAGTTTTTAAATATTTCTCAAAACCAATTATTTTTCCATCACCAAAGTGTTTAAAACCATTTTCATAAATAATTCTTTTACAGTCCCTGTGGGTACGATAACTCGACATTTACTTGTCACTTTATTACTTGTTACGATTGTGTACACTTGCATATTTCCACCGTTCCAAGTTTTTGGCGCCGTTGTCGGGAACTATTTTTCAAAGTCATTATTTGTGAATCTGTTTACATTTTGGTTAATTTATTTTACATATTTTTACTTACTCAGTTTTTCTGTGATTATTTAGAACGAACCTTTCCTTAACGAAGAAGACAAGCAAACCCGAGAAGGACCAAAGGAATGAATTTCGGGAATATAAACTAATGAAACGGAGCAAACCCTGCTCAGAATCCTATCCTTATTACTAATGATAGGGATAGAACCTTAAGACAATATGCTGTGCCAGTGTTTACCAATCTTAATTCGGGTATTAGGAGACCTGAAATCGAGGCATAACAATTCAAGCTGAAGCCAGTCATGTTCCAAATGCTTCAAACAGTGGGTCAATTCAGCAAGATGCCTACTAAAGATCCTCATCTTCCTTTAAGACTATTCATGGAAGTGAGCAATTCTTTCAAGGTAACCGGAGTACCCGAAGATGCCTTACGATTGAAGTTGTTCCCATATTCGTTAAGGGACAGAGCTCGTGCCTGGTTAAATTCATAGCCATCGAACTCCATTGCTACATGGCAAGAGTTAGCCGAGAGATTCCTCATGAAGTATTTTTCGCTAAGCAAGAATGCTAAACTGAGGAACGAGATCGCTGCTTTCCACCAAACGGATGACGAGTCCTTGTATGAGGCGTTGGAAAGATTTAAAGAGCTATTACGAAAATGCCCTCAGCATGGAATTCCTCATTGTATTCAACTTGAGACATTCTATAATGGTCTCAACGCTCACACAAGGATGGTAGTGGGTGCCTCTGCTAATGGTGCTCTCCTTTCTAAGTCTTATAATGAGGCTTATGAAATTATTGAGAGGATTGCTAGCAATAACTATCAGAGGCCAACTAACCGAGCAGTGTTAGGAAGACGAGTCGCTAGAATTCATGAAGTAGACGCCCTTACTTCACTCGCATCTCAGGTATCATCAATATCCTCAATGCTTAAAAATCATACAGCTAATGGGTCTAAGAGTTTTGCAGCACAGCCGACTAATCAATTTGAGAATATAGCCTATTTTTATTGTAGGGAGGGACATTTGTTTGAAGAATGTCCGTCGAACCCAGAATCTGTGTATTACATAGGCAATCAAAACCAAAACTGAGGAAGGCAAGGGCTACAATCCATCTTCTATAACCCATCATGGAGAAACCACCTGAATTTTTCCTGGAGTAACCAAGGGGCTGGAACCAGTTACAACCAACCCAGACCGACCCAGCTGCCTAATTTTTCGCAACAAGTTCAGAAACCAGTTCAAGCTGAAGCATCCAATAGCCTGGAGAGTTTGCTAAAGACATATCTAGCAAAGAATGATGTTTTAATCCAAAGTTAAGCAGCTACATTGAAGAATTTGGAGAATCAAGTGGGCCAGCTTGCAACTGAACTTAGGAACCGACCACAAGGTGCTCTACCTAGTGACATAGAAAATCCAAGAAATTCGGGAAAGGAACATTGCAAAGCATTGCAATTGAGGAGCGAAAAGATAGTAGAGCCCAAAATTGTCAAAGTTGAAAAGGAGCAAGCTGATGCTCAAGAAGAAGTTCAACCAAGTGTTGACACCCCAGTTTCGCTAGAACCAAAATCTACAAGACCCATCAAAGTAACCGCAAGACCAGTTAATTCTGATCTCTCAACAACGTCGTTAGATGCAGAATTACCGCCAAAGGCAAATCAACCAAAACCAGTTCCAGTATTGAAACCACCGCTACCCTACCCTCAAAGACTTCAGAAGCCGAAGCAAGATATTCAATTCAAGAAGTTCCTAGACGTACTCAAGCAACTTTACATCAACATCCCACTGGTCGAAGCACTTGAGCAAATGTCGAACTACATCAAGTTCATGAAAGATATCTTGTCTAAGAAAAAAAGGCTTGGAGAATTTGAGACAGTAGCTCGACAAAGGAATGCAAGTGCATATCTTGTAACAATTGCCCCCAAAATTAAAGGATCCCGGATGTTTCACCATACCATGCAATATTGGATCAACATATTGTGGCAAAGCATTATATGACTTAGGTGCAAGTATTAACTTGATGCCTATGTCAATATTCAGAATGTTGGGGATAGGAGAAGTTAGACCAACTACGGTTACACTCCAACTAGCAGATCGATCCTTAGCACATCCAGAAGGAAAAATCGAGGACATATTGGTACGCATAGATAAGTTTATCTTTCCTGCTGACTTTGTAATTCTAGATTTTGAAGTAGACAAAGAAGTGCCAATTATCCTAGGAAGACCATTCCTAGCAACTAGAAGGACTCTTATTGATGTACAAAAGGGCGAGCTGACTATGCGTGTTCAAGATGATCAAGTAACATTTAATGTTTTTAAGTCAATGCGATTTCCCGACACTATGGATGATTGTTCTGCAGTGACAGATTTAGATGAATTAATAGTAGAGAAGGAACTTAATGGTGTTGGTGATCCATTGGAAAGAATTTTGACATTGGATCCCCCAAATGAGGAAGAGGAGGACGAATACTTACCTTCGCTCGAAGCTAATCAAAAGGGATTTAATCCGTAATCTCGTTTTGAATCTTTAGAATTAGAGAAAAGAGATTACATGCAGTGAAAAGCATCAATCGAGGAGCCACCTAAGTTAGAACTCAAGGTATTACCTTCACACTTAAAATATGTTTATTTAGGTAACGCCTCTACTCTGCCTGTGATTGTTTCAGTCGAATTAACTACTGAACAAGAAGAGAAACTTATCATAGTCTTGAAACAATTCAAGAAGGCTATCGGATGGACTATAGCTGACATTCGCGGTATTAGCCCATCTGTGTGCATGCACAAGATCATATTAGAAGATGGCGAGAGAGGAATGATTGATGGACAACGTAGACTGAACCCAATCATGAAAGATGTCGTGAAGAAGGAAATCATCAATTGGTCGGATGCGGGTATAATTTACCCCATCTCGGATAGTTCATGGGTGAGTCCAGTCTAGTGCGTGCCGAAGAAAGGAGGTATCACGGTCGTGGAGAACAAGAATAACGAGTTGATACCAACGAGGACAGTTACGGGACGGAGAATCTGTATCGATTACCGAAAGCTAAACAAGGCGACTAGGAAAGATTACTTTTCTTTACCGTTCTTGGACCAGATGCTGGATAGACTCGTAGGACGAGATTACTACTATTTTCTCGACGGATACTCAGGGTATAATCAAATTACAGTAGCACCAGAAGATTAACACAAAATGACATTCACCTGTCTGTACGGTATATTTGCATTTAGACGCATGCCATTTGGTTTATGTAATGCACCTGCTACATTTCAAAGATGTATGATGTCTATTTTTACTGACATGGTTGAGAAATATTTGGAAGTTTTCATGGACGCTATATCAGTATTTGGAGATACTTACGAGGATTGTTTAGCCAATCTAGCGAAGGTACTAAGGTGATGTGAGTAGACGAATCTCGTACCCAATTGTGAAAAATGTCATTTCATGGTACGAGAGGGAATTATTCTAGGCCATCGGATAACGAGACATGGGATCGAGGTGTACAAGGCAAAAGTAGATGTGATTGAGAAACTCCCACCTCCAACATATGTAAAAGGTGTTAGGAGCTTTTTAGGCCACGCCGGGTTCTATCAGAGGTTTATCAAGGACTTTTCCAAAGTGGCTAAGCCCTTAGGCAAGTTATTAGAGAAGGACTCGATATTCAAGTTTGACGAGGATTATTTAAAAAGCCTTTAACGATCTAAAAAATTGATTAATCACGACACCTATAATCGTCACACCAGACTGGGATTCGCCATTCATATTGATGTGTGACGCAAGTGACTTCACCATTGGAGCTGTCATTGGCCAGCGAAGGAACAAAGTTTTTCATCCTATCTACTACGCAAGCAGAACTCCAATCGAAGCCAAACTGAACTATACAGTAACGGAAAAAGAGTTACTTGCTATTGTCTTTGCTTTTGACAAGTTTCGATCCTATCTTGTAGGTACCAAAGTGATTGTCTATACGGACCACTCTGCGATTTAGTACTTATTAACCAAGAAAGATACTAAGCCGGGGTTGATCCGGTGGGTGCTTCTACTCTAAGAGTTCGATCTAGAAATTCAAGATTGAAGGGAGTAGAGAACCGGTAGCGATCACCTATCCGCATAGAGTCGCAAGAGGAAAATTCTTCACTTTTACCGATCCATGAGACATTTCGGATGAACAAATCTCAAGGTAACTTATGTCCATAATACTCATTGGTTTACTGATTTTGCTAACTATTTAGCTTGTGGTTTGATGCTGATTGATAAAACATATCAGCAAAGAAAAAAGTTTCTTCACGATGTGAAGTGTTATTTTTGGGAGGAGCCATATTTGTTCAAAAGGTGTGTAGATCAGATGATTAGAAGATGTGTGGCCGAAGATGAAATACTGAAGATTTTATACCACTGTCACTCAGCTCCTAGTGGGGGACATTTTGGAGGTACTCAGATGAGAGCAAAGTATTACAAGCTGGATTCTTTTGGCCAACACTATTCAAGGATGCATATGCCTATGTGAAGAGTTGTGATCGATGTCAGAGGTTTGGAAATGTCACTAATAGAAATGAGATGCCTCGAACAAATATCATTGAGGTAGAATTGTTCGATGTGTGGGGTATTGATTTTCTTGGTCCTTTTCCTCCGTCTTTTGGTTACAAGTACATATTGGTAGTAGTAGACTATATGTCCAAATGGGTCGATGCTGAAGCTTATCCAACGAACGATGCCAAGGTTGTGATGAAGTTCTTGCAGAAACACATATTCACAAGGTTCAAAACCCCAAGAGCCATTATCAGCGATGAAGGGACCTACTTTGTGAACAAGTGGTTAAAATGGCTGCTAGATAAACATGGAGTGAAACACAAGGTTGCTATAGCTTACCATCCTCAGACAAATGGACAAGCTGAGCTAGCAAATAAGGAGATCAAAGGTATACTTGAGAAGGTAGTTTGCCCAAACCGACGAGATTGGTCTAAGAGACTAGATGATGCTTTATGGGCTTACAGAACGACATACAAGACACCCTTAGGAATGTCTCCCTATCAGTTGGTCTTTGGGAAAGCATGCCATCTACCTCTGGAGTTAGAGCATAGAGCTTACTGGGCTCTTCGACAACTCAATTTGGATCTCAAGCTTGCTAAAGAGAAACGAATGCTCCAACTCAACGAGTTAGAGGAATTTCGAATGTTCTCATACGAAAATGCCAAGTTACTCAAAGAAAGACTCAAAAAATGGCATGACAAGCATATCCGAGCTCGAGAGTTTGAAGCAGGCCAGCAAGTCTTGTTATTTAATTCCAGACTGAAGTTCTTCCCAGGTAAGTTAAAGTCACGTTGGTTCGATCCATTTACGATCCATCGTGTCTATCCATACGGGGGTATTAAACTCCAAGGTAAGAAAGGTAATTTTCAAGTCAATGCCCAGCGTTTGAAACATTATTACAGAGAAAACCCTGAACGAGATAAAATTTTGTTCGGTTTATCTAATCATTAGTTTTATTGCTTTTAATAAAATATTTATGGAATATTTTCGAGTTTATAATGCTCAAATAAATTACATGCAGGAGATTGGAACTTAAGCGGGATCGCCAGACCCCTTCAATCTTTCTTGGGAATTGCTTTTTGCATAATTTTCCAAGGAATTAGCCCCTAAATAGCAAAATAAATTTTTAGTTTTCCAAATAAAAAGGTCAATTTTGACCCAAGTCTTAAATTGCAACTCAATTTAAAATTTTCATTAAGTCTAAGGACTTAATTGAATTATTTTCAAAATTTGGTTGCTATTTTCATAAATAATAAAAACTAGGTGCCTCTTTTGTAAATATTTTTAAAAGGCATCTAAAATAAACTTTTTTAATTTCAGATTTATAAGTTATTGATAAACTTTAATATATAATTATATTTATTATAATTTATATATTAACTTTTATCAACTTATCTTAGGATTAGATTTAATTTTCTTTCATATTTGTCTTAATAATTAAATAACAATTGATAATTTAGTTATGTTTATTTAATTATTAATTGTTGTTTATCATGAGTTAAATTAGAATTAAACTCTTATTTTTAATGCTTAATTGTGCTAAGTGTCCTAGTCTAGTTTATACTCCTCCATCTATAAATTGCACTATTGTTCTCACCATTCACCCATCACTCAACTTCCCACCCACCAAAACACCAAATGCCGCAAGCCCCTAGTCCCTAAGCCTCCATTCGGCCAAATAGCAGCTCAGGCTCCAAAGACACGCCATGCGCCATCTCCCGCCTGGTCGAGGCGGCACATTTGTCGCTTCAAAGAAGACCAACACACCGCGCCAACCATTTGTGGCACCTAGCGCAAGGCCTTGCCTTTACTCTGCTCCTCTTGCAGCGCATCACCGCTTGCCTTGAGCTCTTATGCGCAGATCTCCCTTCCCTAACCTAAGTCATCCCTCCTTTAATTTCCCTCCTTTGATTCATTAGTATTTTTTTATTTTTATTTTAGAGCTTTTAAAATCTACAAGGGCCATCATGACTCGTAAAAGAACTCATGCCTCCGCTCAAATCGACAAATCACAAAGCAAATTTCACTATGAATAAGCTAAAATAAGATACGAAAGTATCTTCAAGAATCAACAGATGTATCTAGAAAAGGGCTTCACATTGAAGGAAAGCAACTACAGAGATTTTATG
The DNA here is from genome assembly GCA_025506655.1 of Gossypium rotundifolium. Classification (NCBI taxonomy): domain Eukaryota; kingdom Viridiplantae; phylum Streptophyta; class Magnoliopsida; order Malvales; family Malvaceae; genus Gossypium; species Gossypium rotundifolium. The sequence goes on along the minus strand of CP106734.1, from coordinate 119,066,138 downwards.
GCACGTATTCGCCAAGTTGCTGAAGCCCTCAATTGGGAATTGTTTTGCGAAAAGAGACCAAGTGTGGATGAAGAATTAGCTCGTGAATTCTACGCGAACTTAACTTCTAGTGAATTGACTGAAGTTCCAGTCCGAGGAATCAAGGTACCAATAAATTATAGTGCTATTAATGAGTTCTTTGAATTACCTGGTTTCGACAACGATGAATATTCCTCTCTGTTGAGTAATATTAAGCTTGAAAATCTGCAAGAGATTGTAACATCCTAGATTAGGGGTTATGCGTTCGTGCATAATTCATGAGATAGTGGGATCAGTGGGTGTGTTGGATGTGTTCTGAAGAGTTTCAAGAACCCTAAGATGAAAGAAAATGTAAGGAAATATAAGGAAAATGTAAGGAAATGAAAGGAAATGAAAGGAAATGAAAGGAAATGAAAGGAAATGAAAGGAAATGTAAGGAAATGTATGGAAATGTATGGAAATGTATGGAAATATATGGAAATGTAAGGAAATGTATGGAAATGTATGGAAATGTGTGGAAATGTAAGGAGATGTATGGAAATGTAAGGAAATGCTTTAGAAATGTTAAGTTTTGGAAACTAAACTAAAATAGGAAAGTGACCATTTTGGAAACTGAAGTAAATTAGGAAAGTGAACATTTTGGAAACCAAGCCAAAAGAGGAAACTAAACATTTTACAAACCAAGCCAAAAGAGGAAACTAAACATTTTGGAAACCAAACCAAAATAGAAAACTAAACATTTTGGAAACCAAACCAAAATAGGAAACTAAACATTTTGGAAACCAAGCCAAAATAGGAAACTAAACATTTTGGAAACTTGGAAAATCTGAGCCGCTGAAAATTTTGGAAACTTAAAATGACCGGAATGTCAAATTTTAGAGCCCAAAGGGGAACTTAGGGCCAAGTGACCCTAAAATATAAAGTACATGAAATTTGACCCAATAACGGACTTGGAAAAGTGGCCTGAAGATGCCACCTAAGGCCTTAGAAAATGGCCCACATGCAAAAGGTTTTGGGCTTGAGTTCGAATCACATAAGAAGCAAATAAAATAAGTTTTATTTTGCTTCTAGAAGCCCAAGAGGTGGACGGCACAAGGCTTGCAAAAGAGGAGTTTCACTCTCTTTAAAACTCGCTAATTAGAAGATCATAAGGACTCTTAAGGGAAGAGTTTAATTCTCTTTAAAATTCAATAAATAGGTGGATAAATGAAGAATTATTCTTTAATTAGGAAAATAAGGAAGAGTGGTGGCCAAGTAAAGGATTCTTGGCCTAGTAAATTCGGCTATAAAAGGAGGGACTAGGGCCATTCATTATTCATTCTCCTCTCTTTTCCTCTCGCCAAATATTCTTCTTGAGCATCCATTCTTTTCTTCTTTTCTTTTAGCCTCCTAGCGGATTTCCTTCTAAGCCTATTATTCCTCTCTTCTTTCATCTTTGAAACCAAATACATAAGGGAATCATAGCCGATTGTTCATCAAGTCTCTAAGCCAATCTCAAGGTTGAAGTGAAGGTGCAATCGATTCCTTCAAATAAGGGTAAGATCCAAGTTTAGTTTTCCATTCTTTTATATTCTAGACTTATTGAAATTTAGAGACTAATTTCGATTATTAATCTTGGCGAATCATGGAAGAAGAAATTCTTTTCCGAAGGTACACCATAGGCCACGTGTTCCTAGTTATTCTATGAATTTGATTTAAGATCCACAAGGTAAGTACCTAAAAGTATTCGCCAAAGCTTGTATGATTATCTAGATCAGTTCTTTAATTATTAAAAGCGAAAACTAACCCATATTGAGATTCAAGGTTGGCGAATATCAAGTGAAGGAAAACAAAGTTTTCGGATTTGAATAAACACCAAATCGGCATCAAAGGTAAGTCTTTTACAAATCCTACTAGGATTTGGATATCATAGCCAAATAGAATTTATGCTAAGTAATAAATGATGAATCAAATGTAGGGACTAAGGATCTAAACTTTAGATCTAGCTTTCTCGAAGGAATCGTTAAACAAATCGGTGTGTACCTACACTAAATCTTGATAGATTTACTGCTTTAATTCATTATATGTGTTAATATGAAAGTGTAAGAATATGGCTAAGGTACCGTGTGTATTCCACACTATTCTTAATAGTTTTATGGTTTAAATATGTTATATTTGTTAATGTAAAAGTGAAAGAAAGTGGCTAAAGTGCCATATTATGGTAGAAAGTATTGTGCACGTTTTCCTACTCCTACTAGGATTTGAAATAAATGTTATACAAGTGAAAAGTGATGTGAAAGTGAAATAAAAATATGTTATGCATGATATTTATAATTTGGGGCATTCGGGACTTATGTGAAAGGGAAGAAGGTGTTGACTACGGTCTCACCAACGTTATAAGTGAAAATGATGACTTGGTCTCACTAGCGAATGTGATGACTTCGGTCTCACTAAGTGAATGTGATGACTTGGTCTCACTAAGTGGTAACCGGTTACATTACAATGGTGGCTATGCCACAATATTATCGATGGGCGATGAGCACGTCGATTGCAATGACCCTTCGATGGAGTGTAGCGGAAGGAGGGTTGACTTAGTAGTCCCCACGGTGTACAGGTTTGGTACGGTGGAGTGTAGCGGATGGCATATAGGTTTGGGTTCGGGTTTGCATCATGATATTGAATTTTTATATGCATATGATTTTTTATGGTGTGCCTATCTCTATTATGTTTAGTGTTGGTTACACACTGAGTCTATCGACTCACCCCGTTGTGGGAACTATTTTCAGGTGATGAACAGTGACGGACCGGGCCGATAGACGTTGAGGTGGCCATGTTTCATTTGAAGATTTCATTCGATTTGGACTTTATTATTTATTTTGGGTTTTACTTGATGTAATAAAGCCATAAGGCCCAGTGGATTTCTCTTTATTTTTGCTTTACTATTAAGTTTTATGCTAAGAACTATTTTGGATGTATTTAATTAAATGGGTTTACAAGTATAAATAAATGGGTTTACAACCTAAGCCCAACTCAAAACAATAGTTTTTCTAAAAATTTACAAATTTTCTCTAAGTAATGAAAATGTTTGGAACCGGGTTACTTCGAGGAACATACCAGATCCAGTCCATTCTCGTGGGCCGGGTGTGGGGTGTTTCAGAGATCCTCGAAGAACTCATAGTTCCAGGTTCTAAGTGGACTGTGTCAAAGCAAGGAATCCACACTTGTCGAAGAGAGTGTTTGACACCACTTGTGAAGGTATGGTTCTATTTCATTCGTTTCAGCTTGATGCCTATTTCACATGGGACAACAATTTTTTTAGAGCGAATGGTCCTACTATACTCGATTTTGACCAGAAAGACCATTGATGTGGGCAAAATCATCCTGAGAGACATACGAAATTGTGCGGTTAGACGCTCTGGCCCTGCCTATTTCCCCTTTACGATCACAATTCTGTGCTCAAAAGCAAAACTCCTTGCAGACGTAAAGAAGACAGAGTATAGTCAAGGCACAATCACTGATTGGGATCTCTACCAAGTATCCGGAGATTTTGTTCTCCAGCAACGAATTGAAGAAAGTGAGGATCCTGAAGAAGAAAAAGAAAATGAACCCATAGAAATCCTACCAGAGCAATCAAATGAAGTCCCTACAGAGGCAGAACTAGAAGCTGAACCTGATATCGAGCCCTTAATGTTTAGAGCTCCACTGCCTTGCCCAGATTGTTGTGATGAGTTGTCAAAGCTTAAGGATTTAATGTAACACATGCAATGGCAGCAACAAGCGTATTGGTGATACGCAAAAATAAGAGATGATTCGATGAAGAGTGTTCTCAAGAAAATTTATAATGACCCTTTTATTTTGGTGCCTGAGTTTTCAAATTTCATATATGAGCCATGGGTTCCATCATCGAAGAAGGAGCTAAGTGATTCATGCAGAGGCAATACTAATAAAGAAAAAGAAGAGTCAAATTGGAATGATCGGCAAACAAATAAAAAGGGAGGACTTCAACTTTTATTTCTTTCTTAAGTATCTTAGGATTAGGTCGGTTAAAATTTTATTTTGCATAATAAAATAAGAGACAGGAAGCATGAATAAAAATTGAACAAGTCTCAAAGGATAAAGTGTGGCAATAAATATATACATGTCTAGGATTGGATTTTAGAAAGAGCACGGTATTTAGCGGTCACTTTGACTCACATCCTCTTCTCTCATTATCCCGCATGGTGTATAGTATTTATTCACTTTAAACAATGAGGACATTGTTCACTTTAAGTAGGGGGACCGAAAATTTGAATTGATTCTATTCGAATAAAATGTTCTTAGGATATATTTACATTCAATAAATTGAAATTTTGTTAATTATGCTAAACTTTAGTATTAATAAAGTTTTGTTATTTCAATAATTTATTATGTTAGCTTAATAAAGATGTGAATGGATTATTAATAAAGCATGCAAATTCATACCATAAAATTTTTAGTTCCTTACGAATAAATTAGGCATGCATGAAAGCATAAGTCTTTAGATTTGACTTAGTAATTTCTTGAGGCGAAATCCTAGGAAGCATGGAATATTGAAAATGATTTAGGCAAACTTTTGTTTGGACCGTTTGAGCCTTTCAAGCCAACCCTGATAAAATTATCCTTTGAAACCCAATTTTGAGACTATATGGCCTAAGTTTATTCGGACCTATGTAATATTTAGCCATCAACTTTCTCTTAATTACTTCTAAAATCGTCCCAAACACTAGACTCAGTACTATTCAAAAGATCGTTTGAAAATAAGTTTGGGGGTTGAAAAGAAGTGCCAACTGCTCGAAAAATTGTTGTACATAAAGTAAGTGCTCGAGTTTGAATTAAAAAAAAAAAGAAGAAGCATGTACTCAAAATGAAATAAATGATCGAAAGAGCATAAGTGGGTATCAAGGATGAAAGTTTCGAAGGTTCGATATTAAGCTGAGTCTAGGGTTTTAAGCCAAAAATTTATCTATCTTTTACCTACCCTTAAACCCAGACACGTTACAACCTTATTAAAGACCTATTGATTCAAAATTCCAATGTTACCTACATTAGTGGAGAGAAAATGCTATGTTCAACATATGAAGACATTATGTTAAGCTTAATGATTGTAGTTTAATTTTAATAAAGGAATTAAAATCAATTTGGTAGTGAAAACATGTCTTTATTAAAGGAACATTTAGTCCGATTTAAGCTAGTATGGTAATTGTTGGAGGTAATTTGAGCGATATGAATGCTTAAGTTGCATAAATATCAAAATTTCTTATCTTTGAGCTTAAGTATATTCAATTCATAATTTTGAAGAAAATTGTTCGAATGAAGTTTTTCAAAGGTGTTTCGAAAATTCTTTTCAAATTTGTGCATTACTCGGAGACGAGCAATGAATTAAGTTTGGGGTGTGGAAACACGAAATTTATATACTTTTTCATGCCCTTTTGACCCAATTTCATGTGGTTTCGAGTAAATTCTTGTCGAAAATAATAAATATTATAAAATAATTAAATTATGCCAAAAATATAAACATGATGAATTTTAATTAATTTTATAGCAAATTTCAATTTATTTTGACTATTTTCGATGAGACTCGCACAAAAAGGCAAAAATCGGCTTGGCAGACACTACTCGAAGAATAAAACCGAGAAGCGATTTGAAGATTCAAGGTGACTGTATTTCCAGCCCAATACGGTCCAATTATGAATATTTAATCATAATTTAATTAATTTTAATTTATTCCCAATTTAATTTGGGTTAAATAAATTAATTTTAATTAAGTATGAAAAGGCCAAGTTTAACCACATCAATTTGAACCAAACCGGTTGAACCGAACCAAGCAAAGAGTTGGGCAGCCCAAATCGTCCACAATGAAGGCCCAAATCAGCTTAATTTCTGATTAATTGAGTTGCAAAGAAGCCCTTGAAGACTTCTCAAATCCCATTCAAACCCTCCAAAATTCATGGCTTTAAAGATTTGCCCATGCTAATTTTAGCAAAGTTGAATCCATCAACTTTGCCACATGGGATGGCCGGCCAAGTGGGAATCCTTTGCTGCTGATTTTTTTTCTATTTTTAGCAGCCCCTAACACCTATAAATACAGCCCCTAGCTGCTCATTCAAAACACACCTCAAGCATCCAACATTCTCTTCTCTCACTTTCTCTCAATTCCATTTTCCCTTCTCCCTTTTTGGTGTTCTTGTGCCGATTTCTCCTCTTGGAAAAGAGGTGTTTTCCAGCCATTCGAAGCAGCAATTGAAGTTTTCATAAGCCCCCTTGATAGCCGAGGACAACGAAGAATGAAGGAGGAATCAATCAGACAAGTCACGGAGAGCCACCGAATTTGTTTCTCATTTCCTATCTCTTTAAATTATTTGTTGTTGTTTTAACGAACATGCTTATGAATATTCACACTTTTGAAATGTCTAATTTAATCAATTTAGCTTGAATTTAATTTGTGTTGGTTTGATTTCATTTCGCCCTCTTAGATTATTAAAATTGTGTTTATGCTGTTAAAGGCCTCGGTGAAATGTTTGACTAAGTAAAATTATGTTAAGTTATCTGGCATTTCAATTGTTTAGATAGCTAATGAATTAATTATTTAAATGCATTGAAATTGTAATTAATGGACACAATACTTAATCTGTGCATGTTTAACTCTTCTAAGGTAGCTGAAGATTACATTAGCATTGTATCTGACGATATGTATGCCTTGCATAACTTGCAGGATTTTTGTGATTAAATTGTTTCAAAGTAGTAATACTTTGTTACTTCACATGATCTTTTATGGGCTTGTTAGGTTGAATTAATCGGTTGTATCGACATAGGAATATGCGAGAGATTATTTAATTTAATAAGTATGTATGTGCATTAACGTGTTTACTTTTAGGAGTCTGTTTAATCGGTCGAATTGGCATAGAGATATGTACAAGGGATGAATGGATTTTTTTCGTAAATATGTTCATAAGTTAGTAAATTACCGAGTTGCGATGTTTTAACGATTATAAACACAAGTTTAATAATTCTAATGTAAGAAATGTGATTAAACCAACACAATTATGTCATCTTGATTAAAATCAGTTTTTGAAATCGTGCATTAGAACTTTGTTTTATTTTATTTTACTTTGTTTTTCTTGTAGTTTTTAAATATTTCTCAAAACCAATTATTTTTTCATCACCAAAGTGTTTAAAACCATTTTCATAAATAATTCTTTTACAGTTCCTGTGGGTACTATAACTCGACATTTACTTGTCACTTTATTACTTGTTACGATTGTGTACACTTGCACATTTCCACTGTTCCAAGAATCAACACACAGCTTTTACATTTTATGCAATTAAATCCTTTTCGCAAATTAAGCACACAAACATAAATTTTCACGCAGAATTTTCACACATGCTTAATCACACACTATAAACACGAAAAATCATATTAAAATAATTTTTTGACCTCAGATTTGTGGTCTCAAAATCGCTATTCTGACTAAGGTCTAAACCGAGTTGTTACATTTAAACAGTTGAAAGTATTGTTGACAGAAGTACTAGTGTTAGTTCAGCCAAAATCGGGTAAAGAATTCACAGTTTACAGTGATGCATCATTGAATGGTTTAGGTTGTGTGTTATTGCAAGAAGGCAAAGTTATAGCCTATGCTTCGAGACAGTTAAAACTGCATGAAAAGAACTACCCTACTCACGATCTTGAATTAGCAGCTATCGTATTTGCATTCTAGATTTTGTGTCACTATCTATTTGGTGAGAAATGTCACATTTATACTGATCACAATAGTTTGAAATACCTGATGACTCAGAAAAAATTGAATTTAAGACAGCGGAGATGGTTAGAATTACTAAAAGACTATGAATTAGTAATTGATTATTATCTGGGGAAAGCTAATGTTGTTGATGACGCTTTGAGTCGAAAGTCTTTATGTGCCTTACGAGCAATTCGTACTCAGATGGATTGGTGTGATGATGGTTTAGTTATGGCTGAGTTGAAAGTGAGGCCAATGTTTATACGTCAGATTTGTGATGCTTAGAAATTTGATGTTGAGATAATGGCAAAACGAGCTCAGTGTGGTTTAAATTCTGATTCAGAATTTTGAGTTGATGATAATGGTTGTATGAGATTTAGAGATTGGGTTTATATTCTGAAAAAACTCAGAGTTGATTCAGTTGATTTTAAACGAGGCTCATAATATTCGTATGTCTGTTCATCTAGGAAGTACGAAAATGTATAATGATCTGAGACAATTTTATTGGTGGCATGGCATGAAACGAGATATCTCAGAGTTTGTTTTGAGATGTTTAGTTGGTCAACAAGTTAAAGCTGTACATCAGGTTCCATCTGGTTTGTTACAATAGATAATGATTCCTGAGTGGAAATGGGAGAGAATCACGATGGACTTTGTGTCGGGATTGCCTTTATCTCTGAGAAAGAAAGATGCAATCTGGGTGATAGTTGACAGATTTACAAAATCAGCCCATTTTATTTCGGTGAGAATAGATTATTCTCTTGATAAGTTAGCTGAATTGTATATTTTTGAGATTGTTAGATTTCACGAGGTACTGTTATCCATTGTGTCTGACATAGATCTGAGGTTTACTTTGTGGTTTTGGAAGAAATTGCAAGATACTTTAGGTACGAAGCTACATTTCAATACTACATTTCATCCGCAAGTGGATGGTCAATCCAAGCGGATCATTTAGATTCTCAAGGATATGTTGAGATGTTGTATTCTTGAGTTTGAAAGTACATGGGAAAACATCTACCGTTGATTGAATTCGCGTATAATAATAGTTTTCAACCAAGCATTAAAATGGCACCATATGAGGCTCTTTGCGATCGTAAATGAAGGACTCCATTATATTGGACTGAGATTAGTGAAAATAAAATTCATGAGGTTGATTTGATTAAAGAGACTGAGTAGAAAGTGAAAGTGATTCGTGACAGCTTAAAAGCAGTGTCAGATCGTCAAAAGTCTTATGCATATTTGAAATGGAAAGATATTGAATTTGAAATCGGTGACAAAGTGTTTTTGAAAGTGTCTCTATGGAAGAAAATACTTCGTTTTGGCAGAAAAGACAAATTAAGTCCGAGGTTCATTGGGCTGTATGTGTAACATCCTTAGTTAGGGGCTATTATGTTTGCATTAATTGCATGTGAATGGCTTGATTTTGTTGTTAATCAAGGTGTTTTGGGGTCTGGGTATGAGCCAAGGGTAGGCTCAAACTATAGGAAAAAATTTATTTTCAAGCATTGGTTCAGGGGAGCTAAAAGAGCTAGGGGTTAAGAATATTTTGTGGTAAACTGTAGCACAAGAAAAGCCTGGGTAAAGTGGCAAGGAGCCGCCACTTAGGGCCTTAGTCAGTGACCCTACAAGTAGAGGAAGGGAGCTGACGTTCGAGCTACAGAAATCCCTTGTTGCTAACTCTTTTTGACGCCAGAGAGGGGAAGAGGTGTGCTCAAATCAAACTCTGATGGATAACTGTTGAACAAGTCAACAGATTTAAACAAGTGGAGAAGAGAGAATTTAGGAGTTTGATCAATTCAAACTCATTTGAATGGTTGGCCAGGAGAAGTTTGAGGAGTTTGCCAGAATTTGAACTCTAGTGTGAGGAAGAGTAATCGGTTGGAAAACTAGGGGAGAGTGCCGTAATTCCTTAATGACATTTTCAGCTAGTCAATGCCTTGGTGCATTCGGTTGTGAGCAAAAGCTGAAACCCCCCTTAGCCTTGTCGATTTCTTCCCTTAATGCACCATTTGAATCAAAAGCCAGAGGTTTTTAGGCTATTACCGATTTCCCTCTAAAAGCATCTAGCCGAATCCCCAAAGGAACCATTTGAGCTTTTCTTCATTTGAAACCGAAACCACTTTGGCCGAATCTCCTTCTCCCCTATTTTTTTCTTTTCTTTCTATCATATTTGTTTCAAAACCCCATCAACATCTCTTGTTCTCAAATTGACAACTTTCTTTTTGTCCTTATCTTCTCTTGTGCCGAAAGTTCATCAAACTTTTCTTGATTTCTTGCAAAGTCAATCTCTTTTGCTCTTCTTTCAAAAGCCATAGCCGAAACTCCTTTGATTGTTCCACCACCATTGCTGAAATCTCTCTCAACCATTGAAGATCTCTTCTTTTCTCTCGTTGCGTGGTAGATCTCTCGTGTTTTCTGCTCTAGTCGATTTTGGAATGGGTAAGTGTTATTGGCCGAATCTCTATCATCTTCTTCTTTTCTCTCTGTCGACATATATAGAACAAAAGCCAAATTTTGACATTTGTCTTGGTTCTCATTCATCTGTGAAATCGGTTTCTTCTAGGGTCTCGTGGATTTTGAAGCAGTGGATCGTGATCATCTATTCGCTATCAAGCGGTTTCATTAAAGACTATGGTAAGGTTACATATCGACTTAATCTTTCTCTTATTCTTTTAAAAAGTCGAAGGCTATTAGTTATGTGGTTTAAGATCTTGGCCGATTGTAGGGAAGGCTCTATCTCGTATATCTCGGGTTGTGACTGGTGATCAAAAAGAGCTAAGGTAAGGATGGTTATTAGATGCGTTAACTTTTCGGGATTTACAAGTGTAGCTGAATGGCTCTTTGCTAATAGTGTCATTGGCCGAATGTAGGGAAGGGGGGATCTAGTGCGTTAGATCTTGATCTTCGGGATTCAGTAGTCGCGTTAGTAACCAGGTGTGTAACTTACACACGTCATAATCGTTGTAAACTTGCTAATATCCGTTAACATGTTAAAAGCTAAAAACTGTGTAGATTTCGATATGGTACCTTTATAGGTATGAGCAAGGATTTCAGGTAAGTCCATTTTGGTTGAGAGTATGGCACATGATTTCTGATGATATTATCTATGTTATGTTCGATATATGTTTAACGATTAAGCATGATGGAATGATTTGTATGTGCATGAGCATTAATGTGGGTGACATGAGAGGAGGGAAGATTGATATCTGTGACTTTGGGTCACGGTGGTTTGGCATCACCGTGGTTTGGTACCACAATTGATATTCGTGACTTTGGGTCACGGAGGTTTGGCACCTCATAGCGACTCGTCCCGTGGCTTTTGCACCACGATTAGGTTGGCCCCACATTTGATAAAACAGGATTGTCGCCAAAGGATTTGGTATCACAACGTGGGTTGGCCCCACATATGGATTATTCGTGACTTTGGGTCACCGTGGGTTTGGTACCACAATATTATTGATATCGGTGGCTTTGGGTCACGGTGGTTTGGCACCACCAGGTGGTTTGGTACCACACGGGTAGAAAAAGGAGTTGTGGATGGTTAGGTTTGGGTGCATGATATGTTTGCTTGATTATGACTGTGTAAGAATGTTGCTATAATCGGGAGGGGATTATGCGGTGAGTCTTGGTGACTCACCTTCTCCTATCTTTTCCGGTGACTCGTTGATCGCGGATGAGGAGCCGGGTGGACTCGAGGTGGCCATGCGACATTTATTTACGGTTTTACTTGGACTTTTGGTTTGGGTACCTTTATTTTAAATTCTGATTTTATTTGGGTTGTAATAAGGCCGTTAGTACTTTTATTTAGGGTTTTATTATATCTGCTTTAATTTTCTAAATGTTGCTAAGTAAACTGTTTAACATGTTTTAAATAACCTGATAATCAAAGTTTTCGAAAATTATACTACACAATAGGTTTTCTAAATCTTACCATCGGGTAACAATATTTACGAGAGGATAACAAGGTTAACTTAAATGATTTTCAAAATCTAAGTGTTCCAAGCTCAAAATCAAACGGTTTTAAATTAACTGAGTAAGAATACACTCGGGTTTCAATAGACTTTAACGTTTTTCTTAAGTAATGAATGGCAAACGAGTTTTAAAAAGCCTTTCGGGATTTCAAGCAACTAAATGTTTTCAACTATACATGCACCGGTTTTCTGCAAACACAAAGCAAATAAAGAAGCTTTTTCCCTAAAACTAAACCGGCAACTTGTTTTCTTTGAAACGTTTTCATTTCGTGACATGCCAGATTCGGTCGTGGTGTGTTGACCGGGTTTGGGGTGTTACAGTATGAAATTATCGAACGTATCGGGCCGGTTGCTTATAAATTGTTATTGCCACCTGAGGTAGAGAAGATTCATAATGCGTTTCACGTATCGATGCTTAGATGATACAAATTTGATCCATCTTATGTAATTACTCCTACCGAAGTTGAGAAATAAGAAAATTTCTTTAGTGAAAGTGCTGCAACACAAACACAGAATAGAAGAGGCTACGTGGGAGACTGAGGGCATTATGAGAGAGCAAGATCTGAATCTATTCACTGGTAAGATTTTTGGGGACGAAAATCCCTAATAGGGGAGGGTTGTAACAGCCCGGTTTAGACCCTAGTCAGAATAGTGATTTTGAGACCAAAAATTTGAGGTCAAAAAAATAATTTAATATTATTTTTGGTGTTTATAGTATGTGATTAAGCATGTGTGAAAATTTTGTGTGAAAATTTTACCGTTTCTGTGTCAATTTGTGAAAAAAGACTTAATCGCATAAAATGTAAAAGTTGTGTTCTAATTGATAAAGTGCTGAATTGACATGGCTTTTTAAATTTGAGGTCCTTATGTTGTAAATTGACCATTAATGGTTTGAATGGACAAGTATGGACATGAGATAGTGGATTTTTAATGTTAACATTAAGGTTAAAATTGATATTTGATTATTAAAGCTATTATAATCAAAATAAAAAAAATTAAAAGCCATTATCATGTTCATCTTTGGCCAAAAATAATAAGAAAATAAAATAAAAAGATTAAGCTAGGGTTTGACACTTCTAAGGCTTAATTAAGGTATGATTTTGCTTCGTTTTTTATAATTTTTACGTTTTTGTGATTGTTGCTTAGCATACTATCAAACCCATGCCCTAATTTTTGAATTTGTTGGTGATTTTGTAAGATGCCATTAATAAATGTTTGAGCTTTGTGATAGTTGGTGATGAATAATGATTATTTGTTGATATATTTTAATGTTTTGTAAAGTGATTTTTGATAAAAATGTCAAAAATGGGCTGAATTGTGAAAATGAGAATTTGGAGGACTAAAATGTGAGATAAATGAAATACGTGGGCTTGTATGAACATGAGGAAGATTTTTCTATGCATGGTATAATGAAATTATGTGTATTTTGTGATTTTATGAAATAGGGACTAAAATGTCAAAATGTGCAAATGTGAGGGCTACTTTGTAAAATGCTCAAAATATATGTATTTGGATTAAATTGAATGAATAGGTGAATGAATGAGCTAAATTTGAGTATGTATAGATCAAGAAAAGAGAAATTCGAACTTAGATCGAGGCAAGAACAAAATGCTTGATTGATCGACTTGTATCATGTTTCTACGTCCGCGGTAAGTTCGTGTATAATACGAATTGTTAAATTTATGTTCACATATTATACAATGAATGGAAACGTGGTTGTTGAATTAGTAATGTGAATGAATTGGTTTGAAGAGATGTGACACTAAGTGTGCGTAAATAGGATCGATACAGTGGTGATCAGCACTATGTGTGCGAAATAAAGAAAACATCGATTTTATTAATTGGCACTTTGTATGCAATACCAAGTCAAATTCGGTTTAATGTAAAGGCACTAAATGCGCGATGATATTAAAGCTTCGGCTAAGAAATTGGCACTAAGTGTGCGAGTAAATTAAATGGTTAAAGAAGGCTGAACAAATTGTGGTATTGAGCATTGAGTAGCAAAAGTGGTCGCTAATTAAATGATGGTACAGGTATGTACAGAACCTATGTGGTTGATGATATTGTATATGAGATAAATAGATGATCATGTGAGTATTGATTATAGATGAGATTGTGTATTATTGTGAACTACACTATTTGATAGTTAATATTGTTTATTGAATTTGAATTGTTGAGTTAAATGTGTTATATTACGGACTTACTAAGCTTTAAAGCTTAATGTGTAAAGTCTTTCTCAGTTTTATAGTGTCATTAAATCTTGCTAAGATTCAAAGATAGTCATTGGCTCAATCACACTATCGACCGTCTATTTTGGTACTTTTGGAAGTTGTATATTTAGTATATGGCATGTATAGGCTAGTGAATATGGTATGTTTTGAGATGTAAAGATCTAGCCATGTGATATGGCTTGATAAATTGATGATTTTTGTAAATGTTTTGGGACATGTAAAAAGGGTGGTTAGTATGTGTATATGTATCTTTGTGTGAATTATCTTATGTTACGTTTTGGTGATATGGAGGTAGTATGTTCATGCTTAATTTTGGTAAGGATTAAATGATGAATGGATTATATGATTTTGATGTGAAGTTGATACTTTGGATTGGTAATGTTGAGTTGAATTTGTATAAGGAAATAAATGATGATGTTAAGAGGTTAAGTTGTGAATAATTTTGTATGTTTTGGATGTATTTGATATATGATTTTGGTATGGCTTGATGCTTGTAGGAGTGACCCAAAATTTGGGTGGCAATTTGGCCATGCAAATGGGCTATATTTGCCCACATGGTTGAGCACACGGGCGTGTCGCTCGACCGTGTCTCTTAAGTTTGTAATTGTAAACAAGTCAATCTCGCACACGGGCCAGACACACAGGCATGTGACAGGTCATGTGAATTAAGTCAGTGTTGCCCACGGGTCAAGCACACGGACGTGTCTTCGGCAGTGTGGACAAGTTAGTATGTATGCCCTATTTTGCCATGGCTTGGAGACACGAGTGTGTCTGAGGCCGTGTGAGGCACACGGCCTACCCACATGGGCGTGTGACCTCTGTAACTTTGAAAATGTTTGATTTTCATAAAAATTTTTGTATGTGTTCGGCTTAGTCCTGACCCCTTCCTAATGCATGTTTAAGGTATCGTAGACCTGTTTAAGGGACTTATATTTATAATTTTCTATGATTTTATGATGATGTATTATATGTTGTGAAATGATCGTAAAAGTTCCAATATGTCCGGTAACGCCTCTTAACCTCTTTCAGCAATGGTTACAGGTTAGGGGTGTTACATGCTGTGTCAGCATTATCCCGGAATTTCCATGGCATTCATGTTGGTAATTCATCCAATATTTTTCATGGCAATATTTCACTTCATTCTCTTCCTCTTTTCTCTCATTTTCTTCATCTTTCCAGCACTTGCTGCATACAACAACCAATTCTCTTCTTCCCAACAAGAAAAGTAACATAAAATGACATTTAAAGCACAGTCTAAGCTTTATTATGCAATGTTCTAATAATAGCCTAAAAATAAAAATATATCTACTTAAGTACAGGAATTTAATCAAGTTTAGAGGCTCGAAATATAACTTTTTTCAAGAGTTATCACACCATCAAACATGAATTCTTACTTGTCTTCAAATAGAATATGTATAAGTATGCATGAATGCATGAATTTTCCATAACCCTACAATTACCACATATAATGCTAAACTATCTTAAGTATATTTTATATCTCTATTCACAGCAGTTTTCTATCTCAGAATATCGATTCAAATTTTATAAGCTTGTTTAGCAAACAAAGTGTAGAAAATGGTACCTAAAAATAAAATTCCCTACATATTCATGCAATTCTGACTATAGCAAGCATCTCTGTAACACCCCAAACCCGGCCCATAAGCCTTGACCGGATCTGGTATGTCACAGAGTAAAACGTTTTGAAAGATTCGATTAATCGGTGAAAATCAAAAAAAAATGTTGTTAAGGTTATAAAGCGGTGTCTTGATAAAAACTTGGTGGGATTGATTTTACAAACATGGTTGAGTTGAAAACCTTTGAAAACATTTGATCATTTGATTTTAAAATCATCGAGTTATTGTTAACTAGGTGAACTTTGCTACCCGATGGTAATATCCTCGAAAACTCGTAAAGATTTCCATTTTGAAAGCGTCATATTTAACCAATTTATTTAAACAATTTATTAATTCATGAGTAATATAGTAGAAATGAAGTAAAACAACTACTTAAACATCCAAAATAATAACTAGCGGCCTTATTACAACCCAAATAAAAATTTAGTAAATAATAAACTTAAAGCTGCTAAATAAAATTTTAAATCCAAGGAATCAAGCATGGTAGCCTCGAGTCCTCTCCGGCTCCATCTCCGCGATCTACTCATCTCGCAAAATGGTATGGGAAGGGTGAGTCACCAAGACTCGGTGTATAAATCCCCAACCCGGAAGTGCAAACTCATACATAAAATATTAGTAAGGCGTGCAAAACATGCAACCCAAAACTAGCCATCCATACTCCTTTAACTACCCCGTGGTCAAAACCACCGGTGGTTAAAACCATCGTGATCGGAGTCACAAATCAAGTGATGGGGCCAACCCATCATGTGGTCAAAACCACTGATGACCATAGGTCACAATTATCAATATGTGGTCAAAACCACTGGTGGTACCAAACCACTGAGACTTAGTCACAATTTATATCAATGGTGTGGTCAAAACCACTGGTGACCGAAGTCACAATTAAAATGATGGGGCCAACCCATCTTGTGGTCAAAACCACTGGTGACAGTCCATAGAGAATAATCCCCCTCCTCTCTTCAATCCCGATACCAACATGCTCATAACATGCTTAACATATTATCCTAGATCATGCATATAAGTAATGGCATAGCATCTTACTCATCATATCATTCATATGACATATTTAAAAACGCAAGCGACTTACCCGGGATCCATGCCCAAGCGCACAAGTCAAATCACTATCAAAATAGTTAAGTGTAACATAATAAGTAATGCCAACTAATAAGCGTGTAAGAGTTTTACACACCTGTTTAACCGAAGATCTAAAGAGAAATCCTTAATCTATGCGTTATCACAAAATCCCGAAAACGTATTCCCGTATTGCCCTACATTCGGCCACTATAGGTTAGTATCCAAAAAGCCTTATTTAGCTAAATCTAATAATCCCGAAGGACTAATCGCGCCCATAACCAAAATATGGCCCTAGGCCGAATCTTTATTATCACTTACCAAAGCAAATTGAAACCCCGAAAGCCTCTGTTTTCCTTTGCCGATTAGCCCCTAAAACCATAGTGCACATTCGGCTATACATAGATACCAAAAATGGCCTTTGGCCGAATATGCCTAACCACTTTCCAATCTTACTGAAATCCCGAAATTGTCACTTGTCTTGTCGAGATCCCTACCAAAACATTTGTTAGAATCGGCTCGCACACTTTTATCCATAATCAAGGCCCTTGGCCGAATAGTATATATGCCTTACCTTGAAGAATCAAATCCCGATAGGCTCCTTCTATGCACCTTAACGTTAACAACACACAAAACGTACACTATTAAGACACTTATACATGTTCGGTCACCCATACCAAGGCTTATTTCTCAAGCTTTTGGCACACCATAAAAGAAGAGAATAAAACCCGGTTCTAAAAGGAACACTTACCTCTATTGTTTCCTTGAAGAGACTAAAAGTGAAGAGATTTCGGCTATGGCTCCCAAGTGTTGATGAAGATATTCAGCTAACACCAAATGGAAGATGAAATTTTGAGTAGAATGGGGGTGATAGGTTTGGCCAAGTAGAACAAAAGAAGGGAAGGATTTGAAGAATTTTGAGCAATGGGGCTAGAGAGAATTCGACCAAGAACAAATTGGGGAGAAAAAAAAACCAATTAGATGAATTTTGACACCTCCCTGCTATATTCAAAATCGATTGTGGATGGCCCTAAGGAGTCCTACATTCGGCCGTTGCTCCCTAATATGATAAATCTTATCTTTCGATTATCACCCATTTAATTAAATTAAAATAATACCTATCTTCTATCCCTCCTTTATCACCTCTTCAAATAAAAATAAAATAAAATAATAATAATACTTACTCTTCCAAGAATTTAAAGCAAACATTCACTTATCCTCATCCATTTGAGAGCCCATGTGCAGACCACTACCTCTTCTCCTCGACGCCAAAATAAAAATAAAATCCATCTATGTTGTCTTTCTAGGTTTGAACCCAAGACCTCTGGAGACACCCCACGCTTCCCCACTCTGCTGTAAGCGTCTTCTTATGACCTAAACTCGCCACAAATTCTTTTAAGACCTCTCGTTAGCTTCCCTTGTTTTAATGCGAACAAAAATAAAATGTACCTTGTGCTTCCATCGTGACTCGAACTCAAGACCTGCGCCAAGCGTCATTCTCGGCCCTTAAGTGGCGCATGAAAGCCACTTTACCAAGGCCATCTTTATGTCTAAAAGTGCCTATAACATCTCTTAACCCCTCTCTTCACCTAGCTCCCACCTCTTAGGCACTAAAAGAAATTTCCAACCCTAAGTCAGACCTAGCCCGGGGTTATGACTAGACCCTAGAATATGTCAAGCAATCAAGCATACATATTTCTTCAAGCACACACATGGGAAAAATAATTAAATTGCAAACAACCCCTAATTCAGGATGTTACAGTTCTACCCGCTTAAAAATAATTTTGGCCTCGAAATTACCTGGATCAGAGGAGTTGGGGGTATTGCTGCCGCATCACATCCTCGGGTTCCCATGTGGCCTCCTTCGTACCATGGCTTCGCCATAACACCTTTACCAAAGGCACTGACTTCCTATGCAGAACTTTGACATCCCGATCCAAGATCTGTACCGGTTCCTCCTCAAAGGATAAGTCTGAGTTCACTTCAATTTTCGCAACCGACACTACGTGTGATGGATCCGATCGATAGCGCCTCAGCATCAAAACATGGAAGATGTCATGGATCTGGCTCAACTCTGCCGGCAACTCAAGCTGGTAAGCTACCGGTCCCACGTTTGAAAGACTATGCGGCCCGATAAATCTAGGGCTTAGCTTGCCCTTCCGTCAAACCTCAGACCTTCTTCCAAGGTGATACCTTCAATAAGACCTTATCACCTACTGCATACTCCACATCCCTGCGTTTAAGATTGGCGTAGGATTTCTGCCTGTCTGACGCCTCTTTAAGATGAGCCTGAATTACTCTAACCTTATCCTTCGTCTCTGCCACTAACTCTGGACCCAACATCCGACATTCTCCCAGCTCTGTCCAACACGTAGGAGTACGGCATTTCCAACCATACAGTGCCTCATACGGTGGCATCAATACTCGCTGATAACTATTGTTATAAGCGAATTACGCCAAATGTTGGTACTCCTCCCAACTACCACTAAGTCCAAAACACAGCCCTTAACATATCTTCCAACACTTGATTACCTCTCGATTGTCCATCGATTGCGGATGGAAGGTCGTCTTGAAATTCAACCGTGCCTAACTCACGATGTAAGGCCTTCCGAATCTCGGCGTGAACCGAGGATCCCGATCCGAGATAATGGACATCGATACTCCATGCAACCGCACTATCTCTCGCTATATACTGACTTGGCTAACCTTTGAAGCGAGTAGTCAACCCTTACCGGTATAAAATGGGCCGACTTGGTCAATCGGTCTACTATCACCCAAACTGCATCTTTCTTACTGGGCGTAAGGGGAAGCCCACTTATGAAATCCATAGTAATCTCCTCCCACTTCCATTGTGGGATCTTTCTTTGGTCAGTATATACCACGATGGCAATTGATGCTCACCTTAACTTGATGGCATGTTAGACACTTGCCCACTGACTCGGTTACTTCCCGCTTAAGACTCGGCCACCAAAACTGCTCCCTTAAATCCCGATACATCTTGCTGCCTCCAGGATACATATCGTACGGGCTGTTATGGGCTTCTTTAAGGATCCGCTACTTCAAATCATCATCCCTAGGCATACATACTCTCCCCTGAAAACACAACACTCCATCACTACCCAAGCTGAAGCCTTCGGCCTCACCACTTTGTACTTGTAACCTCCGAGTACTCAAAACTTCATCGGTCATCTGCCTCTCTTTGACCTCATCAATCCTAGATGGCTTTACTTGCAATTCTGCCAGGAGACTCCCATCCTCATAGAGACTTAGGTGAGCAAACATTACTCGCAAATCCGCTACTACCTTACGACTCAATGCATTAGCTACCACATTAGCCCTGCCCGGATGGTATTCGATTGAGTAGTCGTAATCCTTTAGCAACTCAATCCACCTCCGCTGCCTCAGATTTAAATCTTTTTGAGTCAAGAGGTACTTCAGGCTCTTGTGATCCATGTACACTACTGACTTCTCCCCATATAGATAGTGCCTCCAAATATTCAAGGCGAAAACCACAGCAGCCAATCCCAAATCATGTGTCAGATAGTTACTTTCGTGAGGCCTCAAGCTGCCGTGATGCATAAGCAACCACCTTTCCGTCTTGCATCAAGACACACCTAAACCAGATGTCGATGCATCACAATACACAAGAATTCCTTTCACGCCTCAAGTGAATCAAGGCCGGTGCTTCATCAAAATCCTCTTGACTTATCGAAACTCTCTTCGCTTCTCGAGACCACACAAACTAACTCTTTTCCTCAAGAACTTAGTCAACGGTGTTGCGATTAAGGAGAAATTTTCCACGAATCTTCTATAATATCCTCGCCAACCCGAAAACTCTAAATTTTCGAATCGACTTTGGTGGTTTCACTCTAATACCGCCTCAATCTTATGGGGATCCACATGATTCCTTCTATGAAACAACATGCCCAAGGAAAGTCACCTCCTTAAGCCAAAACTCATATTCTTGAATTTGGCGTAAACTATTTCTCCTTAGAACTTGCGTAACCACATGAAGATGTGCGTCATGCTCCTCTTCCGACTTCGAGTACACCAAAATGTTGTCTATGAACACCACGGCAAAACGATCCGGTAGGTTGGAAAGCCGGTTCATCATGTCCATAAGCGCTACCGGTGCATTCGTCAAGCCAAAAGGCATTACCGTAAACTCGTAGTGCCCATCTTGAGTACGAATGCCGTCTTATGGATATTAGCTTCCTTTACCTTAAGCTGATGGTACCCTAACCTAAGGTCAATCTTAGAGAACACCGATGCACCCTTGAGTTGATCGAACAAATCATCAATCCTGGGCAAAGGATACCTCTTCTTTATAGTCAGCTTGTTCAGCTGTCGATAGTCTATGCACATCCTCATTGTTCCATCCTTCTTCTTGACAAAAAGCACTGGAGCTCCCCAAGGCGATACACTTGGCCGAACGAACCCTCTATACAACAATTCCAAAATCTAAGCCTTCAACTCTACCAATTCTTTCGGCGCCATCCGATACAAAGCTATGGATACTGGCGCGATTTCGGGTAACAAGTCTATACCAAATTCGACCTTACGGTCCGGAGGTAGACCCGGGAGTTCCTCTGGAAACACATCAACATAATCCCTTACGGTCCGGACATCTCTCACAGCTGTACCCTTAGCTTTCAAAGCACAGACATGCATTACATATGCTTCACAACCTTTTTTAACCATCTTTTCTGCCTTCAATGCAGTAACCAGATTAGATAGGTAATATCTCCTTTTACCTATCATCACCACCTCTTCTCCTTCCGAGGTCTTTAATACCATGCGCTTAGTCACGCAATCCGAGCTAACTTTGATACTTTACTAGCCAATCCATCCCGAGGATCGGATCGAACTCCCGAAATGGTAGTTCCATCAAGTCGACCAAGAACACGACCTCTTGGAGTTCTAGGGGTACATTCTTATAGAGTTTACTTACTTCTACAGAGTGACCTAAAGGGCTTAATACAGTCATCTTCCTAGAAGTAAGCTCAAAGTCTAAGTTCAGAGTTTTCACTATGCTACTAGCAATGTATGAGTGAGTTGAGCCAATATCAATTAATGGTGCTATAGGGTACTCCAAAGATCAAAAACATACCGGTTATGACGTCCGGTGCGTCGGCCTCCTCCTGACGCCTCGCGGCTTAGACCAAACCAGGTTGCCTAGCCTCAGTACCACCGGTACCTCCCCTCGGTGCTCTACTACCTCTTCCAGCACTGTTACCTCCTCTTCCCGCACCACAACCTCTTGGTGGCTATTGGTTATCCCTCCTATTCAGTGTACGATCCTGACCCTCAGACCTTAGCCTAGCTGCCTTTTTTGGACAATCCCTAACTCGATGTTCTATGGATCCACATTCAAAGCATCCCCGATTACCACTCCAACACTCCCCCGTGCGAGACTTCCCACACTGAGCACACCATGGCGGCCATTGAGGATTAGCAGTAGCAGGCCTAGAAGCTTGATTTGACCCACCATACCTCATCCTCTTCTGCTGATTGCGAGAAAACCTCGAAGATCCGGAGCTCCTCTTATTCCAACTCCTATCCCGATTCCGCCTAACAGACTGTCTTACCCTTCAAAGAACCTTAGCCTTCTCCACTAGGACAAATAACTCCGTTCTGTTGTGGAGCTATCATCATCCTCGACTTATCTCTTAGCCCATCCTCGAATCGACACGCGTTCATGCTCGGTACCCACAATACCACGAGCATACACGCTCAACCGAGAAATTCAGCCTCATACTCCATCACTGTCTTATTACCCTAAACCAGGTTCAAGAAAGCCTTCCGCTGCGCATCCACGTAGCTAGTTCCTATGTATTTCTTTTGGTAGGCAGCCTTAAAGAATTCCCATGTGAGATCCTCCGCCATCGCTCCATCCCTTACCGTGAGCCACCACTAGTATGACTCATCCCGAAGTAGAGAGATTATACCCTTCAACTTTCCCTCAGCTGTAAAATCCAGGTCATCCATGATCCTCTCAGTTGATTCCAACCAATACTCCGCCGCACTGGGTGCCACTCTAGAAACTCCTCTAAACACTTCTACTCCGTTAGCCCAGAGTCGTTCAACCACAGATTTACGGGCTTCTACACCTGCGCCTGCCTCGGTAACTCGTTCCAACACTCGTAGTACAGCTTGGGATACTACATCGTTACCATCGATGCGATCTTGAAACTTCGATTTCCACCGCCGTAGATCCAAAGATCACATTTCGGACCCATGACCGGACCTGCTGGCTCGACAAGGTCATCCTACCCCTACCATGACCACGCGGTGGACGTCCACGTCCTCTTGTACTCATTCTTTCTCGTTCGCATTTATCGATTAAGAATTTTATGCATTATTAATACTGTTCACTTTGCTTTACTCACGAGCAATTTTATGAGGAATAGTTTTTTTTGAAGTGATTCTTCAAGTCGAATCTACCTATAATTCCGGTTTGAGCTTATCTCCTAGTTTTAAGTACATCCATCACACAAACAACATTCACGCACCATATCTAACGTGTAGGGCATTTTCGTCATTTCACTACCCGGGGTATTTTCGTAATTTTAACCTACGAGGTATTTTGTAATTTTCTAAAAATAAAAGTTCTCGGATGATTTTATCAAAAAGTATTTTGGAACTTCTAAATTCCCGAGGTATTTTGAAAAAAATTTAAAATTCGGTGGTATTTCAGTGATTTTAAAGCTCGGGGGTATTTTGGTAATAAACCAGGGTAACTTTGTAAAGTTTGATAATTCCGGGGTATTCCCAAATGTTGCAAAACTTTGAGGGTTCTTTCTGAGAATTTGTTTTCCAAGTTGATGGTGTTGTAAAAATTTTGAAAATCAGGGTCATTTTGGTAATTTTGTAGGTTAGGGGCAATTTTGTAATTTTCCAAAATCAAAGTACTTTGGATGTTTGCAAAAATAGGGTTTTTAAAAACTTTTACAAAATAAGGAAATTTTGGAAAAACTGTTGGATAGTTGAACATTTAATAAACCAAGGGCATTTTTTGTAATTTTTACCACTAGGGGCATTTTAATAATTCTACAAATCAGAAATTTTTTTCAGAAAAATTTTGTAAAACAGTAGTTCTCACACATTAAAAAGAAATTTTAAGAGTTTTAAAACTAGGGTGTTTATGAAAATACGGCTAGTTCCCTTTCGGGTTTTAGTTAGGGTTTAGCCCATGAATAAGTCCTCTTGGTTAGGGTGAACCGAAGCTACGCACTGTAGGATTCGAGTGGAGAGGAGATGAGTCACGCAGATTGCTTAAATACCAAGCTCCCACGAATACCAATCCTGACATGCGCACCATGGTTACCACACCTTAACTCGGCGACTTTGACATAGGTTTGTTTAATTAAGCAATTAGGTCTTATGTAGTAGTTGGGGTAGACTAGTCCTAGAGTTCAAGTACCTATCATTCTATTCTACATTCCCAAGTTACTCGTTTACCCTTATCAAGTATTCACAGAACAGTCAGAGATACTTACATGGGTGGATTGGTGCCGGAGACTCGATGCCATCTTTGTTCAAAACAAAACCATTTTCATAATAATTCACAGAGGCCTACAAAATGTTTTGGGCCTGGGCCCCACAGTCGAGTTTTGAACCTGGCTCTGATACCAAAAATGTAACACCCCAAACCCGGCCCATGAGCCTCGATCGAATCTAGTATGTCACAGAGTAAAACGTTTTGAAAGATTCGATTAACGGTGAAAATCAAAAAATGTTGTTAAGGTTATAAAATGGTGTCTTGATAAAACTTGGTGGGATTGATTTTACAAACATGGTTGAGTTGAAAACCTTTGAAAACATTTAATCATTTGAATTTTAAAATCATCAGAGTTATTGTTAACTTGGTGTACTTTGCTACCCGATGGTAACATCCTCGAAAACTCGTAAAGATTTCCATTTTGAAAATGTCATATTTAACCGATTTATTTAAACAATTTATTAATTCATGAGTAATATAGTAGAAATGAAGTAAAACAACTACTTAAACATCCAAAATAATAACTAGCGGCCTTATTACAACCCAAATAAAAAATTTAGTAAATAATAAACTTAAACTGTGCTAAATAAAATTTTAAATCCAAGGAATCAAGCATGGCCGCCTCGAGTCCTCTCCGGCTCCATCTCCACGATCTACTCATCTGCAAAATGGTATGGGAAGGGGTGAGTCACCAAGACTCAGTGTATAAATCCCCAACCCAGAAGTGCAAACCCATACACAAAATATTAGTAAGACATGCAAAACATGCAACCCAAAACTAGCCATTCATACTCCTTTAACTACCCCGTGTGGTCAAAACCACCGGTGGTCAAAACCACTAGTGACCGGAGTCACAAATCAAGTGATGGGGCCAACCCATCGTGTGGTCAAAACCACTGATGACCATAGGTCACAATTATCAATATGTGGTCAAAACCACTAGTGGTACCAAACCACTGGGACTTAGTCACAATTTATATCAACAGTGTGGTCAAAACCACTGGTGACCAAAGTCACAATTAAACTGATGGGGCCAACCCATCTTGTGGTCAAAACCACTGGTGACAGTCCATAGAGAATAATCCCCCTCCTCTCTTCAATCCCGATACCAACATGCTCATAACATGCTTAACATATTATCCTAGATCATGCATATAAGTCATGGCATAGCATCTTACTCATCATATCATTCATATGACATATTTAAAAACGCAAGCAACTTACCTGGGATCCATGCACAAGCCCACAAGGCAAATCACTATCAAAATAGTTAAGTGTAACATAATAAGCAATGCCAACTAATAAGTGTGTAAGAGTTTTACACACCTATTTAACCGAAGATCTAAAGAGAAATCGCGAATCTATGCGTTATCACAAAATCTCGAAAATGTATTCCCGTATTGCCCTACATTCGGCCACTATAGGTTAGTATCCAAAAAGCCTTATTTGGCTAAATCTAATACTCCTGAAGGACTAGATTCAATGTTCACCGATTCTGTCTTTTATTCATCTCCCTCGAGTCCTTTTTTCTCCTTCTCTTCAGTGGAATTATGAGTGGTAAGTGCAGTCTCATCAGCTTCACCTTCATCCTTGTCCCCTTCATTTTTATCCGATAGTAGCTCATTCTCATTCAGTGCAAATCCTCCCATTCTTTATCAGACTCTGTGGTCTCATTACTAAGGCGATAAATCAAAAATGAAAATAATGCTAAGCAATTAAATATAAAAATAATAAGAACAAAATTAAAGTAAAGCAATTAAAGAAAATAAAGATAGACAAGATTTTTTTATGCTTTTTACCAATTTCGCAACAATTTGGAGTTGCTAAGTCTCAAAGAGATAGAGTTTCTTCTGCAACTGACCAAGTGAGTTGAGCATGTGCTGCTTAAACAGACTATTGGAGATAGAGGATTTTTCTATGGCAAACGTCTTGCAAACTTTTCTTCCACTTCTGTTTCTAGCAAACCAATGGCATGGTAATCTTAACCCTCACCAAAACATTCCAGGGCATCGAATATGTTGAAAGTGATCTGATCTGCGGATCATTTACCCTTATAGTTAGTTTGCCTTTCTTTTTAAGGTTAAAATGAAACAATGAACAGACTTCTCCTATTTATAGGTGCCAAAATGGATAATTTATTCCCACCCCTTACTTTTTAAATTTACAAAAATTATCTCATTTTTTTCAGTGTCGCCCACACTTTCTGGCCTATTTACACCCATAACCCTTTTGTTTATTCAAACCTTCAATTTAATCCAGAATTTCAAATTTAAAAGTAAATTAATTGCTACATTAGTCCTCTGTCTTCCACATTTTTTATCTTTTAGTCCCAAAATCAAGCTATGTCATTTTGCTTCCATCTTTAATAAATTATTTACAGCTTATATCTTCGTTTTCATTTGCATTTATACCTTATATATTTAATGTCAATTATGCACTTTATTTTAATGTTTTATATTTATTCCCACTTGTATAATTTTTATTTATTCTTATTTCGTCTTTAGTTATTTTCATGTCTATTTATATTTATGTTTTTTTTTACACATTTCCTTTACATACATTTTAATATTATTTTTTATGTTACTTTGATTCTTTTATTGTATTATGAATAAGGTGTATTATTGTCATTATTATCATCATCATGTCAATGTCTTATTTATTTCATTTATGTAAGTTTTCTTTATATTATTGTCCTTTTGAAAGAGTTTTAACTTTTCATTAACTTTAGCCAATTTAATTAATTTTCCTATTTTATTACTATTCATTTTAAAATAGGGAACTTTAGGTCATTTTTTCATCCTATAAATGCTAACATGAAGTTAGTTCAAGAGGGTGTCGATTTTAATGAAACCATAAGGTTTTTACATTTTAATTTAGGTTAGTCTTTAAGATCTTATCTACCATTTACGCTAGAAAAATTATAAATAAAAATGTAGGATATTTTTAGGGTTTTAAACTACTTTTAAATATCGTATAGGATTCCTCCTTAGAATCTTAAATTAATATGTAAATATTGTTTAGGACTTTGTTCAAGATTAAAACTAAAAATTTTTGTAGGTGAATTGTAAATCATGAGTAGGTTTATTATTTTACAATCTTTTAAGATTTATTATTTTAGGGTTTTGATTAATTTAAACCTTATATCAAGAATTTTTATGTAAGATAAACCATAAACCCAAAGATAGGATACTTTCGTAAGACTTGATAGGTTAAATGTTATTAATTAAATCTTTTAAAAAATAATAATGTAACAGTCAAATTTTGAGGCTAGTCAGAATAGCGGCTTCAGGACCACTAATCCGAGGTTGAGGGGAAAAAATTATTTTGATATTATTTTATGAGTTATAGTATGGTTATAAGGATGTATGAAAACTTTGGTGCATTAATTTTGGTGATTTCATGCTTAATTATGAAAAAGAACTAAATCACATAAAGTGTGAAGGTTCTATTATATAATGTAGAGGTGTCTAATAGCCATAGAATATTAAATTGAAGGTCTTTAAAGTGCAATTAGGCCATTAAGAGTGTGTTGGCCGGCCATAGAGAGGAGGGAGACAAGGGCATTAAATTTTGGTCAAAATTTGGTGAAATTAGGTGATAAAAAAATGAATAAAATAAGATAAATAAAAGAGATATCATCTTTCACTATTCATCCTTCTTCTCCACCAAAAATTGAAGAGAAAATAGGGGATTTTGGAGTTCAAGCTTTCATCCAAGCTATTCCCTTGCAAGTAAGTGATTTTAGAGGTCTTTCTTGATAATTTTTGTACTTTAGGAACCCCCAAAGCTTAAGCTAGCTAATGAAGAAACTATTTTGCAAAATGGTTGAAAGTTTAGGGACTTTCCATGAGAGTGTTCATGTTGGTTGCTGAGTTTTTATGGAAGAAAATGAATGCTAGTGGGTTAAGGAACAACTTTTGTGAAAGGTGTTACCATGAAAACACCTAAATAGGACTTATTTGTAAAGGTTGTAAATGAGTAATAAATGCATGAAATAATTGGTTTTTTGAGTTGTTATAAGAGAAATAAATGTTCAGCTAGGCTTTTTTAATAAGAAAATGTGATGAAAAACAATTTATGAACCTAGAGGCAAAATGATAAATTTGTCAAAGTATAAGGGCAAAATGGTCATTTTTTCCTAGGTAGGAATTTGATGTATTATGAATTATAAAGTGATTGAATGAGTAAATATTATTATTATAGATCAAGAAGAACACGAAAATAATCTTGACCGAGGAAGATGCAAGGTTACGGACTAAGTCACGACTAATGCATTTTGTACCGAGGTAAGTTTATGTGTAAACGATACATCTTTAATACATATGTTGTTACTTATTGGTTCATCATGTGAATGGGATTAATTATGATTTAGAATGATTTAAATTGATAGATAGTGAGTAAATCTCGTATGAACCTTGAAATAATTATGTAAGTGAGGAAAAATCTCAGTAATCATTATTGGTGGGCTGCGTGCGATACCACCTAAATTATCATTGTTGGTGGGCTGTGTGCGGTACCACCTTATTAATTTTCACATGGACTGTGTGCGATACCATGCTTTATATTATCATTTGGTGGGCTATGTGCGAAACCACCGTAATTATTCTTTTTGGTGGGCTATGTGCTGTACCACCGTAATTATTCTTTTTGGTGGGCTATGTGTGATACCACCGTAATTATTCTTTTTGGTGGGCTATGTGCGATACCACCCTATTATTGACTATTGGTGGGCTGTGTGCAAAACCACCGAGTACTTAGTATTATTTTGAAGGGTTAATCGAGAAAAGGTCTAAGTAAATATACTTCACGTGGCTTGTGGTGATGAGTGCAAGGAATATGTGCAAGTAAATGTAAGCAAAATATATGTATATGGTTGGAAGGTGGTAAGAAATGAGATAAGTAAGCATGATTATGAAAATGTGAATTGTTCTTACACATTATATAATGTTTGTGGTTGCTTTGCATATGGTATGATGTTTATTGTTTACATGTAAACTTACTAAGCTTAAAGCTTACACTCTTTCTTTTTCCTTGTTTTATAGTGTCAAAAAGTCAGCTCGGGATGCGTAGACAATCGGAAGATCATCCCCACTATCAGCTCATTTCAGTATATTTGGACTTAGCATTTTGAGTATGGCATGTATAGGGGCTACGCTTAGTGAAATGTCTTGATGTTTAGGCCAAGTGTGTTGGCTCCTTTAAAGATGAACATTTTGTTAATAGTCATAGTTGTTAGCTCATTATTATTAATATATAAAAGATGAGGTTATTCAGGAATGTCTATGATGCATGATTGGGTTATTTCATTAATGGTTGAATGTGATTTATGTTGTAAGAGTTTGGGTGATAAAAAGAGCTTGGCAAATAGCCTTGTTCTTGTCCACATGAGTAGGCACACAGCCGTGTGTCTAGACCGTGTATGACACGCGGTCAATCCCATAGGCATGTGGCTAGGTCGTGTGTCCCCTGCACGTTAATGTTGTAAGTTAGTGTCGACCACGGGCTAGACACACAAGCGTGTGCCTAGACTGTGTGCCCCTTATAAGGTTGCTGACATCATAAATAGAATATCCAGGTTTTCACACACCGGTGAGGACACGGTCTAGGCCGTGTGGAGAACACGGGCCAAGGACACAGGCGTGTGCCTGGCCGTGTGAAAACCCCTGTAGGTTCAAAATGAAAAATAAATTCTACACGGGCCAGGGACATCGGCGTGTGAGACCATACGGCCGCCTTACAGGCGTGTCCCATTTCACACGGGCGTTTGGCCCTGTTTAAGAAAAAAGTTTCTAAGTATACAAAATTTCTCGGTTTGATTTCAAGACCCTCTGTTTGTATGTTTAAGGCTTCGTAGGCCCATAATGAGGATGTTTTGAATGTGAATGGGAAGTTTTAAGTTGGAATAAAATTATGTAGGCCAAAGTTGTATGTTCAAGTGAGTTAAGTCTGGTAATGCCTCGTACACAGTTCCGATGTTGAATACGGGTAAGGGTGTTACATTTAGTCGTATTAGAGCTATGGTTTAGTCGGTTCTCGGACTAGTGTAGCATGTGTAAGAGTCTAGCAATACATGCCATGAACGTATATTGATAGTGTGGTAACTTCTGACAATTTTAAACTTTGTTTTTATATACTAAATGGATCCCACCGAAGCGCATCGTCAAGACGCTACTAGTAACGCCTTGACTCGACGTAAGGGATCACGTGCATGAGAGAATAGACCCGAGACTATGGATCAAGGAGGACAGGCTCGGGAAGCCTTTCTCTAAATGATGAGTAATTAGTACACGCAGTAAGTACAAGCGAACCCTAATGCTCAAGCTCCTCCACCCCCTCCTATACCTCAGCCAATTCCTGTGGCTCCTCAAGGTATAGATTTGATAAGAATGACCAAACTCTTGGTAGATAAGATTTGAAAATAAGGGGCTGAGGAATTCAGAGCTAATATAGATGATGACCCCGAGAAGGCAGAGTTCTAGCTTGAGAACTTAATGCGGGTATTCAATGAACTCTCCTGCACACCTGAGGAGAGCTTGAAATGCGTCGTGTCATTACTGAATGACTCGTCATATCGCTGGTGGAAAACGTTGACGTCGGTGTTTCCAAGAGAGTAACATGGGATTTCTATTTGGAAGAGTTCCGAAAGAAGTACATAAGTCAGAGATTTATGGATCAGAAATGGAAAGAATTCCTTGAATTGAAGTAAGGCAAAATGACTGAGGTAGAATATTAGCGCGAGTTTGTTAGGCTCAGCAAGTATGCACAAGAGTGTGTGTCCACAGAAGCTATATTGTGCAAGAGGTTTGAAGATGGATTGGATGAGGATATCAGACTTCTAGTTGGGATCTTAGAATTGAAAGAATATGTGGTGTTGGTTGATAGGGCATGCAAGGCTAATGAGCTGAATAAGGAAAAGAGAAAAGCCATGAGTGAGGCTAGAGATGCAATAAAAAGGCCAATGAGTAAATCGTACCAAACTCAATCAAAGAAGTTCAAGGAAATAAACCCTCGGAAGACTGCTTCAGTTGGATATTCACACCGAGGTCAAGGTAATACATACTCAGGCTCGAAGGTTCAAGCCACCTCTATGGCAAGCGTGGCCAATCCAAAGTCAAATAATTGGAGTGTCCAAATTATGGTAGACAACACACTGGGGAGTGTTAGGGGAATAACCGTAATTTTTTCATGTGTGGTTCACTCGATCATTTTATCAGAATTGTCCTAAGAGGGATGAGAAGGAAAGAAAGCAACAAATAAGATCAAGCAATGTATCTTCGAGGGGTAGGTCACAAAAGAACCCAGGAGGTAGGACTAGTAGTAGAGGTGCACCCAGAGACTCTGCTGTGAGATCGAAAGGTCGAGCACCTGTAAGGACTTATGCCATTCACGCTCGCGAAGAGGCATCATCTCCAGATGTGATAACAGGTACTTTTTCTCTTTACGATATATCTGTTGTTACTTTGATTGATCTGGGGTCTACCCATTCTTACATTTGCATGAAATTGGCATCTAGCATGTGTATGATTGTTGAGTCTATGGAATTTGTAGTAAAAGTGCC
This sequence comes from Gossypium rotundifolium, assembly GCA_025506655.1. Taxonomy (NCBI): domain Eukaryota; kingdom Viridiplantae; phylum Streptophyta; class Magnoliopsida; order Malvales; family Malvaceae; genus Gossypium; species Gossypium rotundifolium. The sequence goes on along the minus strand of CP106734.1, from coordinate 119,034,421 downwards.
AAAGCCATTAGGCAAACATGTGCTAGTTGACAAGGTGTGCAGGACTTGTCCTTGAACAATTAGAGGTCATTGTTTTCTGACAAATCTCATGTTGTTTCTGTTTTTTTGAATTTGACTTGATTCTTGGTATGGATTGGTTGATTACTCATAATGTTTTAGTGAACTGTGGTAGTAAGTTTATTGAATTGAAATGTGTAAATGGAGATGTCATTTGGGATGAATTAGGTGGATCTGATAGTTTGCCTGTGATAATTTTATCTATGGTGGCCAAGAAATACTTGAGAAAAGGATATGAGTCATTTCTCGCCTTTGTGATGAATACTCAAGAGTTAGAGGTAAAGATTGAATCAATACCAGTAGTATGTGAGTATCTAGATGTGTTATCGAAAGAGCTACCAGGATTGCCTCCAGTTAGAGAGGTCGAGTTTGGGATTGATTTAGTTTCCAGTACAACACCTATTTCGGTCGCCCCGTATAGGATGGCACCATTAGAGCTAAAAGAGTTGAAAGTTCAATTGCAAGATTTAATGGATAAGGGTTTTGCAAGACTGAGCTATTCATCATGGGGTGCTCCAGTACTTTTTGTGAAGAAGAAAGACGAGTCATTGAGGTTATGTATAGATTACAGACAACTCAATAAGATGACAGTGAAGAATAAGTATCCTTTACCAAGGATAGATGATTTATTTGATCAATTGAAGGGAGCTATAGTGTTCTCTAAGATAGATCTAAGGTCTGGCTATTACCAGTTGAGGGTTAAGGAACAAGATGTGCCAAAAACTGCATTTCAGACGAGGTATGGCCATTATGAGTTTCTTGTCATGCCATTCAACTTAACAAATGCTCCTGCGATTTTTATGGATCTAATGAATTGTATCTTCTGACCGTATTTGGATAAATTTTTGGTTGTTTTTATCGACGACATATTAATTTATTCCTGAGATGAGAGTGAGCATGCAGAGCACCTGAGAATTGTTTTGTAGACATTAAGAGACAAGCAGTTGTACGCTAAATTCAATAAGAGTGAGTTTTGGCTCCGAGAGGTCGGATTCTTAAGACACATTGTGTCGAGTGATGGAATTAGAGTTGATCCAAGTAAGATCTACACTATTGTGGAGTGGAAACCACCGAGGAACGTGTCAGAGATTAGAAGCTTTTTGGGTTCGGCGTGTAACAGCCTGATTTTGGGCCTATTCGAAACAATGGTTTTGGGGCCACAAATCTGACGAGGAAAATATTATTTTTATTATTTTTTATGGTCTACAATTTTAAGAAATGATTTCGTGAAAATTTTGTTCGAAAATTTTGACGTTTGGGCACTCAATTTAGTTAAAAGGACTAAATCATAAATAGTGCAAAAGTTGAGTTCCACATGTTACAAGTGTCCAGTTTCTATGAAATTTTAAATTGGAGGTCCTTAAATGGTAATTAGACTATTGGTTAAATGGTTGGACAAAAATGGACATGAGATAAGTGAAATAGGATATTTTTAAGTTAAAGGCATTTTAGTAATTTAGTAATTAAATGGACTAAAAGACAAAATAAAAGCCAAAAACCCTTGCCCATCCTCTTGCATGGCCGAATTTAGCATGGGGAAAGCCATGCCTCAAGCTTTCAAACTCAATAGTAAGTGCATTCAAGCCCCATTTTTAATGTTCTTTACATTTTTGAGATCCCCGTAACTTAGTTTAGCTATTTCTACCATTATCTTGAGCTAGGATTTGTGTTTAAAAATTTACCCATGATTGAAAGGTATGTGCTTTGATGTTTAATTGTAGAATATGAATGCTTGGTGTGTAGTAAATGACTTTTACTAAGCGATTTTCGATGAAATCGCATAAAAGGATTAGTTTGTAAAAAGTTGAAAAATGTATGAAATGTGTGAATGAATGCAAATTGTGGATTGCTATAGTTATGAAAATGGTTCAGCTAGGCCTAAAATACGAGGAAATTGAATAAAAATCATTTTACAAGCCTAAGGGAAAAGTGTAAATCTGACAAAGTTTAGGGGCAAATGCGTAATTTTTGCCATAATATGATTTTTGGGTCACAATGAATAATGTGACTATTAAGTAAGCTACATGTGATGTTATAGATCAAAGAAAACGAGGTTCGAACTTAGAACGGGGGGAAAACTAGTAACTGATGCTTAGGTCCCTTTTTACCATTTTGGTATCGAGGTAAGTTCGTATGTAAATAATACAACATTATATTATGTATTTAATATTTTGATATTATATATATGTTTCTACGGATTCAATTGATGATGATTTGGTGAAGAATCGAAGAATGAGAATCCAGGTTGAACCTTAAGAATAGAAAGGATACTTTGTCACGACATTAGATTAATAAGGTCTCGTATAAGACTGTATATGGGATGTGGCCTCAGCACCAAATTGAGATCCCGTGTAAGACCATATACGGGATATGGAATTGGCACTGAATAGGGAGTCTGTGTAAGACCACGTCCAGGACCTGGCTTTGGTATGAAATCGTGTAACACCATGTCTGGAACATGGCATCGGCATACAATCTCATGTAAGACCATATCTGGGATATGGCGTCGACATCGATATGAGATCCTGTATAAGACCATATCTGGGATATGGCATAGGCATCGACATGTGATCCCATGTGAGACCATATCTGGGATATGGAATTGGCATCTTACAACGCGTATGACAATTTCTGAGTATCATTCGATATTTCAAGTGGTTCAACGGGATAAAGAATTAACGTTTATGTTAAAGACGGGAAAAAAACTAAAGTGTAAATGAATGCGAATATGTGACGGTTAAATGCAAGTGTATGTATGTATACACTCATGAGCAATGTGCTCGGGATGTGTCGAATTTTTGTAAGAAGGTAAACGAGTAAGATATACCTATGAAAATGACCTTGTGATTATAAGTCCATGCTTATGATGTATGAGTATGTGGGAAATGTGATTGATGATCATGTGTGAGGCTTTTAAGCCAATTTAAAATAAGAAATGAAATGCTCAAGTCTTTGTTGTTGATGTATAGGTTAAATTGACCAATGAATGGCTTGTAAATATTTGATGATGACTAGCTATTGGCATGGCTAACTATGGATATACTTTTGTGTTATATATGTGTAAATGAGAATTAATACAAAGAAAACATGATAGAGTAAAATTAGCAATAAAACAGTTCAGATAATGCAGTTGTATCACTTTACAAATTCACCAAACATGGTGGAAATTTAATTAGAAGATGAATATGAAATTAAAGCTTATTTAGTCTATGTTCGCATAAAAGAAATGGTGTAAGCAAAAGAATTTCATATTAAGATATATTTGAATTTTTATAAGGTAGGGTCGAGTGATTTTGTAATCCCTTTTCTAACTTAAGGAATTCATAAATATTGTACAAAAATAATCAAGGAATAAAAATTATATGCTTGGATTTCTTAATGAGTCTACTTTCAATAGAAATAAACGGGAACGTCATTCGAGTTCTGTACCACGAGAAAATAAATTTTTAGTGACGAGGGGTCAGAACTATCAGACAGAGAAATAGGGGAGATTTAAAGAACAAACTGTACTGATTGGCTAAACCAAAAATTCTGGAAATTTTATGGCAAGAAGATATGTGAGTATAGTTTCAAGGAAAATTAGTGGATCTTAATTTGGAGTTCCATAGCTCCAAATAAAAATAATTTAGTTACTATAACTCGAGTAGACAACTCAAGATAAACATAAATGAATTGTGAAATTTTATGCAATTGTGATTGTATTACCCTGAGAACATGTTGTGTGAATTGGTGAAAAACATGTTAATAATTTGCTTATTATTTGCATACAAACTTACTAAGAATTGTAGCTTACTCCCCTTCCTTCCTCATATCTTATAGGGTTTTATGCTAGCTCGAGTTGGAGATCACGGAGATGCTATCACACTATCAAGCTATCATTGTGGGGTAGAAGTGAATATGCACCTCTTAAGTTTATGGCATGTATAGTGACTAGTCAATTATGTATGTATCATTTGATTTGGCCAAATGTGTTGGTTCATAATGGTAATATGATTCATTTTGTATATGGCCATGAGATGTGGCTCATATTGGTTAATGAGTTGTAATGACTATTTATATGCGTGTGTTTATACTAAAGGTTTCATGCGATGTGGTTATTTGTGTTTGGTATGGATGGATTGAGGATGTGTTGATGAGAATCATGGCATGAAAGTTTGATAAGTTTAAGCTAGGCCAAGTATGGTGTCTTATGCATGAATAAGATTATATGAATTCGCTATGATCATGACTTGTTTGATGTTGTTTAATTGCTCAATTATGCCATGAAAGATGCCATTGAATTTGTGTTTAAGTATGTGCAAATGAGGGTGCCAAATGGTTTTGTAAATAGTCATTTTATTGGCCACACGGGTAGAAAATCGAAAATCAAGTGTATTCAGGACTAATACAGTTAGTGTTGTGCGAGAGTGATAATGAGATAGAGTTACCATAGATTTCATATCGGGATTGTCATTATCCCTGAAAGGGAAGATGTTAGTTGGTTTATAGTTGATTGTTTGACAATGAACGATCCGTATAATCATTTCATTATGTACAAATTTCTTATTTGACAGATTAGCTGAGTAATATGCTTTTGAGATTATTCGATTATGCAGAGTGTCAGTTTCATTATGTCGGATAGAGATCCAGAGGTTACATCACAATTATGGGATGAGCCATATGAAACTCTAAGTATGCAGTTGCATTTTGGCAAAGTAAATTGTTTTTATATTAATGATAAGCCTAAGAGAGTAGTTCAGATTTTGATGGTGTACTTCGGCACTGTGTGTTAAAGTTTAAAGGATAGTGGAAAGAGATATATGAAATTGAATCGATTTGTAATTATGAGAAGATTATCAAAAGTGTTTTAGGAGAGTTGAAAGCAACTTCTTCTGGTAAGATTTTTCGGGGACGAAAATACCTAAATAGGGGGAGAATTGTAATAGCCCAGTTTTGGGCCTAGTCGGACAGTGGTTTTGGGGCCACAAATCTGACGATGAAAATCTTATTTTATTATATTTTTATAGTCTACGATTTCATAGAAAGATTCGTGAAAATTTCATTCAAAAATTTCGACATTTGGGCATTCAATTTAGTCAAAAGGACTAAATTGTAAATAGTGCAAAAGTTTGAGTTCCACTAGTTACAAGTGTCTAATTTCTATGAGATTTTGAATTCGAGGTCCTTAAATGGTAATTAGACCATTGGTTAAATTGCTGGACAAAAAATGACATGAGATAAGTGAAATAGGATATTTTTGAGTTAGGGGCATTTTGGTAATTTGGTAATTAAATGGACTAAAAGACAAAATAAAAGCCAAAAAATCCTTGTCCATCTTCTTGCATGGCCAAATTTAGCATAGGGGAAGCCATGGCTAGGGTTTTCAAGTTTTCAATATCAATAGTAAGTGCATTCAAGCCCCGTTTTTAATGTTCTTTACATTTTGAGATCCCCGTAACTCAGTTTAGCTATTTCTAGCATTATTTTGAGCTAGGGTTTGTTTTTAAAAATTTACCCATGAATGACATGCATGTGATTTGATGCCTAATGGTATAATATGAATGCTCGGTGTGTAGTAAACGACTTTTACTAAGCGATTTTTGATGAAATCGCATAAAAGGATTAGTTTGTAAAAAGTTAAAAAATGTATGAAATGTGTGAATGAATGCAAATTGTGGACTGCTATAGTTATGAAAATGGTTCGGCTAGGCCAAAAATTCAAGGAAATTGAATAAAAATCATTTTACGAGCCTATGGGTAAAAGTGTAAATATGACAAAGTTTAGGGGCAAAAGCGTAATTTTTGCCATAGTATGATTTTTTGGTCACAATGAATAATGTGACTAATAAGTAAGCTAAATGTGATGTTAAAGATCAAATAAATTGAGGTTCAGACTTAGAACGGGGGAAACGAGTAACTGACGGTTAGGTCCCTTTTTGCCATTTTGGTATCGAGGTAAGTTCGTATGTAAATAATTCAACATTATATTATGTATTTAATATTTTGATAATGGATTAATTGTATATATATGTTTCTACGGAATCGATTGATGATGATTTGGAAAATAATCCAAGAATGAGAATCACGGTTGAACTTTAGGAATAGAAATGATACTTTGTCATGGTATTAGATTAATAAGGTCCCGTATAAGACCATATTTGGGATATGGCATCGACACCGAATTAAGATCCCGTGTAAGACCATATCTGGGATATGGCATCGGCACTGAATAGCGAATCTGTGTAAGACCACGTCTGGAACCTAGTTTCGGTATGAAATCATGTAAAACCATGTCTGGGACATGGCATCGACATACGATCTCGTTTAAGACCATATCTGGGATATGGCGTCGACATCGATATGAGATCCTGTATAAGACCATATCTGGGATATGGCATCGGCATCGACATGTGATCCCATGTGAGACTATATCTGGGATATGGCATTGGCATCTTACTACGTGAATGACAATTTCTGAGTATCCTTTGATATTCCAAGTGGTTCAACGGGATAAAGAATTAACATTTATGTTAAAGACGAGAAAATGACTAAAGTGTAAATTAATGCGAATATGTGACAATTAAGTGCAAGTGTATGTATGTATACACTCATGAGTAATATGCTCGGGATGTGATTGAATTTTGGTAAGAAGGTAAACGAGTAAGTTATACATATGAGAATGACCTTGTGATTATATGTCCATGCTTATGATGTATGAATATGTTGAAAATGTGATTGATGATCGTGTGTGAGGCTTTTAAGCCAATTTAAATTGGGAAATGAAATGTTCAAGTCTTTGTTATTGATGTATAGGTTAAATTGGCCAATGAATGACTTGTAAATATTTGATGATGACTAGCTATTGGCGTGGATAACTATGGATATACTTTAGTGTTATATATGTGTAAATGAGAACTAATACAAAGAAAACATGATAGAGTAAAATTAGCAATAAAATAGTTCTGACAGCAAGAGTTGTATCACTTTGAAAATTCACCAAAATGGTGGAAATTTAATTAGAAGTTGAATAAGTTATGAAATTAAATATTATTGAGTCTATTTTCGAATAAAAGAAACGTGTAAACAAAATAATTTCATATTATGAGATATTTGAATTTTTATAAGATAGGGTCAGAGTAATTTCGTAATCCCCTGTTCTGAATTGGGAAATTTAGTAAAAATTTTTAAAATAATAATAAAGGAATAAAATCTATATGCTTGAATTTTTTAATGAGTCTACTTTCAAGAGAAACAAATGGGAACGTCATTCGAGTTTTGTACCACTAGAAAATAAATTTTTAGTGAGGAGGGGTCTAAATTCTCAGACAGCAAAACAAGAGAGACTTTAAAGAATAAACTGTACTAATTGGCTGAACTAAAAATTCTGGAAATTTTATGGTAATAAGAAATGTGAGTTTGTTTTCAAAGAAAATTAGAGGATCTTAATTTGGAGTTCTGTAGCTACGAATAAAAATAATTTAGTGACTATATTTCTAGTAGACACCTCAAGATGAACATAAATGAATTGTGAAATTTTATGCAATTATGTTTGTATTACCTTGAGAACATGCTGTGAGAAATGGTGAAAAACATGTTAATAAGTTGCTTATTATTTGCATACAAAGTTACTAAGCATTGTAGCTTACTCCCCTTCCTTCCTCATATCTTATAGGGTTTTATGCTAGCTCGAGTTGGATTTTGCTGGAGATGCTATTACACTATCAAGCTATCATCGTGGGGTAAAAGTGAATACTGCACCTCTTAAGTTTATAGCATGTACATGGACTAGTCAATTGTGTATGTGTCATTTGATTTGTGCAAATGTGTTGGTTCATAATGGTAATATGATTCATTTTGTACATGGCTGGCTCATATTGGTTAATGAGTTGTAATGCCTATTTATATGCATGTGCTTATACTAAAGGTTTCATGTGATGTAGTTATATGTGTTTGGTATGGATGGATTGAAGATGTGTTGATGATAATCATGGCATGAAATTTTGATAAGTTTAAGCTAGGCAAAGTATGGTTTCTTATGCATGAATAAGATTATGTAAATTTGCTATGATTATGACTTGTTTCATGATGTATAATTGCTCAATTATGCCATGAAAGATGCCATTGAAGCTGTGTTTAAGTATGTGCAAATGGGGGTGCCAAATGGTTTTGTAAATAGCCATTTTCTTGGCCAAACGGGTAGAGACACGGCTGTGTGTCTTAGCCGTGTGGAGGACACGGACCCGGGACATGGGTGTGTACAGTCTGCATCTATTTTTTGAAATTTAATTCACCACATGGCCTAAGGACACGGGCGTGTGACTTGGCCGTGTGACCTTATTTTGTTGATGACATCATAAACAGAGAGTTACACGGGCTAAGGACATGGGCGTGTGTGACCACACGGCCTACCCACACGGGTGTGTCCCAAGCCATACGGGCGTGTGACCCCTATTTTGATGAAAAATTTTATAAGTCTTCTTAAATTTCCTATGTTCTCGGTTTAGTCTTGAATAGTTCCCAATGATTGTTTTGGGCCTTATGGGCCCATATACGATATGATTTGCATGTGAATGAGTGATTTTAAATTGAATGAAATTTTATAGCTCAGTTTTGTATAAATGTTTATGTTTAAGTCCGGTAATGCCTCGTATCCTATCCCAGCGTCGGACACAGGTAATGGGTGTTTCGTGGCGGGTTGCTACAGACGGTTTGTCAAAGGGTTCTCCATGATTGCTACCCCGATGATGAAACTGTTCCACAAAGATGTTAAGTTTGAATGGACTGAGAAATGCCAACAGAGTTTTGAGAGATTGAAAGCATTGTTGATGTGGTCTCAAACAAACTATGATAACAATAAAGGCAAGCGCACCTAACGTTTATAGTATAGTTATGGTAAGATTGGTAATATCGTATCCACAAGGACCAAGAGTACTAGTAGTTACTATCTTTTTATTATCAACTCTAAGAATTGGAGTGATTTCTTTTAAACTAGAACTTAATTAAAAAGGACAACGAAAGAATTAGGAAAATACTTTTAGACAACTTATATGAGATAGGCAATACCTAAATAAGAATCCACCTAGACTTCACTTATTACTTTTGATTCATAGGATTTATTCACTTGACTTAATCCGTAGAAATCCCTAATTTATGTTAATATCTATTTCAAGACTTAAAACAACTAACTCTAGGTTGATTAATTAAAATTTCTTTCTAATTAAAACCCCTATTGTCGCATTAATTCGATCTATGGATTCCCTTATTATATTTGACTCTAATCCAATAGATTTTCGTCGCCCTATTTTTAAGGTTGCAATCAACTACGGTTAATTGTGTTGATCTACTCTTAAATAGGGACTTTTGCTCCACTAAATAAGCACTTTTGACTTTAATAAATAACCTAATTATCAAAACAAGAATAAAAACTCTCAATTAAGAATAAGAACAAGTATTTATCTTATAAATCAAATAATAATAAGATCTGTCTTAGGTTTCATCCCCATAGATATCTAAGGGATTTAGTTCATACTAATGGGGGAAACATCTTAAAATAAGGAAAACAACAAAACATAGGAAAACACAAAAACTTCTAAAAAACTTGATGGGAGATCTTCAGTCTTGATCGAGATCCTTTTCCTAAGCTGCTTCCGACGACAATCTTCGGGTATTTTCTGCCTTCTATTCAGCGTCCCAATTTAGGTTTCCCCCTAGTGTGTTTATATAGGCTTTGGAACACCTCTCTTCGCCCACAAGTGGTCTATTTCGAATAGAATTAAACTTTGATACGGCAGGGACACGCTCGTGTGACACGCCCGTGCTTGATTCCTTAGACCGTGCTCGCTTCTGCTCACCACACACGGCCGTGTAGTCTGGCCGTGTACATTGATCCAGGCGATGTTTGATCCTGCTCGTAATACACGGCAATGTTCATTGGTCCAGGCCATGTTGAATTCCTAGGTAGGCCCATTTCGTCCTGTTTTGGCCTAGTTCTTGTTCTTTTTTACTCCCTAAGCTCTCCTGAGTGTAAAGTATGAAATTAAGGGATTAGGACCATCGAATTCATCAAATCTAATGAAAATTCATCCAAAATAAGCCAAGCATGGGGTTAAAATATGTATAAATTGCGGTTTATCAAATATCCCCACACTTAAGCCTTTACTTGTCCTCAAGCGAAATCCTCAACTCACAATTAAAATTAACTTCTTCAATTCATAATTCTCATTAATAATGTTTCATCATAATTCATAGGTAATTCATATATGGATAATTTAACTAAAATAGTCTTAAAGATTCAAACAATCTAAGTCATAAATTTTTATAGCACGAAAAACATAGGTGTTTTCCCTTACCTAAATAATTACCTCTGATTCAAAACCGACAAGGATTGACATCCTCACTAAGGATTCACTCAAATCACTCAAGGTGTTTTAAGGTTCAAGATAAAGCACTCAAAAGTCAAACATGAAGAGTTACTACCATAGGCTTGCATGAAAATCAAATCTCCACCATTATGAAATGAGATGATACACAAATCAAAAAGTCTTTTAAAAGGGTCGTAATGGGGCCTGATGTTAAAGGTGTGGATAAATGCAGAATTAAAGGGTTAAAATCGAGATTGAATTGTCAAATTGCCTAACTAGAACAATAGACTAATACTGAATAATTACATCAATTGAAAACTTACCATAATAGCACGAGCTTCTTCTAAAGATGTGAATTTTAACCGTTTTAAGCTAAAATAACATAGAACTAAAATTGAATGAATATCCAACTTTTTTTCTATTTTTTTAAGAATAAGAATATAAATGAAATAAGATGAATTTAACCTCTAAAATAAAGAAAATAGATAGGCAACTGATCAAGTCAAATCTCAACAAAAGGGGAGTCAATAAAGTAGGGGGAGTAAACATTTGGTTTTGGGTTAATATTAATGGGTGTCAAGAAACGGTTTATTAGGATTCAAAGGGGTTCACTAGGAGTTAGTTATGGAGGTAGGCTTTTTGTGGTGCGAGTGGGTTATATCCTAGGTGCCTTTATCATCTCAGTATATCAAATCAAAAGTGTGGTCTCGACAGGCATAATCGAAGCAAATTCTAGAATAACAAATCAATGTTGACACAATCATAATCAATAAAGTGAGCAAGAAAAGTATATGCTCTAGAGGCTCAAAATCTCACAAAAATTGTGATTTTTGATGTCAATCTTGCAAATTTCAGACTTCAAAGTAATATTTAAATTTAGGGAAACCACCTAACCAAATTTTTAATTCTGAAAATAGACTTATCATGCTTGATTCTCTAATGTCTTAAAGTTTAAATCATCAATGCACAATTACTTATGACTTAATCGAAAACATATCAATAAAAATCATAAATCAATAGAAGTTTCATTCTAATAGTAATATGAGAAAATTGCTTAAGAATAAGACATAATTCAGGGATTTTCAAATAATACTATAGTTAATCTCCCCACAGTTAGGATATACATTGTCCTCAATGTACAAAGATAGATAATGGCAATATAGTAAAAAGAATAATAAGAGAAGGAGATAAGTGAAACTTCCTGAAGCATGGATGAAATCCTTAGAAGATGAAAATTGTAGAAATGGAGCCCATGAAAACAATGATGAACTAAGCAGAGGTGAAGGTAGGGGAGAATATTCCAGTTCCTTAGTAGCATCTTTAACCTTTTGAAATTTCGGAGTCATCAGTAAAGTTTTAGGAAGTTTTATTAAATGGGTTTCGTTATGATTACTCGATAATAAATAGTTAGAGATAAAGAGAAATTAACATAATTAAGAAAATTTAAAGACAAAGAAGATAAAGAGTAAAAATTTGATTTTTTTTTTTAAAAATTAAGTAAAATAAAGGAAACAAAAAGGAAAAAGAAAATAAATGGACTCAAAGGTCCTCATCCCCAGATTGATCGTGAGGTGGGGGTGGCGGTGATATGTGAAAATGCTGACAAATCTGCTAAAGAGTTGCCTCGATGCCATCAAATCGTCGAGCGTTGTCCTTAAATTTCTGTGCACAATACTACTCTAACCTAGTGAGGCGTTCAAAGATGTCAGTCAGTGAAGCTGTTGCATGAGTTGGTCGGTGTAGCGATGGTGGCGCAGACGGTGGCTCCTCGTGCTGTGGGGGGACATCATCAATAATGTCCTCTGGGTCGTCCTGCTCGGTGGGTTACGAGAGCCGGTACTGGGGAGGATCAAACCCACATCGGCGCTCAATCATCCTTATGTAAAGCATAGTTTGAATGCCCTGGGGGGACATCTGCCCGATAAGGGTGAGTGAAGAGGATTGAGCTGCGCTATTGAGGAGCCCAAAATATCGAGCTAGGCGCGTGATGCATGGGCCCATAGAGATGACCCCTCTCCTATGCCTCTCCATCCAATGCTGAATGGCACGATCGATGGAGTAATCCAAGTTGAAGACGTACCCATTCGTTATGCACCATAAAAAGTAGGCGTCGTGAGTGTTGACGACGCTAGTGCTCTCTCACCTACCTGTCAAAGTATGAGCGAGGATAGCATGTAAATACCTTAATAATGGGACGAGAGCTGGCACTTTTGTAACATCCCAAAAATAGGGGTTATTCGTGATTGAATTATTTTGCTTGTGTTTAAATTTATGTGATATTATTTGTGGTGTTATAAGACTTAATTAGGGTCTTAAGTAAGCTTTCGGTTTAGTAGGATAATTCTTAGTATGGCCTATTTAATGAAGAGGATTAAATGAGCTTAGCACTTAAGTTAATTTAAGTGTATATTAAAGTATATGAGGAGTTAGTGGCAAGTTGGTTAAAGAGCTTGAAAGGTTGCATGAGGTTAATGGTTCGAGTAGTAGGTATAGCATTTTTAAACTTTATTTTGTATCTTAACATTAATGGCGGTCAACCCATGTTTATGATAGGATTTTCATCTTTTGGTAAGTTGAATTTTGCTTAAGGAAAGCTTGAAGATGGGGATAAGATTCTTGAAGTTATGGAAGGATATCTTGAACTTATGGTATGAGGAGGGGACAAAGGCATGGAATAGGGAGGATGTTTTGGAAAGAAATCCTATGCCTTAATGCATGAATGTGGACGGCATGTAAGGCTAAGGGGAGTGGCCGACTTTTGTTAGGTGGTTTAGGGGGGAATAGTTGGCCAATTCCTCTTTTGGTGCATCTTTTTGCATTTTGCTTTTCTCTCCAAAAACTCTTCTTTTGGCCGATTGTTATTGTGCACTTTTGTGCAAAAGATGTTTATGTTTTAGCCTTCACTTTGTTGAACCAAAAGTGCCATTCTCTTTCTTTCACTTTTCTTTTGGAACCATAACAACATAGGATTTTTGGTGAACTTTTCTTTTAGACAAAAAGGTGTTGGCCGAATCTCATCTCTCCCTCATCTCTCCTTTCTTTTCTTTTTGACATTGGTTCATAAACATTCTCTTTTCACTCTCTTGGCCGAATATTTCTCAATCTCAAATACCATTTTCTTTTTCATTAGTTCAAAGGTAAGACATCTACTTCCATTCTTATTTCTTCTTTTCTTTTCAAATCAACCATAACCGAACCTTCTTCTTCTTTTTGTCCTAGTCTTGGCGAATATTCAAGGGTAGATTTTCTTTGATTTCTATTCAATCGGTTTAGAAAGATAGGCTTTTGGGACCTTGGAAGCGATTGATTTAAGCCACATATCTCTAGCAATCAAAGGTTGGTAAGTCAAAGGGTAAGGATTTTAGTTGATTCATCATTCTTTGAAAGATTAAAGTTTTGGAATTAAAGTATTGTGGTTTGGCCGAATGGCCTTTGTTAATGATTTTTAGTATTGACCGATTGTAGGGACAAAGTGATCTAGTGTGATAGATCGGATTTTTGGAAGATAGATCTTGCGTTGGTGAAAGGTGTGTACATACACACCTTATAACTTTTTAATATGCTATGTGTTATTTTATGTCTAATCAATTTGTGTAGACATGGATGTAATACCTTTATGATATTAGCAAGGACTCGGGTAAGTCTTTATTGCTATGAAAATTTTTAATTGATGCTTTTGGGAAGCATGACACATTTGGTATGTGAAATATTCGATTTGTGGCCTATGATAATCGATTGGATGTTGTTAAATAAATCAATCAACATGATTTTTGTATATGCATATGAATGATTGGTATGGGTTGATGAGAGGAGGGGCGTGATAATTGTGTCGATTTTACACCAGTGTTTTGGTAACACAATGTGACTACGGTCACCAGAGGTTTGGTACCTCCAGAGGTTTGGTACCTCATAGCGACTTGTCCCTGTGGTTTACACCACCGTGGGTTGGCCCCACTTTGAGATATGGGATTGTCTGCCAGTGATTTGGTATCACACGATGGGTTGGCCCCATCACTTGATTTGTGACTTCGGTCACCAGTGTTTTGGTAACACAATCGTGTCTTCGGACACCAGTGATTTGGTATCACATTTGTGACTATATGTCACCAGTGGTTTGGCACCACCAGTGGTTTGGTACCACACGGGGTAGAAAAAGGTGTTTGGTTGGCTAGGTTGGGTGCATATTTTAATGCATGTTAAATTGTTATAAATTGTGTATGTTGTAAAATTAAACCGGGAAAAAGGGTTACACATTGGGTCTTTATGACTCACCTTTTTCCTTTAATTTTTCAGGTGATTCGTAGATCGCGGGTAAGGAGCCGGATGGACTCGAGGTGGCCATGCAGTGGAGACTTTTAATAAATAAATTTTTGGATTTTTAATTATCCTTCTTTTGGATTTATGTTGCTTATTTGTAATAAGGCCTCCTAAAGTTATTTTTATTAATGTTGCATGTTTGAATGTTTTTATTTAAATTAATTGATGATGTTAAAACGGATGCACATGTTTTTCTAAACTTTTGAGCATAAAATGTTTTAAAGTACCATCGGTACATTTGAAATTAATAAACAACTCGACTCAACAAATATTTTCTTTGAATTAAGTATGGTTTTAACAAATAAAATTTCAATTGAAAGGCAATTCACTAAGTTTTAAAATGGTTTTCAAAATGTTTTCTCAGAGCAAACCAAATTCGGTCATATTGTTTGGGCGGGTTTGGGGTGTTACAAATTGGTATCGAGCCAGTTCAAAGCTTCTACTGTGGGGCCCAAGGCCCAAAAATGTTTTAGTAGGCCTAATTGAAATATTTTGGTTTTGAGTAAGCATGGCACCGAGTCTCCCAAGCACCTATCCGCCTGTAAGTACCTCTAACTTTTGTATGAATTATTTCTCAGTAGAAGGG
This sequence comes from Gossypium rotundifolium, assembly GCA_025506655.1. Taxonomy (NCBI): domain Eukaryota; kingdom Viridiplantae; phylum Streptophyta; class Magnoliopsida; order Malvales; family Malvaceae; genus Gossypium; species Gossypium rotundifolium. The sequence goes on along the minus strand of CP106734.1, from coordinate 119,019,121 downwards.
TAGGAAACATGGGACGAGATAGTCATAAGTATTTTAAACTTTAGGACTAGTTTACCTCAAACAATGATATAAGACTTTAAAAGCCTAATTAAACAAACCTAGGACCAAGTCACGAGTTAGGGTGTGGTAACTTTGGTGCGCATGTCTAGGATTGGATCCAAAAGAGCTTGGTATTTAAGCAGTCCTCGTGACTCACCTCCTCTTCGCGGGATTCCTACAGTGCGTAGCTTCGGTTCACCCTAACCAAGAGGACTCGGTCATAGGCAAAACCCTAAATAAAACCCGAAAGGGACTAGCCATGTTTTAGGAAAAACTTCGGTTTTAAAATCACTAAATTATCTCTTTTAGATAGTAGGACAAATTTATTTTCAAAAATTATCAAATATTTTCGGTTTATCAAAATTACCAAAATGCCCCTAGTGGCAAAATTACAAAAATGCCCTTGGTTTTAGAATCACCAAATTACCCTAATTTCAATAAAATCTTCTTACTTTGCAAAAGTAGCCGAAAAACTTGTAATTCAAAATATATACACTGACTTTTGGAATTTTCAAAATTTCCAAAATACCCCTGATTGATAAATTACCAAAATACCCCTGGTTTCAAAATTTTGCCATACCTTTAAATTGAAGGATTTTTCGAAAATACTCCTCAATTTTGTTGAAATTACAAAATGATTTGATTTATTAAAGTTTTCAAATTTCCTTGGTTTATTACAAAAATACCCTATAGGAAAATGACGAAAATACCCCTGGGTTAGAAACGGACAGAAATGTCCGAAGAGTGCATAGGTATGAAAGGTATTAGGGAATGGATGTACTTTTCTGTGTGAACTAGATAGAAGACTTAAAACTCTGTTTGATCGAAAGAATATCTATTAAATTCTTTTCATAAAATTTCTTCGCGAATAACCAAGTGAAACATGTATTAATTCATAAAATTTCCTAATCAGATTAAAGTACGATAGTTAGCATGAGCTTTAGAGGACGTGGCCGTCGTGGACGTGGAAGGGGTAGGATGATGATGTCGTAACTGTCGTGTCGGTCGGGATCCGAGAACGACATACCACTACCACCACCCCCACTTTTGGAGCCAAGAAGCGAGGATCAGACGGGTGATGACGCAGTGTCACAAGCAATCTGCGGGTTCGGAAAGGGTAATGGAATGGGTGGAGGTGGAAGAGCTCGAAAATCGGTACCGAAAGACTTGAGCTAACTGGCTGAATTTTTTCGAGGTGTATCTGGGTAGCACCAAACACGGTGAGTATTGGCTAGAATCGATCGAAAGAATCATGGATGAGATAGATTTGACAAATGAGGAAAAAGCGAAAGGCGGTGTCACTTCTCAAGGATGAGTCATATCGATGGTGGATCACGGTTGAATGGTGCGATGAGCGTAAGATCTCACTTGGGACTTCTTTAAGGCAGCATATCAAAAGAAATATATTGGGTCTAGTTACATTGATGCACAGCGTAAGGCATTTCTGAGTTTGGTTCAAGGGAGTAAAACTGTATCAGAGTATGAGGCTGAGTTCTTAAGATTGTTGATTGCTCCACATCGGGGCGAGAGTTTGCCAATTTAGTTGAAAAGACTAAGATTGCCGAAAGAATAAAGGAATCGGAAGGCGAACTATGACCTAATAAGCATAAGAGAGATATGGATCATCCGGGTCACCGATAATGTTCAAGAAGGCTAGGCAATTTGAGCCGAATCAGTCTGGGAGGTCTGTTACTGCTAATCAAAGACCAGCTCGGTGTAATCGATGTGAGAAATTTCATTGGGGCGAATGTTGGACTGGAGGAAAAGGTTGTTTCGAGTGTGGTTCGCTGGACCACCGTGTGAGGGATTATCCACGTAAGCAAGCAAGGAATCAGTCTGAAGGTCAAGGTCGGGCTCAATTCAGAAAGGAAGGACCAGCACCGCAGAGAGGTCGTGGTAATGGTAGAGGAGGAAATGGTACTAATCGTGGTCGCGGATCATCGGGCAGAGGCACAGGCAATACAGAGGCAAGGCAGCCTGGTCTAGTCTATGCGGCGAGGTGTCGAGAGGAGGGTGATGCACCGGATGTCATAACCGACGCGTTCTAATTTTCGGTCTTCCTTATGTTGCATTAATTGATGTGGGTTCTACGCATTCATACGTAGCAAGTAGTGTGGTAGAGACTTTGAACCTAGACTCGAGGGCTACCGCTAGGGAGATGACCGTAATTAGCCCTTTAGGCCATTCTAGTTGTGAACAAGCTTTATAGGGATGTACCCTAGAACTCCAAGGGGTCGTGTTCGTGGTGATTTGATGGAGCGCCATTTGGGGAGTTCGATTTGATCCTGGAATGGACCGGTTGGTTAAGTACCGAGCAAGGTTGGATTGCGCCGCTAAACGCATGGTTTTGAAGACGGTTGAAGGTGAAGAAGTGGTCATGATAGGTAATAGGAGAGATTATCTATCCAATGTGGTATCTATGTTGAAAGTCGTAAAGATGGTCGGGAAGAGTCAGTGAGGCGTTCGTTGTTCGTGTATGCTTTGGAAGCTAAAGAGTTTTCGTGGGGAATGTTCGAATCGTAGGAGTATCTTGACGTATTTCTGAAGAACTTCCGGTTTGCCTCGGACGGAAGTTGAATTCGGTATAGACTTGCTACCGGAATGGCACCGTGTCTATAGCACCGTGCATCAATGGCACCAAAGGAATTGGTGGAACGAAGGCTCAAATTCGTGAGCTCTTGGATCAAGGATTTATCCGACCAAGTATATCTCCGTGGGGAGCACCTGTCTTGTTTGTCAAAAAGAAGGACGGTTCAATGCGGATGTGTATCGACTACCGCCAATTGAACAAGTCGACGATTAAACATGTATCCGTTACCTCGGATTGATGACTTGTTTGACCAAGCAAGGTGCGTCGGTATTTTCAAGATTGACCTTAGGTCGGGTTATCATCAATTAAAGGTGAAGGAGGTTGATGTGCACAAGACGGTATTCAACTCGGTATGGGCATTACGAGTTCCTAGTGATGCCATTCGGGTTGACCAATGCAACGCATGGCATTCATGGACTTAATGAACAGAGTATTTCAGCAGTACTTGGACCAATTTGTCGTAGTGTTTATAGACGACATATTGGTTTACTCAAAGATGGTGGATTGAACTGTTAAAGGACTACGACTGTTCAATTGAGTACCATCCGGGCAAAGCTAATGTGGTGGCTGACGCGTTAAGTCGGAAGGTCATGGCGGACTTAAGAGCGATGTTTGCTAATTTGAGTCTATCTGACGATGGAAGTCTTTTATGAGCTGCAAGTTAAGCCAACTTGGATCAAGGAGATTAAAGATAAGCGATTATCGATGAGGAATTAAACGCAAAGAGGGTACAAGTGCAAGATGGTGGGTTAGAAGGATATAGTTTGACTGATGATGGTGTGCTATGTTTTCAAGGACGGCCCTGTATGCCGAAGGATGTCGAACTGAGACAAAGAATTCTCCAAGATGCACATAGCAGCCCATACGCTATGCATCCTGGAGGTAGTAAAATGTACGGAGATTTGTGGAGACAGTTCTGGTGGCCGGGGTTGAAGCGTGAAGTGACTTAGTTCGTGGGTAAGTGTCTGACGTGTCAGCAAGTCAAAGCTGAACATCAGTTACCATCAGGGTTACTTCAGCCGGTGAAGATTCCTCAGTGGAAGTGGGAGAGGATCACCATGGACTTTGTCAGTGGATTACCTCTTACGCCTAGTAAGAAGGATTCGCTTGGGTGATTGTAGATTGTCCGACTAAGTCGGTAGATTTCATTCCGATGAGGGTAGATTATTCGCTTGAAGTTAGCAAAGTTATATGTAGCGAGATAGTGAGATTGCATGGTGTGCGATGTCGATTATCTCGGATAGGGACCGAGGTTTACGTCAAGGTTTTGGAGAGCTTTGCATCAAGCCTTGGGAGCGAAATTGGACTTCAAAGATGACTTTTCATCCGCAAACCGACGGACAATCGGAGAGAGTGATTCAGATCTTAGAAGATATCTTTGAGAGGTTGTGTTCGGATTTCAGTGGTAGGCGGGAAGAATATCTACTGTTGGCGGAATTCGCTTAAAACAATAGTTATCAGCGAGCATTCAGATGGCTCCATATGAAGCCTCGTATGGACGAAAATGCCGAACTCCTATTTGTTGGATGATGGGTGAACGACAAGTTTTGGGTCCGAGTTGGTGACCAAATCAAGATAAAGTTAAGGTAATTCGGGCTCGTCTCAAGGAGGCGTCAGACGAGCGAAGTCCTATGCCGATCTTAAGCGCAAAGAAATAGAATATGCTGTGGGAGATAAAGTATTTCTGAAGGTGTCACCTTGGAAGAAGGTGTTACGATTTGGGAAAAAGGGGAAGCTAAGCCCTAGGTTCATCGGGCCATATACAGTGTTGAAGCGAGTGGGACCGGTAGCTTATCAGCTCGAGCTGCCGGCAGAATTGAATCAGATTCATAACGTCTTTCATGTGTCGATGCTTAGACGATATCGGTCGGATCCATCACACATTGTACCTGTGGCAGAGATTGAGGTAAATTCAGACTTATCATTTGAGGAGGAGCCAGTTCAGATCTTAGATCGAGATGTTAAAGTTCTGCGTGAAATCGGTACTTTGGTGAAAGTTCTATGGCGAAACCATGGTGCGTAAGAAGCTACGTGGGAACCCGAGAGGTGATCTGGCGACAATACCCCATCTTTTTCGATCGAGTAATTTCGAGGTCGAAATTATTTTTAAGGGGGTAGAACGTAACATCCCAAAAATAGGGGTTATTCGTGATTGAATTATTTTGCTTGTGTTTAAATTTATGTGATATTATTTGTGGTGTTATAAGACTTAATTAGGGGTCTTAAGTAAGCTCGGTTTAGTAGGATAATTCTTAGTATGGCCTATTTAATGAAGAGGATTAAATGAGCTTAGCACTTAAGTTAATTTAAGTGTATATTAAAGTATATGAGGAGTTAGTGGCAAGTTGGTTAAAGAGCTTGAAAGGTTGCATGAGGTTAATGGTTCGAGTAGTAGGTATAGCATTTTTTAAACTTTATTTTTGTATCTTAACATTAATGGCCGGTCAACCCATGTTTATGATAGGATTTTCATCTTTTGGTAAGTTGAATTTTGCTTAAGGAAAGCTTGAAGATGGGGATAAGATTCTTGAAGTTATGGAAGGATATCTTGAACTTATGGTATGAGGAGGGACAAAGACATGGAATAGGGAGGATGTTTTGAAAGAAATCCTATGCCTTAATGCATGAATGTGGACGGCATGTAAGGCTAAGGGAGTGGCCGACTTTTGTTAGGTGGTTTAGGGGAATAGTTGGCCAATTCCTCTTTTGGTGCATCTTTTGCATTTTCTTTTCTCTCCAAAAACTCTTCTTTTGGCCGATTGTTATTGTGCACTTTTGTGCAAAAGATGTTTATGTTTTAGCCTTCACTTTGTTGAACCAAAAGTGCCATTCTCTTTCTTTCACTTTTCTTTTGGAACCATAACAACATAGGATTTTGGTGAACTTTTCTTTTAGACAAAAAGGTGTTGGCGAATCTCATCTCTCCTCATCTCTCCTTTCTTTTCTTTTTGACATTGGTTCATAAACATTCTCTTTTCACTCTCTTGGCGAATATTTCTCAATCTCAAATACCATTTTCTTTTCATTAGTTCAAAGGTAAGACATCTACTTCCATTCTTATTTCTTCTTTTCTTTTCAAATCAACCATAACCGAACCTTCTTCTTCTCTTTTGTCCTAGTCTTGGCGAATATTCAAGGGTAGATTTTCTTTGATTTCTATTCAATCGGTTTAGAAAGATAGGATTTTGGGACCTTGGAAGCGATTGATTTAAGCCACATATCTCTAGCAATCAAAGGTTGGTAAGTCAAAGGGTAAGGATTTTAGTTGATTCATCATTCTTTGAAAGATTAAAGTTTTTGGAATTAAAGTATTGTGGTTTGGCCGAATGGCCTTTGTTAATGATTTTAGTATTGACCGATTGTAGGGACAAAGTGATCTAGTGTGATAGATCGGATTTTTGGAAGATAGATCTTGCGTTGGTGAAAGGTGTGTACATACACACCTTATAACTTTTAATATGCTATGTGTTATTTTATGTCTAATCAATTTGTGTAGACATGGATGTAATACCTTTATGATATTAGCAAGGACTGGGTAAGTCTTTATTGCTATGAAAATTTTTAATTGATGCTTTTGGGAAGCATGACACATTTGGTATGTGAAATATTCGATTTGTGGCCTATGATAATCGATTGGATGTTGTTAAATAAATCAATCAACATGATTTTTGTATATGCATATGAATGATTGGTATGGGTTGATGAGAGGAGGGGCAATGATAATTGTGTCGACGGACACCGGTGTTTTGGTAACACAATGTGACTACGGTCACCAGAGGTTTGGTACCTCCAGAGGTTTGGTACCTCATAGCGACTTGTCCTGTGGTTTACACCACCGTGGGTTGGCCCCACTTTGAGATATGGGATTGTCTCGGTTGATTTGGTATCACACGATGGGTTGGCCCCATCACTTGATTTGTGACTTCGGTCACCAGGTGTTTTGGTAACACAATCGTGTCTTCGGACACCGTGATTTGGTATCACATTTGTGACTATATGTCACCAGTGGTTTGGCACCACCAAGTGGTTTGGTACCACACGGTAGAAAAAGGTGTTTGGTTGGCTAGGTTGGGTGCATATTTTAATGCATGTTAAATTGTTATAAATTGTGTATGTTGTAAAATTAAACCGGAAAAAGGGTTACACATTGGGTCTTTATGACTCACCTTTTTCCTTTAATTTTTCAGGTGATTCGTAGATCGCGGGTAAGGAGCCGGATGGACTCGAGGTGGCCATGCAGTGGAGACTTTTAATAAATAAATTTTTGGATTTTTAATTATCCTTCTTTTGGATTTATGTTGCTTATTTGTAATAAGGCCTCCTAAAGTTATTTTTATTAATGTTGCATGTTTGAATGTTTTTATTTAAATTAATTGATGATGTTAAAACGGATGCACATGTTTTTCTAAACTTTTGAACGCAAAATGTTTTAAAGTACCATCGGGTACATTTGAAATTAATAAACAACTCGACTCAACAAATATTTTCTTTGAATTAAGTATGGTTTTTAACAAATAAAATTTCAATTGAAAGGCAATTCGACTAAGTTTTAAAATGGTTTTCAAAATGTTTTCTCTGTAGCAAACCAAATTCGGTCATATTGTTTGGGCCGGGTTTGGGGTGTTACAACTTTGGAGTGGATGGGGTCATAGGTAGCCGAGCTGGGGACTAAGTCTTTCCAACATGCGGAAGGTGAGTGATGGATGTGGCAATGGAGATCCTCGAATTCGTCCTCCTCCATGAACTCCTTAGTGTAAAGTCCCAAAGCAGCTCCGAACTGTGGGACACTCAGCTCACGTACGAGGCCTCTGAGATGGAATTGGATTGTGCTAGAGTCGTCAAAGTTCGTCATGACCGTTTGGAGGTGGAATGTGGAATAGAACTCTAGAGTGACCTCTAGGTATGTAGGCTCAATGACATCAAAGAAGTGTCCTCACGTGTCAGTAGATAATAGAGCTCGAACTGCGTTGACTAGCTGGACCTGCTCTAGAGTGGCCCAATCAATACACCTCCCCATGTCGAGGGGTCATGCGCCAAGCACCAAAGAGCTCCTCCTAGGGTTCCAAAGGAAACTGTAGGAATGGGTGGCGTACTTCGGCGAAAGCGCTTGAGGAGGTCGCACCGGCACCTTTTTGCTTTTTTGAAGTGGGAATGGCGGTCTTCTTCCCATGTGGGGGAGTCATTATGTACCTGTAAAAGATGTACAATACCCAAGTATCATTAACCAACAAAGGATATAGGACCCTACTAATCATTATATTCTTGTGATAATCCTAATACTGAAAACTAAGAACACATAAGTCTATTAAATAATGAGAAAGCAATATTGATGAATAAAAGAGATACCAGTTCATTAATAATAAGACAACTTGTCTAACAATGAGAAATATCAGAATACTTAGCACTAAAAAATTAAGAAAATAAATATAGAATAAGAGAAAAGAAATTAACATAGTCTATGAAAGAAAATTTAATAATGCTAAAAATAATGATGAAGAGAATGAGGATTAAGAGAATAGAAACTGAATAATAATACAAAAAATAGAGGGTAAAACAATAATGATCGGCGGTGAGGTATGGGAGGAGGCGCACGATCATGGTGGTGGTGCACGGGTGTGTCGTCCTTACACGGGCGTAGCCTGTGTGCTATATGCATGGGTAAGGAAGGGAATAAGGAAAGGGAAAGGAGAAAGGAGGAGGGGGTGTCGACGGTGGTGGCCGAACTGAGTTGGGAGAGTGGAGAACAGCTAGGGTTTTTAGAGAGGGGAAAAATTTTGGGGAGAAAATGAATAGTGGTGTGGTTTAAATAGAAATTGGTGCACACGATCAAGGCCCATGGCCGTGTACCTAGTGTTTAGACTGTGTGTTTCGTAAATTTTGAATTAGGGTGTGTTTGATCCTTGTCCCACGCCTATGTGCTATGGGTGTGTTGGGTCACACGGCCTCATCGCATGGCCGTGTGATGGTTTATTCATTTCTCCCATGCCTGTGTTTAGGGTCACATGCTCGTGGTAATTAGTCAGTATAGACCACAACCTAAAGGCACGGGCGTGTCCCACGCCCGTGCGATTCTTTTAGTTTCAACCATGGCTTCTAGGCACGGGCGTGTCGCACGCTCGTGTTATTTACTCAGAATCGACCACGACTGCATCGCACGGCTGCGGTCCTTTTATCGCAGCCTGTGTTTTCGAGTAAGTTTCGACCACGGTCGTGGTGTTTTATCGTAGCCCATGTTGGGAAAATTTTTTCTTCATTGGCCCACACAGTTTCCTCCATGCCGATGCCTCTTCCCGTGGTGTCCACACGGCCACGGCCACGCCCGTGTGCTAGGCCGTGTGGGTAGGAAATCCTGCGCCTAATAGATTGGTTAGTTCTTAGTTAGTTGCTAAAATAAAAAATATGAATGTTAGTGAGGTTAGTGCTAGGGTTGCCTCCTGAAAAGTGCTCGTTTAATCTCTTAAGCTAGTCTTACCTTATTTTCATCTCTATATGAAGGTTCACGAAGCTGAAGCTCCTCTCTCATCTCTCTAAAATCTTTACCATTATATATTTTAAGTCGCTGACTGCTTACCTTGAATGTGCCATAAGTCAAATGAGTTACCTCGATTGTGCCATAGGGGAAAATAGTTTTGATTATGAATGGACCTGACCATCTTGATTTCAGCTTTGAATTGTATAGTAAAACAAGATCTCCAACCTCAAAATGCTTCAGTTGCTTCAAATGAGCATCATGGCGTCGCTTTATTTCTTCCTTGTATAAACGTGAGTTCTCGTAGGCATTAGCTCGCCACTCATCTAGCTCGTTCAACTGCATCAATCTTTTCTCACCTGCAAGTTTAAAATCATAGTTTAGGAATTTTGTAGCCCAAAATGCTTTGTGCTCTAATTCAAATGGCAGATGACAACTCTTTCCGTAGACAAGTCTGTATAGAGATGTTCCTATGGGAGTTTTAAAAGCGGTTCTATAGGCCTATAAAGCATCGTTTACTTTTAATGTCCAATCTTTCCTATTTGATTCTACGATTTTCTCTAGAATACGCTTAAGCTCTCTATTAGCTACTTCAACTTGTCCACTGGTTTGATGGTGATAAAGGGTAGCTGTTCCATGGTGCACCCTATATTTCTTTAAGATTTTATCAAATTGAGTATTACAAAAATGAGTACCCCTATCACTAATTGTTGCTCTAGGTGTTCCAAATCGAGAGAAGAGTTTCTTAGGAAATCTTACTACCACTTTCGCATCATTAGTAGGTAAAGCTTGAGCTTCAACCCATTTTGACATATAATCAACCGTTACTATGATGCATTTATTCCAAAATGAGCTAGGGAATGGTCCCATAAAATCAGTACCCCATACATCAAATATTTCACATGATAGCATATACGTTTGAGGCATTTCATCGCGTTTAGAGATATTACATGTTCTCTGACATCTATCACACGAAGTAACATACTGTTAGCGTCCTTGAATAGGGTGGGCCAATAAAAACCTGATTCGAGTGTTTTATGTGTTGTCCTAGTCCCACTGTAATGTCCTCCTGTTGGTCCTGAATGGAAATGTTCTAGGATTTTGCTTGCTTCTGGCTTTGTAACACATCTTTGAATTACTTGGCCTGCACATATACGAAAGAGAAAAGGATCTTCCAAAAAATAGTTTTTCATATCAGCAAATAATCACTTCTTTTGATGATGTGTTAACCATTTTGGTAGGATGTTAGTAGCTAAATAATTCGCAATATTTGCAAACCAAGGTACCTCAAAATCAGTTATAGCAAAGAGTTATTCTTCAGGAAATGAGTCATTTATCTCACTCTCGTCAAGTTCTTTGATATGTGGATTTTCAAGCCTAGAAAGATGGTCTACCGCGAGATTTTCAGCTCCTTTCTTATCCTGAATTTCCAAATCAAATTCCTATAAGAGTAAAATCCATCTTGTGAGTCGATGTTTTGCATCAGATTTAGTTAAAAGATAACGAAGAGCTGAATGGTCAGTGTAAACAATAAATTTAGATAATATCAAATACTGTCTAAATTTATCAAATGCAAAAACCACACCAAGCAACTCTTTTTCTGTGGTGGTGTAATTTTCTTGTGCGGCAATTAATGTCTTCCTAGTGTAATTAATCGGCAAAAAGTTCTTGTCTCTTCACGTCCCAAAGCGCACCTCTTCGCAAAATCACTCGCATCACACATTAGTTCAAAGGGTAAATTCCAAACAGGTGCAATTATAATTGGAAAATTTCTAATTTATCTTTAAGGATATTAAATGCATCTAAACATTCTTGATCAAAATTGAAAGGTACATCTTTTTCTAGTAATTTCGTTAAAGGATTAGCTATTTCAGAAAAATCCTTAATAAATCTTCTATAAAATCTAGCATGTCTTCAAAAGCTTCTAATAGCCTTAATTGAACTAGGAGGAGGTAAATTTTCTATGGTTTCAATTTTTTGTTTATCAACCTCAATCCCTTTACTAGAAATTTTGTGACCTAACACAATCCCTTTTCGAACCATAAAGTGACACTTTTCCCAATTAAGCACTAGATTCATTTCCTCACATATCATTAGAACTCGTTTTAAATTTGTAAGGCAAAGATGGAAAGAATTACAAATACCGAAAAATTGTCCATGAATACCTCCATAATATCTTCCACAAGTTCATCAAAGATGGCTAGCATGTAGCGGTGAAAAGTAGTAGGAGCGTTACATAAACCAAAAGGCATTCTACGATAAGCAAACATACCATATGGACATGTAAATGTTGTCTTTTCTTGATCCTCAAGAGCTATTGGGATTTGGAAGTAGCTAGAGAGTCCATCTAGGAAGCAATAGTACATATGCCCAAATAATCTTTCTAACATCTGATCAATAAAAGGTAAAGGAAAACGATCTGTTCTCGTGGCATCTTTCAACTTCCTATAGTCAATGCAGACTCTCTAACCCGTGACTGTTCTTGTTGGAATCAATTTATTCTTTTCGTTGGCTACAACATTCATGCCTCCCTTCTTTGGAACAACCTGCACAGGACTTACCCAAGTACTGTCAGAAATAGAATAAACAACTCCAGCATCTAGAAGTTTAATTACCTCATCTTTAACAACTTCTTCATGTTGGGATTCAATCATTTTTGAGGTTGCACACATGGTTTATATTCATCTTCCATTAAAATTTTGTGGGTGCAAAATGATGGACTTATCCCTTTAATGTTAGAAATTTTCCAAGCTATGGCTCTTTTATGCTCCTTTAATACCTGTAGTAATTCATCTTTCTCATTAGATTCTAATTCTAAAGAAATAATTACCGATAGTGTAGAATTATCTCCTAGGAATGCATACTCTAAATGGTTTGGTAATTGTTTCAATTCTAAATTGGGAGGCTCTTCAATAGAGGGTTTTAGTTTTAGTTTGTCGTTTATTTCAATGCCCTTATACTTCTTTTGTCTTGGGGAAGAAGTATTAGAGTTTAAATCACTTTTTATCTCCCCTATCTCATCCGTGTCGTCGTATACCCCCTTACATTGGGTAAGACACAGTTCCAACGTGTCTTCATGCATGATTTCTTGAAAAGAGCCATGAATAAAATGATCAATAGCATTAATAAAATAACATGAATCATCTTGCTCTCTAGAATAACGCATAGCATCATAAATTTTAAAAAAATTCCTCGTCACCTACCCTTAGCACAAGTTTACTATTGCCTACATCAATAATAGCCCTAGAAGTAGCTAAAAAGGGGCGTCCTAAAATTAAAGGCACCTCAACATCCTCATCCATGTCCAGCACAACAAAATCGACAGGGAATATAAATTTATCAACTTTTACCAGAACATCTTTAATAATTCCCCTAGAATATTTAATAGATCTGTCAACTAATTGAATACTCATCCTAGTGGGTTTTAGTTCCCCAAGACCAAGCTGCTTGAACATTTTATAAGGCATTAAATTAATATTAGCACCTAAATCAGCTAGTGCTTTCTCAATAATTAAACTACCAATTAAACAGGGAATAGTGAAACTTCCTAGATCTTTCAATTTGGTTGGTAGCTTATTTTGGAGAATAGCTGAACATTCCTCATTAAGTTCCACGGTCGATAACTCTTCAAACTTCCTTTTATTTGTCAAAAACTCTTTTAAGAATTTTGCGTATGTTGGCATCTGTGAAATAGCTTTGAAAAAAGGTAAGTTAATATATAGTTGTTTAAAAAGTTCAAGAAATTTACCATATTGTGTGTCCATGCGGTCTTTCTTCAACTTTGCTGGATATGGGATCGGTGGTTTATACTCTTTAAGTAACGGTGTTACATTCTCGTTTACTTGCTCACCCTTTTCCTTAATAGTTTCTTGTGGCATCTCATTTTTAGCTTCAACTAATATCTTCCCACTCCTTAGTGTAACTGCCTTCACATGCTCTTTTGGATTAGGTTCGGTGTTACTAGGTAAACTACCTGATTGCCTTTCAGAAACTAACTTGGTCAGCTATCAAATTTGATTATTAAGCCCTTGAATTAATGTTTGCTAATTTTTCAATGTTGTTTCGATATTCTAAAAATGAGTTTCTAACACTGAAATAAATTTTGCTAGCATATCCTCAAGGTTCTATTTTTTCTCTTGTGGGCAAGGTTGCTGTTGAAAGCCTACATGGGGTTATTGTCTTTGATTTCCTTGGCCACCCCATGGGAAGTTTGGGTGGTTCCTCCAACTTGGATTTTAAGTGTTACTATAAGGGTTATTTTGAGGTCTAGAATTGTTACCCATATAGTTCATCTATTCATTTTCTATACCAGGTTGTAGGGTAGGCATTCTGTATTGTTTGTCCCTCTTCCATTTGTATTGCACTGCATCACTGGATGTACCTGTGAAGAACCCCACAAACCATTAATCTTTTTGTTTAACAGTTTTACCTGGTTTGATAGCATGGTGACTACGTCGAGGTTAAAAACACTGGTGGCTTTTGTCGGCTTTGTCCTCATAACTTGCCACTAATAGTTATTCCGTGCCAACTCCTTTCTGAACTCATAAGCCGCTTCAGGGGTCTTATTGTTTAGGGATCCACCAGCGGCTGAGTCAATCAACTGCCTGGTTGAAGGGTTCACACCATTGTAAAAGGCTTGAACCTGTAACGACAAAGGTAACCCATGGTGAGAGCATCTTCTTAGTAGATCCTTATATCTCTCCCATGCATCGTAAAGTGTTTCTAAATCCATCTACACAAAAGAAGAGATATCATTCCTCAACTTAGCCATTTTAGCCGGCGGAAAGTATTTAAGTAAAAAAATTTTGGTCATTTGTTCCCATGTAGTGATTGATCCTCTTGGTAACGAGTTCAACCACTGTTTGGCTTTATTCCTCAACGAGAAGGGAAACAACCGAAGGCAAATGGCATCGTCAGAAATGCCATTTATTTTGAAAGTGCCTCAGAATTCGAAAAAATTTGCCAAGTGATTGTTTGGATCCTCATCTTGCAAACCATCAAACTGAACAAATTGTTGAATCATCTGAATAGTATTAGGTTTTAGTTCAAAATTATTTGCAACAATAGCAGGTCTAACAATACTTGATTCAGTTCCTGTTAAATTAGGTTTAGAATAATCATAAATAGTACGAAGAGCAGGATTTTGATTCACTAGGTTTGCGGCAACCACAAGAGGTAGCAGATTATTGTCGTCCATCTTTTTGGTAGTTCATTGTGCTCCTCTTATATGTATCATAGACTTCGCCTTATTTCTCTTTGGTTTTTGCGAGCAGTACCTTCTATATCATTGTCATAAATTAATGGTCTTGATGGGCTTCTTCCAGTCATAAACTAGAGTTACTTGCTAGAAGCAAATAAAAGGAAAAATTATGAAATAAAATAAAATAAAATAAAATAAAATGAATAAATTGCAAATAAAGTGAAAATGGCTAAATTAATAAAAATTTAGTGTTCCTAATATCTTACTCCCCGACAACGGCTCCAAAAACTTGATGTGGTCTCAAACTAACTATGACCACAATAAAGGCAAGCGCACTTATCGTTTATAGTATAGTTACAGTAAGACCGGTAATATCGTATCCCCAAGGACCAAGAGTACTAGTAGTTACTATCTTTTTATTATATAGCCTAAGAATTGGAGTGGTTTCTTTTAAACTAAAACTTAATTAAAAACGACAACGAAAGAATTAGGAAAATACTTTTAGACAACTTATATGAGATAGGCAATACCTAAGGAAGAATCCACCTAGACTTCACTAATTACTTTTGATTCATATGATTTATTCACTTGACTTAATCTATATAAATCCTTGATTTATGTTAATATCTCTATCAAGACTAAAAACAACTAACTCTAGGTTGATTAGTTGAAATTTCTTTCTAATTAAAACGCCTATTGTTGCATTAATTCGATCTATAGATTCCCCTATTAGACTTGATGCTAATCCGACAGATTTTTGTCACCCTATTTCGTGGTTGCAATCAACTCCACTTAATTGTGTTGATCTACTCTTAAACAGGGACTTTGCTCCAATGAATAAGCACATTTGACTTGAATCAATAACTTGAATTATCAAAACAATAAGAAAAACTCACAATTAAGAATAAGAACAAGTATTTATATTATAAATCAAATAATAATAAGATCTGTCTCAGGTTTCATCCCCTTAGATATCTATGGGATTTAGTTCATACTATTGGGGGGAAAGATCTTAAAATAAGGAAAACAACAAAACATAAGGAAACCCAAAAAACTTCTAAAGAACATGATGGGAGATCTTAAGTCTGGATGGAGATCCTTCTCCTAAGCTGCTTTGATGGTCGTCTTTGAGTATTTTCTCGCCTTCTATTCAGCGTCCTCATTTAGGTTGTCCCTAGGGTGTTTATATAGGCTTTGGGCGCCTCTCTTCACCCGTATGGTCTATTCCAATAGAATTAAACTTTGATACGCGGGACACACACTGTGTGACACGCCTGCTAGATTCCTTAGACCGTGCTCGTTTTTGCTCACCACACGTTGATCCAGGTCGTGTTTGATCCTACTCGTGATACACGGCAGTGTTCATTGGCCCAGGCCGTGTTGATTTCTTAGGTAGGCCCATTTCGTCCCGTTCTGGCCCGTTTCTTGTTCTTTTTGACTCCCTAAGCTCTCCTGAGTGTAAAACATGAAATTAAGGGATTAGGAGCATCGAATTCATCAAATCAAATGAAAATTCATCCAAAAATAAGCCAGGCATGGGGTTAAAATATGTATAAATTGTCGTTTATCAATTGTTGACTGAGGTGTCAGTTTTAGTACAACATGAATTAGGGAAAGAGTTTGTGGTCTACAGTGATGCGTCATTAAATGGTCTTAGCTGTGTGTTGATGTAAAAGGGCAAAGTAGTAGCTTCCACCTCAAGACAGCTAAAACCGCATGAGAAGAATTATCTAAAACCGTATGAGAAGAATTATCTAACTCATGATTTGGAGTTGGCTGCGATCGTTTTTGCTTTGAAGATTTGGCGTCATTATTTATATAGCGATTTAACACCACTCACCCGTAATCCATGCCGTAAATGTACTCGAGGCATTACAGGATTAAATCCATATGATCGCTACTTAGGCTTATTGATTACTCTCTTAAGTCATCCCTACAACCTCAATCTTGACTTACGAGGCTTCACTTATACACGTAAGACTCTCGAGACCCTTTCAAAATCTTCTGCGGTTTTAAAAATTTCTTCACCTAAACAGGGTCTACACGCCCGTGTAAGGTGAGACACGCTCGTGTGAGGTCACACACGCCCATGCCCTCAACCCGTGCATGAAAACCCAAGCATTCTGCCAATGTCCCATTGCTAGGGCACACGCCCATGCTCACCACCCGTGGTGAACACTAACATCACCACATGACCTGAAGTCTAGACACACACCCGTGTGGCTAGCCCGTGGCCTATACTACTAGAATCTGTCAAAAAGACACGGCCAAGGCACACGCCTATGGGTAGGCCGTGTGTCACACATGGCCTAGACACATGCACGTGTGTCTAACGACATGGACAAGAACAAAGCTAATTGCCAAGTTCTTTTCACTCCTTAAGTTCTTACAACATATAATCGAACAACACATCTATAATCAACTCAAATTCAAACACAGTCTTACATAGATAACTACATTTTTTTTATAATAAAGTAGCCAACAACTAAGGTAGTATACAAAATAGATTATCCATCTATAGGCTAACACATCTTAGCCATTTACAACAAAATTCACTAACTTGTCTAGCCCCTATACATACCATACACAAAATATTTAGTCTAATGTACCAGAGTGAGCTAATAGTGTGGGCGATCTTCTAATTAATCCACGTATCTCGATTCAACTTTCTCTATAACACAAGGGAAAGAAAAGGAGAAAGCCTTGAGCGTAGGAAGTTTACACATAAACAATCTAAGCATTCTAGTATAAACTAAACAATACTTAGAATTATACTACCAAATAAATTCACATCCACATTTATGCTTATTCTTTCTATCCCTTACCCCATTTCCAAAACATTATGCGTCACATACTCATAATCGTTGACATGCACCCCTGCACTCAATACCACATTTACTTGAAAATATGACATGTCGTTTTATCACACTAATACATCCGCATAGCTAAATTAATCGGTGGTTTCGCAATCACCCCACCACAATAAGGTAATAAGGTAGTATCGTACATAGCCTACCAAGAGGTACTCATAGTGGTTTCGGACATACCCCACTAAATAATATACTTAACTATGGTATTGCATGCAACCCACAGTTGTTAAGTATTAAGGTGATATTGCACTTAGCCCACCATCAAATATTATCAATACTCATCCACATACCTACTTGCTCATTCATTCATGATATCTACCACATTCATTCCATTTGAACCACATAGGTTCTCAATCATTCTCATTCATTTTCATTCATGCTATACACTAGCTAGCATTAAGAATGTATAAGTAGAATGCATTGATTACGCATAAACTTACCTCAATACTCAAAAAGTATAAATATGTGCAGTTTAGTCCACCACGTTCTTGCCTCGATTTCGATTCGGGCTTCATCTTTCTTGATCTATAATGATAAATCAACTCGATCAATACACACATTGACTAAATTGACCATTATCTCATACTTTAGCAAAATTACCATTTTACCCCTAAACTTTCTCATATTTACACTTTTAGCCCAAGGCTTGTAAAGTGATTTTCATTCAACTTTCTAGCCTTTCATGCATAGCCGAACCATTTATTCAACTAAAGCAATCATCAATTATCATTAAATTACACATGTATGACTAAACTCAAAACTTTCACAAACAAGTCCCTATTTGCATTTTTCATGGAAATCACTTCGCAAAAGATGTTTTTACTACATCAAGCTTTCATATTCTTCCATTAACCATCAAAATACATGCATGTCATGCATGGGTACATTTTTGAACATCCATCTTAGCTCAACATATAGCTAAAAATAGCTTACTCATGCTACTAGGACCTCAAAAATACGAAGAATATTAAAAACGGAGCTAGAATACACGTACTAGCTAGCTTGAAAAGTTGAAGAGCCCTAACAATGGCTTCTCTAGATTTTCAGTAGCCTTGGAGAAGAAGATGAATGAAAATTCTATCATCTTTTCCCATTTTAATCATTTAATTAACAAACGACCAAAATGCCCTTTTGTCCAACTTTCCAATTTTAACCCATTCATGCCCAATTTTGTCCAAAAATTAGAATTTGGGAAAATTGCTATTTAAAGGACTTCTAATTGGTAATCCAAAGCTATTTCACAAAAATAGCTTCTAGAATATCACTTTTGGAACTTTGTAATTTAGTCCTTTTGGAAAATTCAACCGCGATTTGACAAAATTGCTTCATGAAACTTTCACATAAACATGTAAACATGGCATAGAGCTCAAAAACTCATACATATACCTCAAATTTGTGGTCTTGCTCTATTATTTCGACTAGGCCCTAAATCGGGATGTTACAGGTGAGAAGTACCGAATCTTCACATATCACAAGAGTTTGAAAAGGATTTGAATTTGTGACAACGATGGTGGCTCGAATTATTGAAGGATTAATCGATTACCATCCGAGGAAAGCGAATGTGGTTGCAGATGCCTTGAGCAGAAAATTCCTGTGTGCTTTGAGAGCTATGAGTATGAGCTTAGCATTGTTGGGCGGTCATACTCATACTCATACTCATAGTCATAGCTTCATGTAAAACTTTCGTAATTAACTCATCATCCTTTGGAACACAAATTCTATCATGAAACATTAAACAACTATCTGAACTAACCCGAAAATCAAAGTCATTTCCCGATTCGTACTGAGCTCTCCTAGCTTGCATCTCATTATCATTCTTTTGAGCTTCACATATCTACTAAATAAATAATGGCAGTCCAAAGTGTGCTGATAGTGTTGGCGGTCCTCCAATTGATTCACGTATCTCGATTCAACGCTTTCTCTATAAGACAAGGGAAAGGAAAAGGAGTAAGCTTTGGGCTTAGTAAGTTTACACATAAACAATTAAACATCATAGTATAAGATAAACAACAATTAGCATTATACTAACATATAATATAAAGCTATGCTTACTCTTTCTATCCCTTACCACATTTCCAACACATCATGAGTCACATACTCATAACCATTGAAATGCACCCCTACATTCAACATCACATTTACACGATATACAACACATCATTATTCCTCGGTAATACGTCCACACAGCTAATTTACTCTATAACACTACCACACAGCTAATCCACACAGTTAATCCACACGGTTAATTTCTCGGTGGTTTCGCACTTAGTCCACCTCGATCAATTAATAAGGTAATATCACACTTAGCCTACCACAAATGTAATCATAGTGGTCTCGCACTTAGCCCACTAGACAACATACTTAACGATAGCATCGCACATAGCCTAGCTCATCGTCGTTAAGCATTAAGATGGTATCGCACTTGGCCCACCATTTAGCATTATCACTACACATTCACAATCTACTTAATCATTCATCCATTCACAATGTCTACCACATTCATTCTACTTGAACCACATGGGTTCTCAATCATTCTCATTCATGCTACACACTAACTAGCATTAAGAATGTGTAAGTATAAATGCTTTATTTACACATAAACTTACCTCGATACTCAAACGTATAAAAAAACGTGAAATTTAGTCCACCACCTTGCTCTTGCCTCGGTTTCGATTCGAGCTTCATCCTTCTTGATCTACAATGATAAATCAACTCATTCAATACACACATTGACTAAATTAACCATTATCTCATACTTTAGCAAAATTACCATTTTGCCCCTAATTTTTCTCATATTTACACTTTTGCCCCAAGGCTCGTAAAGTGATTTTTATTCAACTTTCTAGCCTTTAATGCTTAGCTAAGTCACTTACTTAACTAAAGCACTCATCAATTCTCACATAATCATACACGTATGACCAAACTTAAGATTTTCACAATCAAGTCCCTACATTCATTTTCATAGAAAATCACTTAGCAAAAGATGTTTCTACTACATCAAGCTTTCACATTCTTACATAAAACATCAAAATACATGCATGTCATACATGAACACATTTTTTAACATCCATTTTAGCTCACCAAATAGCTAAAAATACATTACTCATGCTACTATAACTTCAAAAATACGAAGAATATCAAAAATCGGACTTAGAAGCACTTACTAGCAAGATTAAAAAATTGACAAACCCTAGCTATGGGTTCTTTGAAATTTTCGGTAGCTTGGGGAAGAAGATGAGTGAATTTTTATCATCTTTTCACTATTTAATCATTTAATAACTAAATGACCAAAATGCCTTTTTTTGATAAACTTCTTAATTTAATTCTTTCATGCCCAATTTTGTCCAAAAATTAAAAATTGGGAAAATTATTCATTAAGGATCTCTAATTGATATTCTAAAGAAATTTCACACAAATAGCTTCTAGAACATCATATTTTGCAACTTTTGCAATTTAGTCCTTTTGGACAATTCAACCGTAATTTCACAAAATTCCTTCATGAAACTTTCACACCAACATGCAAACATAGCAATAACCTCAAAAACTCATGCATAGACATTAGATTTGTGGTCTCACACCACTATTCTGACTAGGCCCTAAACCGAGATGTTACAACTCTCCTCCCCTTTAGTGATTTTGCCCCCGAAAATCTTACCAGTAAAGAGGTTTGGATGTTGATTTCTCATAGTCTCTTCTGTTTCCCACGTAACCTCTTCCACACTGTGTTTTTGCCATAACACTTTCACTAGTGCTATGCTCTTATTTCTCAACTATTTCACCTCTCGAGACAAGAACTTAATCGGCTCCTCTTCATAGGACATATCTGATCTTATCTCGATTTCTGTCGAAGGAATCACATGTGAAGGATCAGAGCGATATCGTCGCAACATCGACACATGAAACACATTATGAATCTCTTCCAATTCTACAGGCAAAGCCAACCGGTAAGCTACTGGTCCAACTCTATCTATAATCTCATACGACCCTATGAACCTTGGACTCAAATTCCCTTTTTGTCCAAATCTCATAATCTTCTTCCATGGGGACACTTGCAAAAACACTTTGTCACCCACCTCAAACTAAATTTCTTTTCTTTTTTAAATCCGCATATGACTTCTGTCGGTCCGAAGCAATTTTTAGACTAACCATCAATTTGTTGATTGAACACAAGTACTGAAATTTAATCCCGTACCCATGACTTATTGCAACTTCTTCCTGAACCTCGAAGTAAACCTCGAATCTCTATCCAATATTAAAAACACAGGCACACCATGTAATTTCACTATTTCTTCAACATACAACTCAACAAATTTTATCCAGTGAATAATCAACACGTACTAGAATAAAGTGAGTCGACTTTGTTAACCTAACCACAACAACCCACACAGCATCTCTCTTTTCCGGAGTCATCAGCAACCCCGACAAAATCCATGGTAACCTGATACCACTTCTGTTCGGGTACCACCACTGGCTGAAGCAATCCTGAAGTCACTTGATGCTCAGCTTTCACATGTTGACAAATCAGACACTTTGCCACAAACTCTAAAATGTCTCTTTTCATACTCGGCCACCAATAAAGCTTTCTCAAGTCATTCTACATTTTTGTACTGCCTGGATGTACTAACAAACATCCATTGTGGGCCTCACGCAAAACCTTTCAACTTAACTTCTCATCTCTTGGTACACAAACTCTGTCAGGCTACAATAATTAACTATTCGAGCTTACTCGAAAACCAGAATCACTTTCTGATCTGTAGTTAGCTCTCCTAGTTTGCATCCCGCTATCATTTCTCTAAGCCTCACATGACTGTTGAACAAATATTGGCTTAGCTCTCAGCTCTGCCAAAATAGCACCATCATTAGACAATGCTAAACTCGTGCTCATAACTCTTAGAGCGCATAAGGATTTCCTTCCTTGAATCTTTTCGACTGGGCCTGATACGATTGCCCATCAACCTCTTTCTAGAATCTCAGGCTCCACTCACAGCCCTTCTCTTTTGCATACTCAACTCCTCTGCCTTACGTGCCCTTTCTACCAACACAACAAACTCTTTCAACTCCAAAATACCCTCTAGGAGCTTAATGTCCTCATTCAGTCCATCTTCGAACCTTTTATACAAGATGGTCTCTGTTAATACACACTCTTGAGCATATTTCCTAAGCCTAACAAACTCATGCTCATACTCTGCTATTGACATTCTTCCTTACTTTAACTCAAGGAATTCCTTTCTTTTTTAATCAGTAAATCGTTGGCTTATATACTTCTTCCGGAACTCTTTCAGAAAGAAGTCCCATGTCACCCGCTCTTTTGGGACCACTAACGTTAGAGTCTTCCACCAATGGTATGCCGAATCCCTCAGTAAGGACACATCACATTTCAAGCTCTCTTCAAGTGTACATGAGAGTTCATCAAACACTCTTATTGAGATCTCTAACCAAAACTCTGCCCTCTCAGGGTCATCATCTACCCTTGCTCTAAACTCCTTGGCCTTGTGCTTCTTAATCTTATCCACTGGGGTTTTGATATCCTCACAACATCAATACCTTGAGGAGCCACTAGATTTGGCTAAGGTATAGGAGAAGGTGGAGGAGGCTAAGCATTAGGGTTCACTCAAACATAGTCCGAGTACCAATTACTCATCATTTGGAGAAAGGCTCCCCGTACTTCTATTTCTCGACGCCTAGTGTAACACCCCAAACCCGGTCAATACACCACGACCGAATCTGGTATGCTACAGGGAAAAGGTTTTGGGTGGTTTAGGTTGAAGTCTAGCGCTTTGGTGAAACGCTTAGCGAAATTTTGTATTTGAGGAAAACTTGATTAGGTTTCGATTAAAAGTCTGATGAAGTATTTGAAAACCCAGAAAGTTTTGAAAAGTAATCCGATGTGTAGGTAAAACTAGTTTATTTCGTTTTGAAGCTTAAGTTATTTCTTATTGTTACTAAAACATTTATGACTTAGTGGAAAAAATCATATTTAAGTTAGAAAACCTTTTAAGTTCATTTTATCCCAAGTTATAGTATGATACCCGATGGTATAATTGAAAACATCGCTTTTGAAGTTTTGAAAATGTTGTCTTTCCAAGTTTTAGCACATTTCACTTAATTGGTTTGTTAAAGCCTATTAAAAATCTACTTAAACGTAACATATTAAAAACATAATTTAAGAGGCCATTTACAAACCCAAATATAACAAAATAGAAATAAATCAGCTAGTGTACCAAATTTTATAAAAGAAGTCCGAGCAAATCTTTATTTCAGTATGGCATGAGCACCTCGAGTCCATCCCGGCTCCATGTCCGTGTCTAAGCATCACCTGAAATAGTCAAAGGAGAGAGAGTGAGTCGCAAGACTCAGTGTATAATTTCCCTCTCCCGGTATAACATGCCAACACACATATCATAACAGAATAATGCAGATAATGCACCTGCTCCTAACCAACCATATCGCTTTTTCTACCCCAGTGGTACCAAACCACTAGTGGTGCTAAACCACTTGGTGACCCAAAGTCACGATATCCATCTTGTGGTACTAAACCACCGGTGACCAAGTCACAATAATCCAATGATGGGGCCAACCCATCGTGTGATACCAAATCACTAGCGAGGCGATCCCATATCTCAAAAGTGGGGCCAACCCACGGTGGTGTTAAACCACGGGACGAGTCGCAATGAGGTGCCAAACCTCCGGTGTCCCAAAGACACAATGTGATACCAAATCACCGTGGTGGCAGTAGTCACAAATCGATGATGGGGCCAACCCATCGTGTGATACCAAATCACCAGGCGTCAATCCCAGATAATCAATGGGGCCAACCCATTGTGGTACTAAGCCAACTGGGGCGAGACGCCGAGGTGCCAAACCTCCGTGACCCAAAGTCACAAAATATCATTGTGGTACCAAACCACTTTGGGTGCCAAACCTCCGGTGTCCCAAAGACACAAAGTCCCAAAGACACGGATATCATACTCCCCTCCTCTCATATCACCCAAACACATAACATATTAGATGCAAAATCGTGCAATCATGCTATCATGCTCACATGCTTAATATGGCATCTCAAAGTATCAACAATCATGATATCATCATCATCACATAACTCATAATGAAACGGACTTACCCGAATCCGTATCCATACCTCAATGGGTATCGAGATAATCAATCGCCTTTGTTTCACTTACACAACAAAGTTATCACATTATTAAGTTAGGGACGGTGTTTGGTTTACACACCAATTAGTGAAGGTATTAATCCTAAAATCGATTTACGTCCCTTGATCACTTTTACAACTCGAATCCTACAATCGGCCAACAAATGGATTAACCATCATACCATTCGCCACAAGCATTAAACCAAAAGGGTTTACCAAAATAGTCTTTACCTTGCAAACGTTTGGCTTCCTACCAAACTCGAACCACAAGGGTTTCTCTTTACAAACGGCCTCCACCTAAAAAGAAAATTCATTAATCCATTGAGACTTGCTTTAACGAGGCTAAAAGAATGGACTAACAAAATACTCCTCTTACCACCACTTAACAATCGGCTAAAAGAGTTGGAAGACTCCTTGATTATTTCCAAAGTCCAAAGATCCTATACTGAAAAGATTAAACAAGAAGTTAACACCTCTTTAACCAATATCGATATCACCCTTAACATACCAAGAATTGGTAAAATACTAGAGAAAGAGAAATGGCCATTCGCCAACACTTACCCACTACCAACGATTGGAAACCAAAGACCTAACAACCACCAATATTCGGCCAATACCAAGGAAGGTTCGGCTAACACCCTTAATCCCGAAAAGAAGAGTTTAAAAAGAAAACCAATGAAGAAAGAGTGCTCTCGGTTTTGAATGAAAGAAGTAGAGGGAAGTATTTGGAGGATGAAGTTTCGGCCTACACCAAATGAACAAAAGAAAAGGGGAAGTAGGAGAGAAAGAGCTTTCGGCTACAATGACCAAAATCGACAAGGGCTTGCTTGTGGTAGCTTTCGGTTTAGATGAAGAAGATGGAGGATATAGGTTTTGGTGAAATGTGTTACAGTCAAAAAGAGAGAAGGCTAGTTTCGGTTTACAAGCAACAAGAGAAGAAAGGGAATGAGAGAGGCATTAAACTTCTACAAAAACAAAAAGAAAAGGTGGAAGCAACAAGCAAATTCGACAAAGACCAATGCTTTGGGTTTTGGTTCAAGAAAAGAAAATATGATAAGGGAAAGGGAGAGTCAAAGGAGCTAGTTTCATGAGTTGAAAAGAACAAAATGCTGGTTTTGGTTTCAAAAATGAGAATAGAATGGGAGAGTTTTCTTTGACATTCGACTTACCAACAAAATGACCAAAAAGAGACTTGAGCAATCGGTTGGAAGAGAGAAAATGAGAAGAAGCTTTTGACCAAAAAGGAAAATCGGCTTAACCAAGGAGAGTTTGTGACCGAAAACACACATGCCCAAGGCACATTCGGCACACTCCAATTACCAACCGGCCACACCTTTCTCTCCCCCCAAACTCTCACCAAATCCGGCCAAATCTCCCCCATTTACTCCCACACCACCAATTCAAATCCCATGACCAAGTCTCCCTCCTACTTTCACTCTCCACCCTCTTTGAATGTGAAGACTAAGTCCAAGCTAGAGTTCAAGTTGCCTTCTACCTCTTCCTCCATGCCGTCCAAAATGGGAGCCAAAAGGGGTGGGATTCTCGCGACTTGAACACAAGACCTCCCCCTTGTAGATGACGCCATACCCATGCTCCCCATGTGGCGCATGCTTGCCACTTTGCTAGCTCCTCATTTGTGCTTTAAATTCACTTAATTTAATTAAAAACCCCATCTCCTTCAGCTCCTATCCCCTAAAGCCCAAAACAACAATTTCCCACCTACTCAGGCACACTCCTAGCCTTCATCTAAGCCCCGAAACCATGCAAACAACATAATAGCTCACCAATAACCATGCAACAATGCCAAAAATAAAATAACCCTTAACCCGGGATATTACAGTTCTACCCCCTTAAAAATAATTTCGACCTCGAAATTACCCCGATCGAAGAGTTATGGTATTCTTTGTCTCATCATATCCTCGGGTTCCCACGTCGCTTCTTCCACGCCATGATTCCGCCAAAGAACCTTAACCAGAGGCACCGACTTCCTGCGCAGAACCTTCACATCCCGATCTAAAATCTGTACAGGCTCTTCCTCCATGGTCATATCTGGATTTACCTCGATCTCTTCTACTGTTACCACATGTGACGGATCGGAACGGTATCGCCGTAGCATCGAAACGTGGAACACGTCGTGAATCTGACTTAGCTCACCGGTAACTCGGTGATAAGCAATCGTCCCACTCGTCTTAATACCTTATACTGCCCAATAAACCTCGGACTCGACTTGCCTTTCTTCCCGAACCTTAATACTTTCTTCCACGGTGAGACCTTCAGAAAACCCGATCTCCCACAAAGAAATTTAATATCTCTCCATTTAAGATCGGCATAGGACTTACGCCAATCCAAGCTTCCTTCAATCGAGCTGAATCAACTTAACCTTGTCTTGGTCTCAAAGAACCAACTCTGGTCCCAATAATCGGCGTTCACTTAACTCCGTCCAACAAGTAGGTGAACGACACTTTCTCCGCATAACGCCTCATAAGGTGCCATCTTGATGCTCGCTTAGTAGCTGTTGTTGTGGCGAACTTCGATAGCAGTAGATACTCCTCCCAACTACCCTCAAGTCCAATACACAACCTCGTAGCATATCCTCCAAGATCTCAGATAACCCTTCCGATTGTCCGTCGATCATGGATGAAATCTTGTCGGTCAAATCTAACTGTACCCGAGCACGATGCAACGCCTTCGAACCTTGACGTGAATCTCGGATCCCTATCCGAGATGATCGGATCGCACCCGTGCGATCTCACTATCTTCGACACATACTGACCGCCAACCTCTGCAGTGAGTAATCCACCCTCACCGGAATAAAGTGAGTGATTTAGTCACCGATCCACAATTACCAGATCAATCCTTCTTGCTCGGTGTAGCGGTAATCCACCGATTTAAATCCATAGTTATTCTTTCCCACTTCCATCGTGGAATCTTCATTTGGTCAAGCAACCAGACGCAATCGATGCTCACCTTGACTGGCCGACAAGTCGACATCTACCCACAAACTCGGTCACCTCCTTTTTCGCACCGGCCACCGTAATCGTTTCTAAGGTCCCTATACATTTCTTGCCTCCGGGATGCATAGCGTAGGGTCGCTATGTGCATCTGAAGAATCTTTTACCTTAACTCGTAATCTCTTGGCATACAAGCCTTCCCCGAAAACACAAAGACCCCATCACCGGACAAGCTATAACCCTTCAAACCATCATTACGCACCGAGTCTTCTGCGACTCAAAACCTCATCTAACAACCGCTTTCTCGATCCGCTTAACCCAAGTAGGCTTAACTCAGCTTCGCGTAATACTCCGTCATCATACAAACTCAAGTGGGCAAACAACGCCTCAACCAAAACAACCTTACGGCTCAATGCGTCTGCCACCACGTTAGCCTTGCCCGGATGATACTCAATTGAGCAATCGTAGTCTTTCAGCAGCTCAATCCATCGGCGCTGTCTCAGATTCAAGTCTTTCTGAGTCAGAAGGTACTTCAGACTCTTATGGTCCGTATAGACTATCGATCTTTCTCCGTACAAGTAATGCCTCCATATCTTTAGGGCAAATACTACAGCTGCTAACTCCAGATCGTGCGTAGGATAATTGACCTCATGTGGCCTCAGCTGTCGGGATGCGTAAGCCACAACCTTCCCTTCTTGCATCAGCACACAACCCAAACCCGTATGTGATGCATCGCAGTACACTGTAAATTCCTTATTAGCCTCAGGTTGAATTAGAACCGGAGCTTCAGTCAAAATCTTCTTCAACTTGTCGAAGCTCTCCTGTTGCTTCTCAGTCCAAATAAACGGAACTCCTTTTCTCAATAATTTGGTCATCGGTGCTGCAATTAACGAGAAACCCTCTACAAATCTTCGGTAGTATCCTGCCAAGCCCAGAAAACTCCGAATCTTCGCTCTCGACTTAGGCGGCTTCCACTCCAAAACCGCTTCTATCTTACGGGGTCCACTCTAATCCTCAAATTGACACTACATGACCCAAGAATGTCACCTCCTCGAGCGAACTCGATTTATTGAACTTCGATAGAAATGCTTTCTCCCTTAGAATCTGCAATACCACCCGTGAATGATCATCATGCTCTTCCTCGGTCCTTGAGTATACCAAGATGTCGTCGATAAAACTACCACAAACCGATCTAGGTAATCGTTGGAACACCCTATTCATCAGATCCATGAAAGCAGCCATAAGTTAGTCAACCCGAACAGCATAACTAGGAACTCAAAATGCCCATACCGAGTACGAAATGCCGTCTTTACGATATCCGCCTCTTTTACCTTCAACTGGTGATACGGGACCTTAGGTCGATCTTGAGAAAATCGACGCCCTTCAAATTGATCAAACAAGTCATCTATCCGAGGCAAGTGGATACTTGTTTTTAATCGTCGACTTATTCTGTTAGCGATAGTCTATGCACATCCGCATAATACCGCCCTTCTTCTTTACAAAGAGTACAAGCGCTCCCCATGGTGAAATACTTGGCACGATAAAGCCTCGGTCCAATAACTCTGGATTTGAGCCTTAAGCTCCACTAACTCTTTAGGTGCCATCACAGACGGAGCAATGGATACCGCGCGCTTCCATAATGATCTATCCTCAACTCTACCTCCCGATTCGGTGGCAAACCCGGAGCTCCTCAGAAACACATCCACAAATTCCCTAACCGTCCGAACTGCCTCCACAAGAGACTCCTTAGTCTCTAAGGTATACACATGAACCACATACGCTTCACGACCCTTCCCGACCATTTTCTCAACTTTCGAGCAGATACCATATTGGATAGATAGTTTCTCCTATTACCGATCAGAACCACTTCATCACCCTCGGTTGTGCTCGAGAACCATGCGCTTAGCACTTGATCCAACTTCGCTGATACTTACCCACCGGTCCATTCCGAGAATTAGATCGAACTCCCGAATGGCGGTTCCATCGATCGACCTCAAATACTACCCTTGGAGTTCTAGAGGTGCGCCTCTATACGGTTTATCTACCACTACTGAGTGACCTAGAGGGCTTATTACGGTCATCGCCTAGAAGATACCTCGAGTCTAAATTCATGGTCTTCACTATACTACTTGCAACATACGAATGTGTTGAACCCACATCAATTAAAGCGGTAAATGGAGAACCAAAGATTAAAACGTCGTCAGTAATGACGTCGATCGTCGCCCTCCTCTCGGCGCCTCGTAGCATACACCAACCCCTACCGTCTCGGCCTCGAACTACTCGACCTCTGCCTGTGCTCCACGGCCCCGACGAACTATTACCCCTCTCGCCATTACCTCGGCCCTCTGCGGTGGTCCATTATTTCAGTCTTGATTACGTACGATTCTCTGTTGAATCCTAGCTAACTTGTGCGGACAGTCCCTCACTCGGTGGTCCAATGAGCCACACTCAAAAAAATTTCTCGCCATCGGTCCAACATCCTTCCCAATGAGCCTTCCCTAGCGGTTACCTCATGGCGGTCCACGCTTAGCAAAGAACAAACCTACCCGACCGATTCGCCCACTCGGTCTAGCCCTCTTCTGCTGATTACCCGATGACCCGAAGATCCAAAACTCCTTTTATAACGGTTTCTATCCATACCGCCTCACGGACTCTTTAATGCCCTCGGCAACCTTCGCTTTTCAACTAGAACGCAAATTCACGCTCTGTTTGGGCGCAATTATCGACCTTAGTTCGTCTCGCAGCCATCCTCGAACGAACGCACCTCTCATGCTCAATAGCCACCATACCACGGCATACCGACTCGACCTCGAAACTCGCCTCGTACTCAACACGCATTTGCTCCCCGGACTAACCTCGAAATGCTTTTCTCTGCTCATTTATGTAGTTGGCTCAACGTACTTTTTCCGATAAGCGGCGAAAATAGTCCCATGTTAGATCTTCCATCGCAGCTTATCCCGAAGTGAGCCACCATCCGGTATGACTCATCTCGAGAAGTGATACGATCCCTTTAATTTCTCCTCGATCGTTAGGTCCAGATCGTCCATGATCCGCTACGTCGCTTCTAGCCAAGATTTCGGCGGTGCTAGGAGCAACACCGAGACACCCCTGGAAGAATTCAAATTTATTTGCCGAAGTCGCTCAGCATGATTTCCTAGCTCCTACACCTCCACCTACTCCACCACCCTTTCTAAAACCCGCAAGATCGCTTTGTGACATCACGTCATCGCGGTGCGCTCTCGAACTCACCACCTCCGGTGGTGGCGAATCCAGTACCTCATTCTCGAACCACGACCCGAACCTACGGGCTCGAAATAATCATCCTACTGCGACCACGCCCACGACCACGCCCACCTCGGTACTCATGACTAGATCTCGTCGATTAAAGAATTTTATGTATCATCATTATTCCACTATTTTTAGAGCAAAGTTTTATGAATATTAAAGAGACTTTGTTTCGCAGTCCACGAAATCCTATCGCTTTAGGTCTCTAAAGTAATCTTACTATCACTAGCCATTCAATTATATCAATTAATATCACAACCAATAGTACGGGTACTTACCCGGCTTAACCGGTGCCGGTGACTCGGTGCCATGCCTTTCAAACCATACTTTTAAAATGTAATGCTTGAAAACTATAGTTTTAAAACATTTTGGGCCTCGCCCCACAAATGAGCTTTGAACTTAGCTCGATACCACAAATGTAACACCCCAAACCCGATCAATACACCACGATAGAATCGGTATGCTACAGGAAAAGGTTTTGGGTGGTTTAGGTTGAAGTCTAGCGGTTTGGTGAAAACGCTTAGCGAAATTTTGTATTTGAGAAAACTTGATTAGGTTTCATTAAAAGTCGATGAAGTATTTGAAAACCCGAAAGTTTTGAAGAGTAATCCGATGTGTAGGTAAAACTAGTTTATTTCGTTTTGAAGCTTAAGTTATTTCTTATTGTTACTAAAACATTTATGACTTAGTGGAAAAAATCATATTTAAGTTAGAAAACCTTTTAAGTTCATTTTATCCCAAGTTATAGTATGATACCCAATGGTATAATTTAAAACATCGTTTTTGAAGTTTTGAAAACGTTGTCTTTCCAAGTTTTAGCACATTTCACTTAATTGGTTTGTTAAAGCCTATTAAAAATCTACTTAAATGTAACATATTAAAAACATAATTTAAGAGGCCATTTACAAACCCAAATATAACAAAATAGAAATAAATCAGCTAGTGTACCAAATTTTATAAAAGAAGTCCGAGCAAATCTTTATTTCAGTATGGCATGAGCACCTCGAGTCCATCCCGGCTCCATGTCCGTGTCTAAGCATCACCTGAAATAGTCAAAGGAGAGAGAGTGAGTCGCAAGACTCAGTGTATAATTTCCCTCACCCGGTATAACATGCCAACACACATATCATAACAGAATAAGGCAGATAGTGCACCCGTTCCTAACCAACCATATCGCCTTTTCTACCCCGTGTGGTACCAAACCACCGTGACCCAAAGTCACGATATCCATACTTGTGGTACCAAACCACCGGTGACCAAGTCACAAATAATCCAATGATGGGGCCAACCCATCGTGTGATACCAAATCACTAGCGACGATCCCATATCTCAAAAGTGGGACCAACCCACGGTGGTGTTAAACCACGGGGACGAGTCGCAATGAGGTGCCAAACCTCGTGTCCCAAAGACACAATGTGATACCAAATCACCGGTGACCGTAGTCACAAATCGATGATGGGGCCAACCCATCGTGTGATACCAAATCACCGGCGTCAATCCCAGATAATCAATCGTAGGGCCAACCCATGTGGTACTAAGCCACTGGACGAGACGCCGAGGTGCCAAACCTCCGTGACCCAAAGTCACAAAATATCATTGTGGTACCAAACCACCGGAGGTGCCAAACCTCGGTGTCCCAAAGACACAAGGTCCCAAAGACACGGATATCATACTCCCCTCCTCTCATATCACCCAAACACATAACATACTAGATGCAAAATCGTGCAATCATGCTATCATGCTCACATGCTTAATATGGCATCTCAAAGTATCAACAATCATGATATCATCATCATCACATAACTCATAATGAAACGGACTTACCCGAATCGTATCCATACCTCAATGGGTATCGAGATAATCAATCGCACTGTTTCACTTACACAACAGGTTATCACATTATTAAGTTAGGACAGTGTGTTAGTTTACACACCTGAATTAGCGAAGGTATTAATCCCTAAAATCGATTTACGTCCCTTGATCACTTTTACAACTCGAATCCTACAATCGGCCAACAAATGGATTAACCATCATACCATTCGGCCACAAGCATTAAACCAAAAAGGGTTTACCAAAATAGTCTTTACCTTGCAAACGTTTGGCTTCCTACCAAACTCGAACCACAAGGGTTTCTCTTTTACAAACGGCCTCCACCTAAAAAGAAAATTCATTAATCCATTGAGACTTGCTTTAACGAGGCTAAAAGAATGGACTAACAAAATACTCCTCTTACCACCACTTAACAATCGGCTAAAAGAGTTGGAAGACTCCCTTGATTATTTCAAAGTCCAAAGATCCTATACTGAAAAGATTAAACAAAAGTTAACACCTCTTTAACCAATATCGATATCACCCTTAACATACCAAGAATTGGTAAAATACTAGAGAAAGAGAAATGGCCATTCTACCAACACTTACCCACTACCAACGATTGGAAACCAAAGACCTAACAACCACCAATATTCGCCAATACCAAGGAAGGTTCTGCTAACACCCTTAATCCCGAAAAGAAGAGTTTAAAAGAAAACCAATGAAGAAAGAGTGCTCTCGATTTTGAACGAAAGAAGTAGAGGAAGTATTTGGAGGATGAAGTTTGACCTACACCAAATGAACAAAAGAAAGGGAAGTAGGAGAGAAAGAGCTTTTGGCTACAATGACCAAAATCGGCAAGGGCTTGCTTGTGGTAGCTTTTGGTTTAGATGAAGAAGATGGAGGATATAGGTTTTGGTGAAATGTGTTACAACAAAAGAGAGAAGGCTAGTTTGGTTTACAAGCAACAAGAGAAGAAAGGGAATGAGAGAGGCATTAACTTCTACAAAAACAAAAAGAAAAAGGTGGAAGCAACAAGCAAATTCAAGAAGACTAATGTTTTGGGTTTTCGGTTCCAAGAAAAGAAAATATGAGAAGGGAAAGGGAGAGTCAAAGGAGCTAGTTTCGGCGAGTTGAAAAGAACAAAATGCTGGTTTTTGGTTTCAAAAATGAGAATAGAATGGGAGAGTTTTCTTTGACATTCGACTTACCAACAAAATGACCAAAAGAGACTTGAGCTATCGGTTGGAAGAGAGAAATGAGAAGAAGCTTTTGACCAAAAGGAAAATCGGCTTAACCAAGGAGAGTTTGTGACCGAAACACACATGCCCAAGGCACATTCGCACACTCCAATTACCAACCGGCCACACCTTTCTCTCCCCCCAAACTCTCACCAAATCCGGCCAAATCTCCCCCATTTACTCCCACACCACCAATTCAAATCCCATGACCAAGTCTCCCTCCTACTTTCACTCTCCACCCCTCTTTTGAATGTGAAGACTAAGTCCAAGCTAGAGTTCAAGTTGCCTTCTACCTCTTCCTCCATGCCGTCCAAAATGGGAGCCAAAAGGGGTGGGATTCTCGCGACTTGAACACAAGACCTCCCCCTTGTAGATGACGCCATACCCATGCTCCCCATGTGGCGCATGCTTGCCACTTTGCTAGCTCCTTATTTGTGCTTTAAATTCACTTAATTTAATTAAAAACCCCATCTCCTTCAGCTCCTATCCCTTAAAGCCCAAAACAACAATTTCCCACCTACTCAGGCACACTCCTAGCCTTCATCTAAGCCCCGAAACCATGCAAACAACATAATAGCTCACCAATAACCATGCAACAATGCCAAAAATAAATTAACCCCCTTAACCCAGGATATTACACCTAGCCTCAGGTCAACTTTTTACAGGCACGGTCCCTTACGTAGGAGTCGGCTCAATACTAACTACTTAATCAGCAGTCGATGGATCGAAATCCATATACCATATCAAACGAAAATTCAAAAAATCATCAAAAACCACTAGACTATCATTGTACACTTATTACATGTATAGCTAGACTCTTACACCCGCTATGGTAATCCTAGAACTTACTAAACCATAGCTCTGATACCACTAAATGTAACACCCCTTATCTGAGTTCTACGCCAAAACTGAGCCCGAGGCATTACCGTCTTATCACCACTTGATCGCCACTTAGGCTTATCGTGACTACTCTTTTAAGTTACCTCAACAACCCTATTCTCGACTTACGAGGCCTCACTCATACACACGAGGACTCTCGAGACTATATCAAAACTTTTTTGATTCTAAAAAATTTTTCTCTTTTATACAGGGCTTACATGCCCGTTTAAGATGAGACACGCCCCTGTGTAGCCACACATGCCGGTGCCTTCAACCCGTGGTGAACACTGACTTTACCCACACGGTCTCAAAGCTTAGTCATACGCCCGTGTTACTAGCCCGTGTCCCAAACTACTGTTACGCCAATTTAGACACGGCCACAACACATGCTCGGCTGGCTGGCCGTGACTCACATGGCCTAGACACACACATGTCTAACCACATGGTCAAGAACAAAGCTATTTGCTAAGCTCTTTACCCCCTCAAGTTCATACAACATATACTCATTCAACACATCCATAATCAACTCATTAAGAAACATAAACTTTCATGGATATTTACATCTTCTCGTATAATAAAGTAGCCAACAACTATGGTATTATACAAATAGATTATCCACCTAAAGGCCAATACATCTTAGCAATTACAACGGAAGTCACTAAGCAATTACAACGGAAGTCACTAACATGTCTAGCCCTTGTACATGCCATATACAAAACACTGAGTTTAATGTACCAAAGTGTGCTGATAGTGTGGGCGGTCCTCCATTGGTTCACGCATCTCGATTCAACGTTTTCTCTATAAGACAAGGGAAAAGAAAAGGAGTAAGCTTGGGCTTAGTAAGTTTACACATAAACAATTAAACATCATAGTATAAGATAAACAACAATTAGCATGATACTAACATATAATATAAAGCTATGCTTACTCTTTCTATCCCTTACCACATTTCCAACACATCATGAGTCGCATACTCATAACCATTGAAATACACCCCTACATTCAACATCACATTTACACAATATACAACACATCATTATTCCTCGATAAAACATCCACACAGCTAATTTACTCTATAATACTACCACACAACTAATCCACACAGTTAATCCACAGAGTTAATTTCTCGGTGGTTTCGCACTTAGTCCACCACGACCAATTAATAAGGTAGTATCGCACTTAGCCTACCACAAAGGTAATCATAGTGGTCTCGCACTTAGCCCACTAGACAACATACTTAACGATAGCATCGCACATAGCCTAGCTCATCTTTGTTAAGCATTAAGATGGTATCGCACTTAGCCCACTATTTAGCATTATCACTACACATTCACAATCTACTTACTCAACCATTCATCCATTCACAATGTCTACCACATTCATTCTACTTGAACCACATGGGTTCTCAATCATTCTAATTAATGCTACACACTAACTAACATTAAGAATGTGTAGGTATAAATGCTTTATTTATGCATAAACTTACCTCGATAATTAAACGTACAAAAAAAAACGTGAAATTTAGTCCACCACCTTGCTCTTGCCTCAGTTTCGATTCGGGCTTCGTCCTTCTTGATCTATAATGATAAAGCAACTCATTCAATACACACATGGACTAAATTAACCATTATCTCATACTTTAGCAAAATTACCATTTTGCCCCTAATCATTCTCATATTGACACTTTTGCCCCAAGGCTCGTAAAGTGATTTTTATTCAACTTTCTAGCCTTCCATGCTTAGCTAAGTCACTTACTTAACTAAATTATTCATCAATTCTGACAAAATCATACACGTATGACCAAACTTAAGATTTTTACAATCAAGTCCCTACATGCATTTTCATGGAAAATCACTTAGCAAAAGATGTTTCTACTACATCAAGCTTTCACATTCTTCCACAAAACATCAAATACATGCATGTCATACATGACCACATTTTTGAACATCCATTTTAGCTCACCGAATGGCTAAAAATAGCTTACTCATGCTACCAAAACTTCAAAAATACGAAGAATATCAAAAATCGGGCTTAGAAGCACTTACTAGAAAAATTGACAAACCCTAGCTATGGGTTCTTTGAAATTTTTGGCAGCTTGGGGAAGAAGATGAGTGAATTTTTATCATCTTTTCACCTATTTAATCATTTAGTAACTAAATGACCAAAATGCCCTTTTTTATAAACTTCCCAATTTAACTCTTTCATGCCTAATTTTCTCCAAAAATTAAAAATTGGGAAAATTGTTCATTAAGGACCTCTAATTGATATTCTAAAGCAATTTCACACAAATAGCTTCTAGAACATCACATTTTGTGACTTTTTCAATTTAGTCCTTTTGGACAATTCAACCGTAATTTCACAAAATTGCTTCATGAAACTTTCGGACAAACATGCAAACATAAAAATAACCTCAAAAACTTATGCATAGACCTCGGATTTATGGTCTCACACCAACATTTCGACTAGGCCCAAAACTGGGATGTTACAAAAAGTACTAGCACTGACTTTCTATTTATTATCTAGCCTAAAATAAAGGGGATTTTATCAAACTAATTACTAAGCTAAGGATGCCAAGATACAAAAAATGAATTGGGAAATTAAATTTTTTTTTTTTTTGAAAATCAATTGATCAAGATAATACTTGAGGAAGAATCCACCTAGACTTCACTGGTTATTTAACTCTGAACCAGTCGATTTATAAACTTGACCTGATCCATAGGATTCCCTAATTTATATGAATACCTCTTTCGATGCTACTAATGTCTAACCCTAGGTTGATTAATTGAAATCTCTTTCTAATTAAAACCCCTAGTGTTGCATTAACTTGATCTATGGACTTCCACATTAGGTTTGACCTTAATCCGGTAGATTTTCATCGTCATATTGATCATGTGTCTGAGTCTTAAAAATTTATAAAAAGAATGATCTCACCTGGAAACTAACTATGACAATGATAGAGGCAAGCGCACCTATCGAACAGCAGTAATGTTTAGTGGCAAGACTAGATTGTCAAACCCAAAGGAACCAAAAGTACTAATACGAACTTTTTTTTTATTATTTAACCTAAAAATTAAAGGAGTTGTTGTTTAATCTAAAATTAACTAACTACTAAGCTAAAGATGATAAGACAAAAAGAATGAATTGGGGAAATCCTTGTGGGAAACACCAATCGATTAAGACAATACCCGAGGAAGAATCCACCTAGACTTCACTTGTTATCTAACTCTGAACCAGATGATTTATTCACTTGACTTGATCCGTAAAATTCCCTAATTTATATTAATACCACTTTCGTGGCTACAAACGTGTAACCCTAGTTTGATTAATTAAAATTTCTTTCTAATTAAAACCCCTAAGATTGCATTAACTCGATCTATGGACTTCCATATTAGGTTGGACCCTATTTTGGCAAATTTACGTCATCTTATTTCTAGGCTTGTGTTCAACTCCACTTAACTATGCAAGATCTACTCCTAGGTAGGGACTTTTGCTCCACCACCTAGGCACATCAATACTTGAATCAATATCCTAGAAATACCAAAACAAGAATTAAGAACACATAGTTAAGAACAAATCAAGTATTTATCATACAGCTCAGATAACAATAACAAAATTCTTCTTAGGTTTCATCCTCTCAGGTATCTGAGGGTTTAGTTCATAATAGTAAAAGAAAACATCTTAGAAGAAAATATAAAACAAAACATAGAGAAATCCCTAAAATCCCCTAAAGGAATTGAAGGAGAGCTCCTCCATCTTGAGTATGACCCTAGCTTATTGAGAAGAATCAACTGGCTTTCTTCGAGTGAATCCCACAATTTGGCCCCCTGGCTTAGCTCCTTGGCCTAGCTGAACTGCCTCCCTAAAGGTTGGCCTCTAGGGTCATTATATAGGGTTTTAGAATGTGTTTCTTTTCCTCTAAGTACCCTAATCAGAATGAAACTCTTTTTTTCTGTGGTGAAATAATCACCTTTAGTTCAAAATCGACGAAAGTTGACATCCTCACTAAAGATTCACTCAAATCACTCAAGGTGTTTAAGGTTCAAAAATTAAGAGCTCAAAAGTTGAATATTAAACGTTAATCCCATAGGCTTTCCTGAAAATCAAATCTCCACCATTGTAAAATGAGATGATACACAAATCAAAAGGCCTTTAAAAGGGTTGTAACGGGGCTTAGGTTAACGGTGTGGATAAAGGCTGAATTAGAAGGGTTGGAATCAAGATTGAATTGACAATTACCTAACTATAAACAAATGACTAATAGCCGGCATAATTACATCAATTGAAAACCTGTAATACTAATAATACGAGCTTCTTCTTTAAAATGTTGAAATTAAATGTATAGGCTCGCTTAATCACAAAACTAATAGTGAATATACTTCAATTTTTATTTATATATATTTAAGAACAAATAAAAAAAATACATAAAAAAATTTCAACTACTAAAATAATGTACTTAGGCAACTGATCAAATCAAGTCTTGATAGAATAGTAGTCAAAAGGAATGGTGATAACAAATATAGGATGGGTTTTGGGTTAATATTAGTGGGTGAGTCAATAAAAAGGGTTGTTAGGATCAAAGGGGCTTTCTAGGGGTTAATTATGAAGGCAGGCTTTTAGTGGAGTAAGTGGGTTAAATCCTAAGTGCCTTTATCATCTCAGTATATCAAATCAAAGATATGGTCTCGACATGTATAATCGAAGCAAGTTCTAGAATAACAAATCAATATTGACACACTCATAATCAATAAAGTGAGCACAAAAAGAATGTAAGCTCTAAAAGTTCAAAATCTCACAAAAGTTATGGGTTTCTGATATCAACCTTGTAAATTTCAAACTTCAAGGTAACAATTAGATTCAGGTAGACAACCTAACAACATTTTAATTAATTTTTTTTTTGAAAATAGACTCATCATGATTAATTCTCTAGTATATTAAAGTTTAAATCATCATTACACAATTATCAATAACTTAATCTAAAACATATTAATAAAAATCATGAATGAACAAAAATTTTATTCTAAATAGTGATATGAGAAAATTACTTTAAGACAAGATATCATTCGTGGATTTGAGAATAATGCAAAAGTTAGGCACTTTTTTAATAAACATTCACCCCCCACACTTAAGATGTACATTGCCCTCAATGTACAAAGATAGATAATAATATATACTAATAAAATCATAAGATAGGGAGAGAAGTGAACTTCCTGAATTTTGGACGTGATCCTTGAGTTGGCAGTGGTCGTGGTGTAGTTGCCCCTGACAATCTCTATGCTAGATGAAGAAATTAGGTAACTCGTGAAGAATTAGCCAGGAAATAGTAATAATAATTTAAATTATACTAATTATATAATTAATGTAAAGACAAATAGAAAGGAAGAGTGTAGAAAGGGAAATAAGACTAAAAGAACGGATTATTGGACCGAAAGGTCCTTATTGTTAAATGGTTTGCGAGGTGGGTGTGATTTCAAGGCCGTGGTGTGTGAATCCCTAGCAGCCTTTAGAACCTAAAACCAAGAAACTAAAATGAAACAAACTGAATTAAGCATGAGAAAGTCAAAGAGAAGGAAAATAAAAGAGATGAGAAAAGAAAAATAAAAGCTAAATGGACTCAAAGACCCTTAGCTTGTCGAGTGGATGAAGCGGTCGACATGAACTTATGCAGATCAGTCTCCCACAGGGGGACTATGCTTGAATCCTTCCACTTCTTTGACATGGCTATTGTGGAGATCAAGAGTTTGGGCAAAGGTTAGGGAAGAAAAGTATGGAAGGGGGAGATCTGAAGAATGGGGAGTGGGTGAGAAGGGTAGAAGGGTGTTTTTAATAGAAATTTTTAGCTCCGGTACATCCCCATGTCTGTGTCTCATGGGTGTGTTGTGTCCCACGGACATAACATACGACCGTACAGTGGTTCAATTGTCTCTCCCACGCCTAGTAATTAGGTTGCCACGCCCGTGTTGGTTCAACAGTGTCGGCCACGGCTGTGTCACATGACCGTGGTGGTAGTTGGAGCACGTGACTTAAAGATACTTTTCTTGTCCTGTCTCGTACTATCTCTGCCATGCCAGTACTAACATCCGTAGTATCGACACGGCCATGGCCACAGCCGTGTGTAAGGCTGTGTGGTGCAGACTTCTATGCTTCATTAGCTTGGTTAGTTTGTAGTTAGGTGATAAAGAAAGGGAATAAAATAAATAAATGGGATTAGTGCTTGGGTTGCCTCTTGAGAAGCGCTCGTTTAAAGTCTTAAGCTAGACTTACCTCTCATTCACACATTCATGGTGGTTTAAGGAGTGAAAAATCCTTTTTCATGCTATCATTATATAATTTGAGTTGAGTGGAGTTTATTTTAAAAATACTGAATATAGAATTACTTACCTCGATTGTTCCATGAGGGAAAACATTGATTACTTTAAAAGAGATTTCTTCATTTTAATTTAGGGTTTATGTGGCGATTCTAGGGTCTATTTTATCTAACAGTACCTGATTTCCTATTTTAAAGTGATTTGATGTTCCTTTAAGCTCGTCTGGTGGTTCTTTTGGTTTCACTTCGGGTGGTTTTGATTTCTCCTTGACGTGTGCCTTCCACTCATCTACCTCATCGATCTGAAGCCATCGTTCTACATGTGATTTTTCCTTGTTGGTGTGTGGCATGGGCTTTGGCTCGGAGGTGTAGTTCTGTGGTGTTTTCTAAAAAGAAAGTTTAATCAAATGATTATCAATAGAATTTACGTCATCGCCTTTATCACTAAATGTCCTAGATGAGTCGAGAGTTTGAAGGCTGATTGATTCGTCACCAACACAAAGTATAAGTTCACCTGTACTGACATCAATTTTAGATCTGGCAGTTGCTAGAAAGAGTCGTCCTAAAATTAAGGGGATATTATTGTCTTCATCCATATATAAAACAACGAAATCTACTAGGAATATGAATTTGTCAACTTTAACAAGTACATCTTCAATTATACCCCTAGGAATTCGAATAGTCTTATCAACTAGTTGAATACTCATCCTCGTTTGCTTGGGTTTCCCTAGACCTAGCTGTTTAAACATTTTAGACGGCATAACATTTATACTCGCTCCTAAATCAACTAAAGCATTATCAATAGATAGACTACCAATTAAACGTGGAATTGTAAAACTCCCTGAATCTTTTAATTTTCATGGTAGTCTGTTCTGTAGCATTACTGAGCACACTGCATTTAATTCCACATGCGACTCATCTAACTTTTGCTTGTTTGTTAAGAGCTCTTTTAAAAATTTCCTTCAGTCTGGCATCTGTGAAAGAGCTTCAAGAAATGGTAAGTTAATATGTAATTTCTTTAAAAGTTTAAGAAACTTATCAACTGTTCATCTGTATCGTCCTTTCTCATTGTACTGGGATAAGGTATACGAGGTTGGTATTCTTTAATTACCAGTTTTGGCTTTTCTTGGCTTACCTCAACCTTACCTTCACTTACCACAGGTTCTTACTTTGGCTTAGATTCATATTCTACTAACCCTTCACTGTCTTGAGCGGTAATGGATTGAAATTGCCCCTTCAGGTTAGTCTCCGTGTTACTTGGCAAGCTACCTTGTGGTCGTCCGGAGATCATTTTAGCGAGTTACCCTAACTGGTTCTCGATTCCTTTAATCAATGCTTGTTGATTTTTAAGTTTGCTTCGGTGTTTTGAAAACGAGTTTCAGACACCGCCATGAATTTTTCAGCATCTCTTCAAGGTTCAATTTCTTTTCCCGTGGGTAGGGCTGTTGTTGAAAGTTTGGAGGGGGATGTTGTCTCTGGTTTCGTTGACCACCCCACGAGAAATTTGGGAGGTTCCTCCAACCTGGATTATAAGTATTACTATAAGGGTTATTTTGAGAACTGAAAATTTTACCCGTATAGTTTATTTGTTCCCTTTCCATGCCATGATCGTAGGGTGGGTACTCAGGATTCGCCACACCTCCTAGATTTGAGTCACATTGCATAATTGGATGTACCTGCAAAGAACCACACAAACCATCAATCTTTTTATTCATCATCTCTACCTGATTTAATAGCATGGTGACTGTGTCGAGGTTGAAAACTCTGGCTGTTTTAAATGGCCTTATCCTTGTAACTTGCCACTGATAGTTGTTCTGTGAAATAATCTCAATGAATTCATAAGTCGCTTTAGGAGTTTTCTTATTCAGGGTTCCATCAGCTGCTGAGTCAATTAATTGGCGAGTTGAGGGGTTCACACCATTGTAAAAAGTTTAGACCTGTAACAACAAGGGTAAACCATGGTGTGGGCACCTTCTCAACAAATCTTTGTATCTCTCCCATGCATCATATAATGTTTCTAAATCCATCTGTTCAAAAAAAGAGATATCATTCCTTAATTTACCCATTTTGGCCGGTAAAAAATATTTTAATAAAATTTTTTTGGTCATTTTATCCCATGTAGTGATTGATCCTTATGGAAGAGAATGCAGCCACTATTTGGCTTCATTTCTCAATGAAAAGGAAAGTAACCGAAGACGAATGGCATCATCAGAAACACCATTTATTTTGAAGGTATCACAGAATTCTAGAAAATTTTCTAAATGAGTATTTGGGTCTTCGTCCTGTAAACCATCAAATTGAACAAACTGTTTAATCATTTGTATAGTGTTAGGTTTCAATTCAAAATTATTAGCGGCTATAGTAGGCCTAACAATACATGATTCGGCTCCTGTTAAATTAGGTTTAGCATAATCATACATAGTTCAAGGAGCATGATGATCGGCCACCTCCTGAGGTAGCGGATTATTCTCTTCCATCCCTTCGGTGGTATTAGTTTCGTCCTCTTGCTCTTATTGTATGTAATTTAAGCCTCGCCTTACTTCTCTACGATTTCTGTATGCGATTCCCTCAATATAATTTTCGTAAAGTAGTGGTCCTGTAGGGTTCCTTCTAGTCATAGACTAGAGGTACCTGCTAGGAAGAGAGAAAGAGAAAGAGAAAATTTAGACAAGTAAAAATAAAGTTTAATTGTAAAAAATAAAAATGTGGCTAAAGTAATAAAAAT
The DNA here is from genome assembly GCA_025506655.1 of Gossypium rotundifolium. Taxonomy (NCBI): domain Eukaryota; kingdom Viridiplantae; phylum Streptophyta; class Magnoliopsida; order Malvales; family Malvaceae; genus Gossypium; species Gossypium rotundifolium. Next base: position 118,975,609 of record CP106734.1, on the reverse strand, counting down.
TGAGCATTCTTAATATTTCAGTTCCCCGGCAACGGCGCCAAAAACTTGATCGTGTGTCAGAGTCTTAAAAATTTATAAAAAGAATTACTGAACCTGGAAACTAACTATGACAATGATAGAGGCAAGCTCACCTATCAAACAGTAATATAGTTTAGTGGCAAGACCGAATTGTCCAACCCAAAGGAACCAAAAGTACTAATACTAACATTCTTTTTATTATTTAACCTAAAAATTAAAGGAGTTGTTGTTTAATCTAAAATTAACTAACTACCAAGCTAAAGATGATAAGACAAAAAGAATGAATTGGGGAAATACTTGTGGGAAAAACCAATCGATTAAGACTATACCCGAGGAAGAATCAACCTAGACTTCACTTGTTGTCTAACTCTGAACTAGACGATTTATTCACTTGACTTGATCCATAGGATTCCCTAATTTATATAAATACCTATTTCGAGGCTACTAATGTCTAACCCTAGGTTGATTAGTTAAAATTTCTTTCTAAATAAAACCCATAAGATTACATTAACTCAATCTATGGACTCCCATATTAGGTTTGACCCTAGTTCGGCAAATTTACGTCATCCTATTTCTAGGGTTGCATTCAACTCTGCTTAACTATGCTAGAACTACTTCTAGGTAGGGACTTTTACTCCACCACCTAAGCACATCAATACTTGAATCAATATCCCAGAAATACCAAAACAAGAATTAAGAACACAAAGTTGAGAACAAATCAAGTATTTATCATACAGCTCAAATAACAATAACAAAATTTGTCTTAGGTTTCATCCCCTTCAGGTATCTAAGGGTTTAGTTCATAATAGTAAAAGAAAACATAAAGAAAACCCTAAAATCCCTTAAAAGAATTGAAGAAGAGCTCCTCCGTCTTGAGTATGATCTTGGTTTCTTGAGAGGAATCAACTGGCTTTCTTCTAGTGAATCCCACAATTTGGCCCATCTGGCTTGGCTCCTTGGCCTACCTAAATCGCCTCCCTAAAGGTTGGCCTCTAGGGTCGTTATATAGGCTTTTGGAATGTCTTTCTTTGCCTCTAAGTACCCTATTCTGAATGAAACTCTTCTTTTCTGCGGCAGGGACATGCTAGTGGCACATGCTCGTGTGATTCTATTCCAGGCCGTGGTCGAACCTGTTGAGAAGGCACGACCGTGTTTTTTGGGGTCCAAGCCGTGTTCACCTCTTCTTAAGAGGCACGGCTGTGTGGTATTGGGCCCAGGCTGTGTGGATTTCATGTTTTGGCCCATTTTCTCTGTTTTCAGTTCGTTTCTTGTTCTTTTCATCCTCTGGTGCTCTCCTGAGTATAAAACATGAAAACAAAGGATTAGGAGAACCTATTTCCATAATTAAAGGGAAAAATCATCCAAAAGTATGCTTAATGTGGGATTAAAATACGTTCATGTTACGGCCTATCAAATACCCCCACACTTAAGCTTTTGCTTGTCCTCAAGCAAAATTCTCAGCTCACAATTAAAAAGAACTTCCTCTATTCATAATATTCATCAATAATGTGTCATCATAATTCATAGATAATTTATACATGGATAATTTAACTAAGAGAGTCCTGAAGATTCAAACAATCAAAGTCATAGTCTAATATACGAAAAAGATAGGTGTTTCTCTTTACCTAAATAATCACCTTTAATTCAAATTTGACGAAAGTTGACATCCTCACTAAAGATTCACTCAAATCACTCAAGGTGTTTAAGGTTCAAAAATTAAGCACTCAAAATTTGAACATGAAAAGTTAACCCCATAGACTTGCGTGAAAATCAAATCTCTACCACTGTAAAACGAGATGATACACAAATCAAAAGGTCTTTAAAAGGGTTGTAACGGGGCTTAGGTTAACGGTGTGGATAAAGGCTGAATTAGAAGGGTTAGAATCGAGAATGAATTGACAATTTACCTAACTAGAAAAAAAATAACTAATAACCTACATAAGTACATCAATTGAAAACTTGTAATACTAGTAATACGAGCTTCTTCTTTTAAGATGTTGAAATTAAACGTATAGGCTCGCTCAATCACAAAATTAATAGTGAATATACTTTAATTTTTATGTATATATATATTTTTAAGAACAAATTAATAAATACATAAAAAATTTTCAACTATTGAAATAATGTATTTAGGCAACTAATCAAATCAAGTCTCGATAGAAGGGTAGTCAAAAGAAATGGTGATAACAAATACAGGATGGGTTTTGGGTTAATATTAGAGGGTGAGTCAATAAAAAAGGTTGTTAGGATCAAAGGGGTTTTCTAGGGTTACTTATGAAGGTAGGCTTTTAGTGGAGTAAGTGGGTTAAATCCTAAGTGCCTTTATCATCTTAGTATATCAAATCAAAGATGTGGTCTTGACATGTATAATCGAAGCAAGTTCTAGAATAACAAATCAATGTTGACACATTCATAATCAATCAAGTGAGCACAAAAAGAATGTATGCTCTAAAAGGTTCAAAATCTCACAAAAATTATGGGTTTTTGATATCAACCTTGTAAATTTCAAACTTCAATGTAACAATTAGATTTAGGTAGACAACCTAACAACATTTAATTTTTTTTTTTTTTTGAAAATAGACTCATCATGCTTGATTCTCTAGTATCTTAAAGTTTAAATCATCATTGCAAAATTATCAATAACTTAATCTAAAATATATTAATAAAAATCATGAATGAAAGGGCATTCCATTCTAATTAGTGATATGAGAAAATTACTTTAAGACAAGATATCATTCAGGGATTTGAGAATAATGAAAAAAGATAGGGACTTTTTCTAATAAACATTCACCCCCCACACTTAAGATGTACATTGCCCTCTATGTGCAAAGATAGATAATAATCATATACTAATAAAATCATAAGATAGGGAGAGAAGTGAACTTCCTGAATTTTGGATGAGATCCTTGGAGGATGATTAATGATGATGACTTAAACATGAGTGAGTGTAGTGGTGAATACTCCTAGTGATTTTTTTTATTCACGGAGTGGCACATTGAACCTTTAAACTGCGAAGTCATCAATTAAAATTTTAGGGAGTACTATGTAATGGATGTTGTTAGAGATTTTTGAGGGTTAGAAAGCAAATTATAGAAGGAATTAAACTGTAATAATAAGAGTTTTGAACAAAAGGAGTAAAAAGCTTAATTAATAAAAAACCCTGAAAGGAACTAAAAATAGTAAAATGAAAAATAAATATTGAAAGTTAAAAGGGCCTCAAATGTCCTCGTCATCGGCTTGATCGGTAGGTGGAGGCGGTGGTGATATGTTAAAGTGATGACAAATCTGCTGAATAGTCGCATCAATGCCATCGAATCGTCGAGCGGTGTCATTGAATTGTTAAGTACAGTAATGCTCGAACTGAGTGAGACATGCAAAAATGTCTAAAAGTGAAGTAGCCACATTAGATGAGCAATGGCTCGGTTGTGGTTCCTCATGTGGGTGTGGGACATCGTCAGGAATGTCGTCATGGTCCTCCTCCTCAATAGTAAGTGCTGGCCGATATTGGGGGGATCGGTCCCATGTCGACGTTGGATCATCCTCATGTATAGCATTGTCTAGATGCCCTGTTGGGACATCTGACTTATCAGTGTGAGTGAGGATATCTGAGCGGCAGTATTGAGGAGCCCAAAATATCGAGCCAAGCGTGTGATGTATGGACCCATAGATATGACCCCCTCCAATGTTGCTCTGTTTGATGTTGAATGGCATTGGCTATGGAATAAGCTAGAGCAAAAATGTGTCCGTTTCCCATGCACCATAGGAAGTAGGCGTCGTGAGTGTTGACGACGCTGGTGCTCTCTCGCATTCCTGTCAATGTGTGAGCTAGAATGGCGTGTAAGTACCGCAGGGATGGGACGAGAGCTGTTGCTTTTGATTGACTAGGGTCATAAGAGTTTAAGCTAGGGCTATATTATACCAATATTTCACCGGAGAGTTGTGGAGGTGGCGATGGAGCTCCAAAAGATAATGTTCTTCCATAAATTCATTGGTATAGAGTCCCAACGCGGCCCCGAATTGTGGTACATTCATTTCTCGTACAATGCCTCTGAGATAGAATTGGATCGTGCTAGGGTCATCGTGGTTTGTCATCACCGTCTAAAGGTGAAACGTGGAACAGAGTTCTAAAGTGAGCTCTAGATATGTGGAATCGATGATAGTAAAGAATTGGTCCCATGGATCGGTGGTTAAGAGAGCTCGTACGTCATCAGCTAATCGGACCTGCTCCAAAGCGACCCAATCAATACACCTCCCTCAGCCGAGAGGTCATGCGCAAAGTATCTTATAAAGGTCCTCTTGGGGTCCTTGAGGAAATTGTAAGAACGGGTGGCGTAATTCGGCGGATGTGCTTGCTGACGACAAACCGGGTCCCTTTCGTTTTTTAGAACTAGGGACCACGATTTTCTTGCCTCGGGATGATGACATTATGGTCCGAAAAATAATAGATACTCACCGATTCAAGTATCATTTCCGGCCATATTGCATAATATATAAGAAATCAACAATATCAACTATATATCAATGACAAAAATCATGATAATGATAAACTAATGTTTTGCAGAAATACTAATTGTTGTTACTTAAACGATGACTAAATGAATAAATCAATCTAACAATTAATATAATTAATATTAAGTATGAATGAACTAATTAAAAACTAAATAAAGTTCTAGTGATATGATGGTTTAATGGAGGAGAATGTAAAAAGGAGAGGTGATCAGTGGGGTTTTTGGAGAGGAGGAGCGCGGTTGGTCGGAGCACGGGCGTGAGTGGTGCTACACGGGCGTGTCCTGCAAATAAATTTATGCTAGATCTACTCTTATACAGAGACTTTTTATCCTCTAAAGAAGCACATCAATACTTGAATCAATATCCTAAAATATTAAAACAAGAATTAAGAACACATAATTAAGAACAAATCAAGTATTTATCATACAATTTAGAAAACAATAACAAGATCCATCTTAGGTTTCATCCCCCTCAGGTATTTGAGGGGTTTAGTTCATGTTTATAAAAGAATACATCTCAGAATAAAGTAAATAACAAAAACATAAAGAAAAACCCTAAAACCCCTGAAGCAATTAAAGGGAAGATCCTTAGTCTTGAGTGTGATTTTGGCTTCTTGAGATGGATCAACTGGCTTTCTTCGAGTAATTCTATGTATTCAGCCCTCTCTGGCTTCACCTCCTTTGGCTCCTCCCTTTTAGGTCACATTTAGGGTGTTTATATAGGCTTCAGAATTTCTTTCTCCGCCTCTATGTAACCTTTTTCGTGTAGAATTAAAATGGGTCACGGCAGGAACACGCCCATGTGGCACACCTGTGTGAATCGAGCCCAGGTTGTGTTTGAGTCTGCTAAAGTGGCACGGCCGTGTGGTGAACTCCATGCCGTGTTGATTTCTCACTTTGGCCCAATTTCTCTGTTTTTGGCCCGTTTCTCGTTCTTTTCATCCTCCTATGCTTACCTAAATATAAAACATGAAATTAAAGGATTAGGAGCATCGAATTCCAAAATTCAAGGGATAAATCATCCAAAAGTATGCCAAATGTGGGGTTAAAATATGTATATATTACAGTTTATCAAATACCCCCACACTTAAGCATTTGCTTGTCCTCAACCAAAATTCTCAACTCACAATTAAAATTCATTCTTTTCAACTTATAACTCATATCAATAATGTTTTGAATTAATCCATAGGTAATCATACATTGAGAATTCAACTAAAAGAACATCAAAGTTTCAAACAATTCAAGCTGAGCATTTTATTCATGGAAATCACAGGTATCCCCGCTTATCTAAGTAATCACCTTTGATTTAAAATATCACAGAGTTAACTTCCTCCCTAAGGGTTCACTCAAATCACTCAAAGTGTTTAAGGGAAAATAAATTAATCACTCAATAGTCAACATGAAAAGTTAATCTTATAAGCTTGCATGAAAATCAAGTCTCCACCACTGTAAATTAAGATGATACATCAATCAAAAGGTCTTCAAGAAGGGTTGTAACGTGGCTTGGTTAGGGGGTGGGGTTACAGGCTGAAAGAGAAGGTTATAATCGAGATCGAAGTGACAAATTACATAACTAAAGAAATAGACTAAAACTGAATAATTACAATAATAACACGAGCTTCTTCTAAAGATGCGAATTTATCAGAATACCCCAAACCCAGTCTATGCATTAAGACCGGATTTGGTTTATTACATGAATCGAGCTATCTTAAAAATTTCAATGAGTCGAAATCTACAATATTATTTTTAAGTACAAGGTTTAGTAAAAATCAAATGAGTATTTTAAATTTGATGTATATTAGAAAACATTAGTTGAAAACATCATTAATATTGTATTATCAAAAATCCTTAGGTAAATTATATAAGAGTTAAAAATACTAAAAATATTTATAAATGAATTTCATATATTTGAAAACCCAATTTATTTTGAGAAAAACATCATATAATCATCACCCATAATAAAATGTCCAAAATAGAGTTTTAACCAACCACACATATAAATCAATGAAATATTAATAGAGGCCCTTATTACATCAACCCAAAATAGTAATTTATAAAAGTACTTATTAAAAAGTTCGAGTTTAATAAACCCATGTTTTGCAAGATGGCCTCCACGAAGTCATCCTCGCCCAAGTCCACGTCAACTTCCATTACCCGAGATGAAGAAAAACTTGAGGAGTGAGTTACTTAGAACTCAAAGTATAACTCACTTTCTTTATCCACCGGGCCGATTATCAAGTTATAGATTTGGGCTTGAGCCCATTAGCGTAATTAATAATAATGATATGCATGCAAAATGAATTTTCCTCCCAAACCTAATTTCCATCCGCTACACACCCCGCATTCAACCATCACACCTGGGGATCAAGTCAACCCACCCCGCCATCACACCAATCGTAGGCATTAAGCCTTTTATATTTGTGGCAAAGCCAATGAACTAGATTGTGACAAAGTCATCGAACTAGAGGCATTGAGCCAATTATTATTTGTGGCGTAACCACAACTAGAGGCAAATAGCCATTTAATAATTTTGTGGCGAGCCACCGAACTAGAGGCAAATAGCCATAATTTTGTGGCAAAGCCACCGAACTAGATTTTGGCAACAGCCTTTCTTCTCATCATCATTTTCCCAACCCATGCAACATGTATGCAAAGTAGTCTATGATCATATAATGATTTTATTAAAAGGCCCATTAACATAGGAGTCAATATTTCCAATTTTATTAAGGCCCAAAATTACAAAATAACATTTGGCCCATTTAACAATTTAACATCTTAGGCCCAAATTTACGATCTAGCAAAGAGTTTGGCCCATTTATCGATCTAGCGAAGATTTCGGCCCAATTTTGATCTAACAGAGATTTCGGCCCAATTATCGATCTAGCAGAGATTTTTTTGGCCCATTTATTATTATCACGGATTTCGCCCATTTTACTAACAAACAATATTTTCCTACCATCTACCAATTATCAAACTTATCACCCATTTTACGAGAACATAAAATTCATATTTTACCATCTAACTCATCGAGGGCTTTTTCGTAATTTTCACCATATTAATCGCTTTCATGTAATTTCACCAAATATCGCTTATTACGCTTTTATATCGATCTAGTCATTTTACGATTTTATCCAATACCACAATTGTCGTCCAACCCGAGAAAAAAAATGTGAAGTTACACACCTCGATATCGTGAGTACTAATCCTTCTCGCTCCTCAACACCTAAAACATATTACGATCCGTTAGAACACTATCATGTATAAAAAACACTATTGATATTCGATCCAAATCCTTACCCTCTTGATTTTGAATCGCTTTAATTTTCGCCCTCGCTTATCGATTCGTTATTCATTGAAAATCCACTAACGCACAAAGGCTCGAAAGTTCGTACTACTTCAAATAATTGATTTCCTTCTAAGATGGTCCCCAACCCGGTGGAAAATCCGGACTATCGAAGCGCCTTTGTTTATACTTAGGAGAAATAGTGGATCCGCCCTCTTTAAAACTAAACACCGCCTTTTCTTCCCTATTTTGAAAGTCTTCAATATCAAAAGATCGTTAATCCTAATAATAATATATCGAAAAAATACTAAAGATCTTAAAGGTGAGATTTCCTTACCACAAAGATTCTTGCTTCTCTAAAAGAGAGTCGACCAAAATGTTCCAAGATGCACACGAACACTCGAAGTTCGATCTTCCGTTATCACACTAAAGTATAATAAAGAGAAATGTTAATAGAATGAACGGGTATTTCGATTCAACAAATCCTTCTTACCACCATCCATATTCGCCAAAACCACCATTAACTAACATGAACTAAAAGAACTCTTACCTATTCTCCACGGTTGAAAAGAGGTGATTGAGAAAGATGCTTATGAATAGAGAGAGATTCGCTATGAAAACTAAAGAGAAGAGAAAAGATTCGCAAGGCACACTAACATTCGCCATGAGAGATGTTTATGGAGATATGATGATTGAAAAGAAAAATTAAAAGATGAGTGAAAGGGATGATGAGGATTCGGTTAACAAAGAAGAAAAGAAAATAAGAGATGTGTTTAGAGCAAGGTACATTCGGCAATGGAGGAAGGAAGAAAAAGAATAACCTTTGGGTTGTATTTTCGGCACAATGAAAAGGCATACAAAGAATACTAATGTGATAGCAAAATGACCAAATGGTCAAAAGAATTTTGGTAAACCAAAAGCACAAAGTCGGCCAAAGAGAAGGTTGAGAGAAAAACAAAGTTGCACAAGATGCTAGAAATGACCAAAACAAAATTCCTACCCTAGCTAAGCTACTAGCAAAAATCGCCAACCTCCCTAGCCATATTGTTGTCCAAATTCATTGGTCAAATGACCATGAATTTGTTTCAAACATCTTCCTTGATACTAGCCTCATGTCCCTATATCTTTCCAAAGTTCCTTGATTCCATACCATAAGTTAAAATTACCTTTTTCCTTTAGTCTTACTTACCAAAAATAAAACAATACAACTCATCCATCCTTATCCCTTGCCGACACATGCATGGATTAAAGCCAAAAATAAAATTTCTAGATGCTAACCAAGGGATTCGAACCACTCCCTCATGCCATAACTCATGCGCCATCACCACCTTACCATTTACACATCTTATGCTTCACTTTGATACTTATTTTTACTTAAGTATTAATATCACTTAATCCACTTCATTATACTCTCAAAAATAAAAATTATTCTACTCTCAAAAATTCTATACTCTTCTTCAAGACTATAATAACTACTTAAAAGAAGTAAGAAAATTTTTCCTTCATAATTAAGCACCAAAACATGCATTAAATTAGATACTCGAATTTTAGGGTATTACAACTCTACCCTCCTTAAAGAAAATTTCATCCTCGAAATTTACCTGATTAAAAGAGGTGAGGATATTGTTGCCGAATTGTTTCCTCAGGCTCTCACGTAGCTTCCTCCGCTCCGTGATTACGCTATAAAACTTTGACCAACGGCACGGTTTTCTTTCTTAGCATTTTAACATCTCGGTCTAAGATTTCCACTAGTTCTTCTTCAAAAGACAAATGCATTTAATTCCACTTCCTCAACCAAGATTATATGAGATGGATCCGATCTATAGCGTCTCAAAGATGGAAACATGAAAACATTATGAATTTGACCCAACTCCGAGGTAACTCAATCTGATAAGCCATTTGGACCAACACGCTTCAAAGACACGATATGGTCATATGTACCTAGGACTTAGCTTGCCCTTCTTTCCAAACACGAAAATCTTTTCCAAGGTGAGACCTTCAAGAAAACCCGATCCCCACATCATACTCGATATCCTTACGCTTGTGTCCGTGATACGACTTCGCATCTATCCGAGGCTTCTTTCAACCGCGCTCGAATAACTTTTACCTTTTCCTCTGCTTTGAGATATCATCTCAGACCTAACATCCGTCGTTCGCCTAACTCACCCAACAAATAGGAGAACGACACCTCGACCATACAATGCCTCTTAAGGTGCCATCCGAATGCTCGATCGATAGCTATTGTTATATGCAAATTCGCGGTGGTAGAAAATCCTCCCAACTACCCCGAAATCGATTACACATCCCTTAACATATCTTCCAATATCTCGAATTACTCTCTCGATCGACCATCGACCGAGGATGAAAAGCCGATCTTGAAATTCAACTTTGTCCCCAAGGCTTCATGCGAGCTTTCCAAAATCGTGATGTAAATCCGATCCCGTCTCGATATAATAGATACGGGTACCCCATGCAACCTTACAATTTCAGATACGTATAGCTTTGCCAACTTCTGCAATGAAAAATCCATACAAACTGGCAGGAAATGAGCAGTCTTCATCAAACGATCAACAATTACCCAAACAGAATTTTTCTTAGTAGGTGTTGAAGGTAACCCACTAACAAAATCCATAGTTATCCGTTCCCATTTCCAAAGAGGAATCTTTACCGGTTGTAACAATCCAGACGGTAATTGATGTTCTGCCTTCACTTGCTGACAAGTCAAACATTTTCTCACAAACTCTGAAATCTCCCGCTTCAACCCTGGCCACCAATATTGTTCACGGAGATCTCGATACATCCTATTTCCTCCGGGGTGCATAGCATAAGGGCTACTATGCGCCTCCCGAAGAATCATTTGCCTCAGATCTGAGTTCTTAGGCATACAAACTCTTCCACGAAAGCACAACGCATCTTCCTTGTTTATTCCAAAATCCTCGATTTCTCTATTTTCAACTTGCTGAAGTAAAGGTCCCAACTTTTCATCTGATGTCTATTTTTCCTTGTTTTGTTCCAGCCACAGAGGCTTCACCTGAAGTTCTGCTAACAAACTCCCATCCTCATATAAACTCAAATGAGCAAACAATGCTCTCAATTCAGATACTGTCTTACGACTTAACGCGTCAGCTACCACGTTAGCCTTTCCAGGATGATATTCGATTGAGAAATCATAATCCTTTAATAATTCTACCCATCTTCTTTGTCTCAAATTCAACTCCTTTTGGGTAAGGAGGTATTTAAGACTCTTGTGATCCGTGTAGATAATAGATTTCTCACCGTAGAGATAGGTTCCCAAATCTTTAAAGCAAATACCACCGCAATAACTCCAAATCATGAGTAGGGTAGTTTACTTCGCGCGGTCTCAATTGACGAGAAGCATAGGCCACCACCTTTCCATTTTGCATCAACACACAACCTGCATCGTGTGAGACGATCACAATAAACAGTGAATTCTTTTCCACCTCCCGTGAATCAAAACTAGAGCTTCCACAGATCTTCTTCAATTTCTCAAAACTCTCTTGCTACTTTTCACCAATTATACGGAACTCCTTCCGCAATAGTTTAGTTAGGGTGCAACAATCAACGAAAACCCCTCTACAAAACGTCTATAGTAACCACCAAACCAAGAAACTCTAAATTTCAACTACCGACGTTGGTGGTTTCCAATCCAGAATAGCCTCAATTTTTCGAGGATCCACCCTTATTCCTTCAGCTGATACCACATGACCTAGGAAAGTCACTTCCTTTAGCCAAAATTCGCAGATACTAAATTTGGCATATAGTTGCTTATCACGAAGTAACTATAATACTATACGCAAATGCGTGTCATGCTCCTCACCATTTCTTGAATAAACCAATATGTCATCTATGAACACTACCACAAATCGGTCTAAATATGGTTGAAAGACTCGGTTCATCATGTCCATAAATGCGGCTGGTGCATTGGTTAATCCAAACGGCATCACTACAAACTCATAATGTCCGTAACGAGTCCGAAATGCCGTCTTATAAATATCCGCTTCTTTCACCTTGAGCTGGTGATAGCCCGATCTCAAATCAATTTTGGAGAAGACTGAAGCTCCTTTTAATTGATCAAACAGGTCATCAATTCTCCGCAGAGGATACCGATTCTTGATCGTCAATTTATTCAATTATCTATAATCAATGCACATACGCATCGATCCATCCTTCTTCTTGAAAAATAAAACTGGAGCTCCCCATGGAGACACACTTGGTCGAATAAATCCCTGATCCAGCAATTCTTGAATTTGAGCTTTAAGCTCTGCCAACTCCTTCAGTGCCATCCTATAAGGAGCAATGGACACTAGAGCGGTTTCAGGCAAAAGCTCAATGCCAAATTCTACTTCCCAATCTGGAGGTATACCAGAAAGTTCTTTGGGGAAATACATCGGGAAATTCCTTCACTATTCTCACATCATTCACAGATAACTTTTTGGCATCCAAAGCACAGATAAAGGCTAGGAATGCTCCATATCCTTTCCGAACCAACTTCTCTGCCTTCAATGCAGATACCACATTTGCCAAGTAGTTCCTTCGTTCACCAATCATTATGACTTCTTTATCATCCGAGGTTCTTACTGACATTTATTTTTCAAAGACAATCCAATTATGCTCGATGTTTAACCAACCAATCCATGCCCAGTATGAGATCGAACTCGTCGAAAGGAAATTCCATAAAATTCGCCAAGAATACTTCCTCTTGAATTTCCAAGGCACGCCTCTAAACATTTTATTAACATCATCGATAATCCTAAAGGACTAATTCATCGCATTTCACTATCGGTAATTTCAAATTCTAAATTGATTTCGAAATGGTGCTAGCAACATATGAGTGGGTAGAACCAATATCTATTAATGCAATAACAGGTACATTGAAGATGAAGAACGTATCAGCTTATCACATCCGTGCATTGCCGTCCTCGCAGCTGCCTAACTCAGATAGACCACCCAGTCGTCTTGCATCCGCTTCCTCTAGGACCATTGCCCCGACCCGGTGCACCTTGACCACGACCAGCCCCATTACCACCACGACCTGGTCCATGACCTCTTGGTGGCTGCCGAATACCTCTGGCCGACTGTGTATCATTATTACGAACTTCTTGAGTCGTATCCATACGTCGAGGACAATTTCTATACTGATGATCCATCGAACCGTATTTGTAACAAGCGCCCGTTTTCCTCCAACACTCTCCAAAATGTCTTTTTCCACACTCAGCACAATCTCGACTTCGATTATTTGTTACTGGTATTCTACCTTGAGCTGGTTCATCATTCCGAGGTCTCTTCTGTAATCTCTTTGAAGAACCAGACTGCTGTGTCTCTCTCTTGTTTCTAAATCTTTCTCGATTCTCGACGCTCGAGTTCTTAGCCTCCTCGACTATCTTGGCCTTCTCCACAATCGTGGAAAAGTTCTAACTTGTCGTGGAGCAATCGTAACCCTCACCATCATTAAGCCCATCCTCGAAATGCACACAACGTTCATGATCTGTTGATACAATTATCCGAGCATAGCGGCTCAAACATAAAAACTCAGCTTCATATGCTGCTACTGTTTTACTCCCTTGTACAAGATTTAGAAATTCCTTCCTTCGGGCGTCTACATAACTCGTTCCAACGTATTTTCCTTGGAAGGCATCTTTAAAGAATTCTCAAGTAATTAGTGCAGCTTTGGTGCCTTCTCGAACAGTGAGCCACCACTGATACGCCTCGTCTCTTAACAAGGACACGCTTCTTTCGCTTTTGCTCAACAAAGGCATTCCATATCATTCATAATCCGTTCCACCGCTTGAGCCAATATTCGCCACATTCGAGCTACACCGAAAACTCCTCTAAAACTTCGCATTATTTGACTTGAGTCGTTCAAATTGACCCACGAGTTGTTGGCCCAATTCTAGTTCCGCGACGCTTTCTAGGACTCGCAGATTGCTTGGGTCAAAGCATTATCTTCTTCCATGTGATCGCGTGATCCCGCCTCATTCTCAAATGACACAGTGCATCCATTTCGCATATGATTTGGGGCTTCAACAGTAGCACCTCGGCCTCTACCACGGCCACGCTCTCTGCGTCCCACGGCCACGCCCTCTAGTGCTCATGATGGCTTATTCGTTTTTCTCGATTACAAGTTTTATGAATCGTAAAATTATTTCAGTGTTTATTAACGGTGTTTTATGAGATTTGAGAGATAAAGTTATTTTTCGCAACATATCCTATAGCCTCAATCTCTACGATTTTCACATCTAAAACTAAAGTTCTAGAGTGTTCCTATGATCATCATAGTAACCGCTAAGTAATAAATACTTACTTGACTTGTTGTCAGGTGCTTGTGGTGCCATACCGATCTTTAAAACATAATTGAATGAATTCATACAGATTTGTGAACCCAAACCACAGTCGAGTTTTTGAAACTGGCTCTGATACCATTAAATCTAACACCCCAAACCCGGTCTATGCATTAAGACCGGATTTGGTTTATTACATGAATCGAGCTATCTTAAAAATTTCAAAGAGTCGAAATCTACAATATTATTTTTAAGTACAAGGTTTAGTAAAAATCAAAAGAGTATTTTAAATTTGATGTATATTAGAAAACATTAGTTGAAAACATCATTAATATTGTATTATCAAAAATCCTTAGGTAAATTATATAAGAGTTAAAAATACTAAAAATATTTATAAAGGAATTTCATATATTTGAAAACCCAATTTATTTTGAGAAAAACATCATATAATCATCACCCATAATAAAATGTCCAAAATAGAGTTTTAACCAACCACACATATAAATCCATGAAATATTAATAGAGGCCCTTATTACATCAACCCAAAATAGTAATTTATAAAAAGTACTTATTAAAAAGTTTGGAGTTTAATAAACCCATGTTTTGCAAGATGGCCTCCACGAAGTCATCCTCGCCCAAGTCCACGCCAACTTCCATTACCCGAGATGAAGAAAAATTTGAGGGAGTGAGTTACTTAGAACTCAAAGTATAACTCACTTTCTTTATCCACCGGGCCGATTATCAAGTTATAGATCCGGCTTGAGCCCATTAGCGTAATTAATAATAATGATATGCATGCAAAATGAATTTTCCTCCCAAACCTAATTTCCATCCGCTACACACCCCCGCACCAACCATCACACCTGTGGGATCAAGTCAACCCACCCCGCCATCACACCAATCGTAGGCATTAAGCCTTTTATATTTGTGGCGAGCCATCGAACTAGATTGTGACAAAGTCACCGAACTAGAGGCATTGAGCCAATTATTATTTGTGGCGTAACCACCAACTAGAGGCAAATAGCCATTTAATAATTTTGTAGCAGAGCCACCGAACTAGAAGCAAATAGCCATAATTTTGTGGCAAAGCCACCGAACTAGATTTTGGCAACAGGCCTTTCTTCTCTTCATCGTTTTCCCAACCCATGCATCATGTATGCAGAGTAGTCTATGATCATATAATGATTTTATTAAAAAGGCCCATTAACATAGGAGTCAATATTTCCAATTTTTATTAAGGCCCAAAATTACAAAATAACATTTGGCCCATTTAACAATTTAACATCTTAGGCCCAAATTTATGATCTAGCAAAGAGTTTGGCCCATTTATTGATCTAGCGAAGATTTCGGCCTGTTTAACAATTTAACAGAGATTACGGCCCATTTACGACCTAGCAGAGATTTCAGCCCAATTTTGATCTAATGAGATTTCGCCCAATTATCGATCTAGCGTAGATTTTTTGGCCCATTTATTATTATCACGGATTTCGGCCCATTTTACTAACAAACAATATTTTTCGGCCCATCTACCAATTATCAAACTTATCAGCCCATTTTACGAGAACATAAAAATTCATATTTTACCATCTAACTCATCGAGGGCTTTTTCGTAATTTTCACCATATTAACTGTTTTCATGTAATTTCACCAAATATCAGTTATTACGTTTTATATCGATCTAATCGTTTTTACGATTTTATCCAATACCACAATTGTCGTCCAACCCGAGAAAAAAAATGTGAAGTTACACACCTCGATATCGTGAGTACTAATCCTTCTTGCTCCTCAACACCTAAAACATATTACAATCGTTAGAACACTATCATGTATAAAAATACACTATTGATATTCGATCCAAATCCTTACCCTCTTGATTTTGAATCACTTCAATTTTCGATTTCTCCTCGTTTATCGATTCGTTATTCGCTGAAAATCCACTAACGTACAAAGGCTCGGAAGTTCATAATACTTTAAATAATTGATTTCCTTCGGCACAACCCGGTGGAAAATCCCAGACTATCGAAACCGCCCTTCGTTTATACTGAGGAGAAATAGTGGATCCGCCCCTCTTACGAAAACTAAACACCGCCCTTTTCTTCCCTATTTTGAAAGTCTTCAATATCAAAAGATCGTTAATCCTAATAATAATATATCGAAAAAAAATACTAAAGATCTTAAAGGTGAGATTTCCTTACCACAAAGATTCTTACTTCTCTAAAAGAGAGTCGACCAAAAATGTTCCAAGATACACACGAACACTCGAGTTCCGATCTTCCGTTATCGCACTAAAGTATAATAAAGAGAAACGTTAATAGAATGAACGGGTATTTCGATTCAAGAAATCCTTCTTACCACCAACCATATTCGGCCGAAACCACCATTAACTAACATGAACTAAAAGAACTCTTACCTATTCTCCACGGTTGAAAAGAGGTGATTGAGAAAGATGCTTATAAATAGAGAGAGATTCGGCTATGAAAACTAAAGAGAAGAGAAAAAGATTCGGTAAGGCACACTAACATTCGGCCATGAGAGATGTTTATGGAGATATGATGATTGAAAAGAAAAATTAAAAGATGAGTGAAAGGGATGATGAGGATTCGGTTATCAAAAAAAGAAAAAGAAAATAAGAGATGTGTTTAGAGCAAGGTACATTTGGCAATGGAGGAAGGAAGAAAAAGAATGACCTTTGGTGTTGTATTTTCGGCACAATGAAAAGGCATACAAAGAATACTAATGTGATAGCAAAATGACCAAATAGTCAAAAGAATTTTGGTAAACCAAAAGCAGAAAGTCGGCCAAAGAGAAGGTTTAGAGAAAAAAAAAAGTTGCACAAGATGCTAGAAATGACCAAAACAAAATTCCTACCCTAGCTAAGCTACTAGCAAAAATCGGCCAACCTCCCCTAGCAATATTGCCGTCCAAATTCATTGGTCAAATGACCATGAATTTGTTTCTAAAACATCTTCCTTGATACTAGCCTCATGTCCCCATATCTTTCCAAAGTTCCTTGATTCCATACCATAAGTTAAAATTACCTTTTCCTTTAGTCTTACTTACCAAAATAAAACAATACAACTCATCCATCCTTATCCCTTGCCGACACATGCATGGATTAAAGCCAAAAATAAAATTTCTAGATGCTAACCAAGGATTCGAACCACTCCCTTATGCCACAACTCATGCGCCATCACCACCTTACCATTTACACATCTTATGCTTCACTTTGACACTTATTTTTACTTAAATATTAATATCACTTAATCCACTTCATTATATTCTCAAAATAAAAATTATTCTACTCCGAAAAATTCTATACTCTTCTTCAAGACTATAATAACTACTTAAAAGAAGTAAGAAAATTTTTCCTTCATAAATTAAGCACCAAAACATGCATTAAATTAGATACTCGAATTTTAGGGTATTACATTTACTATTTAAGCTCATAAAACATAGAACAAATGCAAAATATACTTTCAACTTTTTTAAGAAAAATCAAATAATAATTACATACTGAGCTATAGAACATAGTTAGGCAACTAATCAAATCAAATCTCCACAAAAAGTTAATACAATAGGTAAAATTCTTGATGAATCAAAAAGGGTAAATTTTTTGTTAATATTAAGGGTAAATCAATGAATGGTTTGTTTGGATCAAAGGGGTTCACTAAGGGTTAATTATGAAGGTAAGTCTTTTGGGAATTAAGTGGGTTAAATCCTAGGTGCATTTATCCTCTCAGTATATCAAATCAATGATGTGGTCTTGACATACATAATCGAAGAAAGTTCTAGAATAAGAGATCAATATTGACTCATTCAAAGCAATAAGAAAAGTGAGCACGAAAGAATGTATGCTCTAAAGGCTCAAAATCTCATATGAATTATTGGCTTTTGATGTCAACCCTATGAACTTTAAACTTCAAGATAATACCTAAACTTGGGGAAATAGCCTAGCAAATTTTTAATTTTACAAAAATTAACTTATCATGCTTGATTCTCTAAAGCCTTAAAGTTTAAAAAATCAATGCACAACTGCCTATGTTTTAATTGAAGACATATCAATAAAAATCATACATCAATCAAAATTTGTTCTAATAGTGATATGAGAAAGAAAAGACAAAATTCAAGGAATTGAGAATAATGCAAAAAGTTAGGAACTTTTTTTGAATAAAATTCACCCCCACCCTTAAGATGTACATTGCCCTCAATGTACAAAAATAGATATCTAGAGATTAATAGCATGATATCTTAAGAGAGAGGTAAAAATGAAACTTCCTGAGTTTCGGATGGATTCCTTGAGTTGGAAGTGTGGAAACTTGATTCGGAGGTGTAATATAAGCTGGATGAGGCTATTCCGGTAGAGGTGGATACTAGGGTTGTGGTGTGGTGATTCCCTAGCAGCCTTTTGAACCTAAATTAAAGAAAACAAAATATAATAATAGAAATTAAGCATAAGAATGATAAAGAGAAAGAAAAATAAAGGATAAGAGAAAGGAAAAAGAAAAAATAGATGGACTCAAAGGTCCTTGTCATGTCGAGGGAATGAAGCGGCCGACATGAACTTATGGCGATTGGTCTCGCACGGGGAGACTATGCTAGGGTTCTTTCACTTCTTCGACATGGAGATGGTGGCTTTGAGAAAGAATGAGGGAAAGGGTAGGAGGAAAAATGGAAGGATAAACGTAATAGAAAGGAAGACGGGTGTGGTTGTTGAAAAAGAATTTAGGGAGAAGGTGAGAAGAAGGGGGGTTTTAAATAGAGTCAGGGATCTGGTTGCTACCCACACCCGTGTAACATGGGCGTGTTGGGTCACACGGTCGTATCACATGACCGTGTTGTGCTTCGTCTATTTCTCCCATGCCAGTGTAATGGTCACCATGCCCATGTTGATAAATTAGTGTCGACCACGGCCGTATCGCATGGTCGTGGCATTTTATCACCGCCCGTGGTTTGCAGATTTTTCGTCCTTGGTTTGTACGATCTCTGCCACGCCGATGTGTAAATCCGTGGTGTCCACATGGCCACGGCCATGCCCGTGTGTAAGGCCGTATGGTAGGGAAACCTATGTTTCATTAATTTGGTTAGTTTGTAGTTAGATGTTAAAAGTAAAATTAAAAATAAAAATAAAAATAAAAATATAAAAATTAATGGGGTTAATGTTCAGGTTGCCTCCCGAGAAGTGCTTGTTAAAAGTCTTAAGCTAGACTTGCCTCTCATTCGCACATTCATGGTGGTTTGAGGAGCTGAAACTCCTCTCCCCTATTATCAATTTTATGATCATTATATATTTCGAGACGAGTAGTGTTTACCTTAAAAGTGCTGAATTTAGGATTGGTTACCTCTACTGTTCCAGATGGATAGATATTCAGTACCTCAAAAGGGATTTCTTCATTTGTATCTAGGTCTGAAGTGGTGATCCGAGGGTCTGATTTATTCAACAATACCTGATCTCTGATCTTAAATTAGTTTGGCTTATGGTGTTACCTTGGTTTTGCTTATTGTGTTCCTAGCTTCACTTTGAAATGTGTCTTCCACTCGTCTAGTTCATCGATCTGAAGCCTCCGTTCCTCATGAGTTATTTCCTTGTTGGCATGAGGTCTAGGATCTGGCTCAGTTGTGTTATTCCGTGGTGCTTCCTGAAAAGAAGGTTTAACCGAATGGTCGTTAATAAAATTTATGCTCTCACCTTTATTACTTGATGTCCTAGCCGAGTCAAGAGCTTGAAGAGTGATCGTCTCGTCACCTACACGAAGTATAAGTTTTCCTGTACCAAAATCAATTTTAGTTCTAGTAGTTGCTAAAAATGGTCTTCCTCATCCATGTCTAAAATGACAAAGTCTATTGGGAATATAAATTTATCAATTTTCACGAGTACATCTTCAATTATACCCTTAGGAATTCTAATATTTTTATCAGGCAATTGAATGCTCATCCTAGTTTGTTTGGGTTTCCCAAGACCTAGCTGTTTAAACATTTTATAAGGCATAACTTTTATGCTCGCCCCTAGATCAACTAAAGCATGTGTAACATATAGACTACCAATTAAGCAAGGAATTGTAAAACTCCCTGTATCTTTTAATTTATCGGGTAGTCTATTTTCTAGAATAGTTGAGCAAACTACGTTTAATTTTATGTGTGATGCATCATCTAACTTCCGCTTGTTTGTCATATAAATTTCCTTGAGTTAGGCATCTACGAAAGAGCTTCAAGAAACGGTAAGTTGATATATAATTTTTTTATAAGTTAAGGAACTTATCAAATTGTTCATCTGTGCGATCTTGCTTCATCCCATTGGGATATAGCACACGAAGTGTATACTCTTTAATTACCAGTTTAAGTTTATCATGGCTTACCTCAACCTTACCTTTATTTACCACAAGCTCTTGCCTTGGCTCAGATTCAGATTCCACTAACCCTTCTTCATTGCTCACTGTGACAGCATGGAGTTGTTCCCTTGGGTTAGTTTCAGTGTTACTTGGCAAGTTACCTTCTGGTCATTCAGAGATTAGCTTAGCTAGTTGTTCTAATTGATTCTCGATCCCTTGAATCGATGGTTGTTGATTTTTAAGTACTGCTTTGGTGTTCTGGAAATGAGTTTCTGACACAACAATGAACTTTGTCAGCATCTCCTCAAGGTTCAGCTTCTTGTCCTGTAGGTAGGACTGTTGTTGAAAGCCTGGAGAAGGTTGTTGTCGCTGATTTCCTTGACCACCCCATGAGAAATTGGGATGGTTCCTCCAACCTGGATTATATGTATTACTATAGGGGTTATTTTGAGTTCTAGAATTGTTACCCATATAGTGAACTTGTTCATTTTTAGTGCTCAGGTTGTAAGGTGGGTATTCTGTATTGCTTATCCCTCCTCCATTCATATCACACTGCATCACTGGGTGTACCTGCGAAGAACTACACAAACCATCAATCTTTTTTATTCAAAAGCTCTACCTGGTTTAATAGCATAATGACTGCTTCGAGGTTGAAAACACAGGCAGATTTTGTTGGCTTTGTCCTTATAACTTGCCACTGAGAGTTATTCAGTGACATCTCTTCAATAAATTCGTAAGCTGCTTCAAGGGTTTTGTTATTTAGGGTTCCACCGACGGTTGCATCAATAGGCTACCTAGTTGAGGGTTTCACACCGTCATAGAAGGTTTGAACCTGTAGCCATAATGGTAGCCCATGATGAGGGCACCTTCTTAGTAAATCCTTGTATCTCTCCCATGCATCGTAAAGTGTCTCTAGATCCATCTGCATAAAAGAAAAAATATCATTCCTCAACTTAGCCGTTTTAGCCGACGAAAAATATTTTAATCAAAACTTTTTGATAATTTGTTCCCATGTGGTGATTGATCCTCATGGTAACGAGTTCAACCACTGTTTAGATTTGTTCCTCAATGAAAAGGGAAACAACCGAAGCTGAATGGCATCATCAGAAACACCATTAATTTTAAACGTATTGCATAATTCCAAAAAGTTCGCTAAGTGTGTGTTAGGATCCTCATCCTGCAAACCATCAAACTGAACGAACTATTGTATCATCTGTATAGTGTTAGGTTTCAATTCAAAATTATTTGCAGCAATAGTAGGTGTAACAATACTTGATTCAGTACCGACTAAAATAGGCTTAGCATAATCATACATAGTACAAGGAGCATCATTTTGATTCATCGGATTTCCCATAGCCACCGGAGGTAATGGATTATTCTGATTTTTAACCATCTCTTCAGGAGGATTGGTGATGTTTTCTTGCTCTTCCCCTATGTATTGTAAACTTCGTCTAATTTCTCCTCGATTTCTACTGACAGCTTGCCTTGATCTAGTTGTCAAAAAGTAATGGTCCCGAGGGTTCCTCCGGTCATAAACTAAAAAAACCTATTAGAGCAAATAATAGAGATTAGAAAACTAAAATAAAAATTATAAAAATAAATAAAAGAAAATGTTTAAAGTAATAAAATTGAGCGTTCCTAATATTTCAGGTTCCTCGAAAACAAAGACCAAAAACTTGATCGTGATCCGAGAGTTTTAATATTTATATAATGAATGATAAAGCCTAGAAACTATCACCACGATTGAGGCAAGCGTACCTATCAAATAGCAGTATAGCTTAGTGGCAAGACCGGAATGTCAAACCCAAAGGAACCAAAAGTACTAGTACTGACTTTCTTTTTATTGTCTAGCCTAAAATAAAGGGGATTTTATCTAACTAATTACTAAGCTAAGGATGCCTTTACACAGAGAATGAATTGGGAAATTACTTTTGTGAAAATCAATTGATCAAGAAAATACTCGAGGAAGAATCCAGCTAGACTTCACTTGTTATTTAACTCTGAACCTGACAATTTATTCACTTGACCTGATCCATAGGATTCCCTAATTTATATTAATACCTCTTTCGAGGCTACTAACGTCTAACCCTAGGTTGATTAATTGAAATCTCTTTCTAATTAAAGCCCCTAGTGTTTCATTAACTCGATCTATGGACTTCTATATTTGGTTTGACCCTAATTGGCAGATTTTTGTCGTCCTATCTCTAGGAGTGCGATCAACTCGCTTAATTATGCTAGATCTACTCTTAGGCAAGGACTTTTGCTTCTCTGAATAAGCACATCAATACTTGAATCAATATCCTAAAATATTAAAACAAGAATTAAGAACACATAATTAAGAGCAAATAAAATATTTATCATACAGTTCAGAAAATAATAAGAAGATCCGTCTTAGGTTTCATCCCCCTCAGGTATTTGAGGGGTTTAGTTCATATTTATAAAAGAATACATCTCAGAAAAAAGTAAATAACAAAACATAAAGAAAAACCCTAAAACCTCTAAAGGAATTAAAGGGAAGATCCTCAGTCTTGAGCGTGATTCTGGCTTCTTGAGATGGATCACCTGGCTTTTTTTGAGTAATTCTCTGTATTCAGCCCTCTCTGGCTTCGCCTCCTTTGGCTCCCCTTTTTAGGTCACACTTAGGGTGTTTATATAGGCTTCGAAAATTCTTTCTTCACCTCTAAGTAACCAATTTCACGTAGGATTAAAACGGGTCACGGTAGGGACACGCCAGTGTGAATCGAGCCCAGGTCATGTTCGAGTCTACTAAAGTGGCACGGTCGTGTGGTGAACTCCAATTCGTGTTTATTTCCCACTTTGGACCAATTTCTCCATTTTTGGCTCGTTTCTCATTCTTTTCATCCTTCTATGCTCACCTGAGTATAAAACATGAAATTAAAGGATTAGGAACATCGAATTCCACAATTCAAGGTATAAATCATCCAAAAGTATGCCAAATGTGGGATTAAAATATGTATATATTACGGTTTATCATTGGCTCATTATTATTAATATATGAAAAGATGAGGTTATTCAGGAATGTGTATGATGCATGATTGGGTTGTTTGATTAATAGTTCAATGTGATTTCTGTTGTTGGAGTTTGGGTGATAAAAAGAGCTTTCCAAATAGTCTAGTTCTTTTCCATACGAGTAGGCACACGGGCATGTGTTTTGGCCGTGTGTGACACACGGTCAGTCCTATGGGCATGTGGCTGGGCCGTTTGTCCACTACGTGTTAATTTTGTAAGTCAGTGTTGACCACGGGCTAGACACACGGGCGGGTTCCTAGGCTGTGTGCCCCTTATGAGGTTTCTGATGTCATAAACAGAATATCCAGGTTTTCACACACAAGTGAGGACACGGGCGTGTCTAGGTCGTGTGGAGGACACGGGCGTGTCTAGGTCGTGTGGAGGACACGGGCCAAGGATACAGGCGTGTGCCCAGCCATGTGATAAACCCTGTAGGTTTTAAATAAAAAATAAATTCCACACAAGCTAGGGACATGGGCGTGTGAGACCAGATGGCCTACCCACACGGGCGTGTCCCGTTTCACACGGGTATGTGGCCCTGTTTAAGCAAAAAATTTTCTAAGTATACAAATGTTCCCGGTTTGATTCCGAGTCCCTCCGTTTGCATGTTTAATGCTTCGTAGGCCCATAATGAGGATATTTTGAATGTGAATGGGAAGTTTTAAGTTGGAATGAAATTCTGTAGCCCAAAATTGTATGTTCAAGTGAGTTAAGTCTGATAATGCCTCGTACTCAGCTCCTGTTGAATACGGATAAAGGATGTTACAAATAATAATAAAAGATCGAATATGTTGTAGATGGATTTTAATATTTCTCTTAAATCATTAGTAATTTTAGGTTGTTTTTAGAATTCTAAAATAGAATTAATTTTAGGAATTGAAGGTATTTTACTAGAACTATTTAGATATCCTTTAGGGTTCCTGTTAAAAGTAAAAACCTCTAATTTAAGTTTCAATTTGATAAGTTTGGTGAACACAGCTTAATCGAGTTACAAGTAAATCGGAAGCATTTACTTTAAAGTTTTTATGTAAGATTTCCATTAGATTTTAGCATAAATTAAGACATTAAAAACAAACCTAGCTCCTAAAACCCTGTAGGACTATCCCTAGATAGGTATTTTGGGGGTGCTATAACCTTCCCTATATGTAATCGTACTCTCGAACCCAAAATTTGGCAATAAGATCGAGTCTAGACTTTTAGGAATTTTCCATAGTATTAAATCCAGACTTTCAGAAAATAGGTGGCTAACCAACTGATCATGTGTCAGAGCCTTAAAAATTTATAAAAAGAATGATCGAACTTGGGAAAGAGGAAATGAGGAGTAGGTGGACTACGTGATAAGGAAGGGGAGTAGGGCGAAGGGAGAGAAGGGAATGAGGGGAAGTGAAGGGGACGGTGGTCAAATTTGGGGGGGAGAAAAGAGGAAAACAACTAGGGCTTGGGAGGAAGGATTTGGGAAAAAAATGAATAGTGAGGGGTTTATATAGAAATAAAGACACATGCCCGTGTCAATTATTTTTAGCACGTGCGTTTCGAATGTTCAGGGGTCTGGCGCGCCTGTGTTGCGTCCCACGCCCGTATCGCACGGGCGTGCCTAGCTTGGTTTATTTCTCCCACGCCCATTTCATTCTTCTCCACGCCCGTGTCTACTCTACAGGTTTGGCCACGGTTATGGGGAAGGGGGTGTCGCACGCCCGTGTTATTTACTCAGTCTCGACCACAGCCTAATTGCACTTCTGTGGTGTTTTGTTGTAGCCCATGTTTTGGTTACTTTTTCGTCCTTGGTTTGCACGACCTCCGTCACACCGATGTGCTTGCTTGTGGTAGACACACGACCATGACCACACCCGTGTGCAAGGCCGTGTGGTAGGGAAACCTGTGCTGTATTAATTTGGTTAATTTGTAGTTAAGTGCTAAAAAAATCATATTAGTGAAGTTAGTGCTCGGGTTGCCTCTCGAGAAGCGCTCGTTTAAAGTCTTAAGCTAGACTTACCCTATTTTCATTTCTAAATGAAGGTTCACGGAGCAGAAGCTCCTCTCTCATAACCCTAAAATCTTCACCATTATAAATTTTCAGTCGCTGACCGTTTACCTTAAATGTGCCACGAGTTGGATGGGTTACCTCTATTGTGTCATAAGGGAAAATAGTTTTGATTACGAATGGACCTGACCATATTGATTTCAGCTTTTCAGGGAACAATTTTAACCTTGAATTGTATAGCAGGACAAAATCTCCTACTTCGAATTTGTTTGGTTGTTTTAAACGAGCATCATGGCGACGCTTTGTTGCCTCCTTTTATAGTCATGAGTTCTCATAGGCATTTGCGCGCCATGCATCAAGCTCGTTCAACTGCATTATCCTTTTTTCACCTGCAGTTTTAAGATCATAATTTAAAAATTTTATAGCCCAAAAAGCTTTGTGCTCTAACTCAAATGGTAGATGAAAACTCTTTCCATAGACAAGTTTGTATGGGGATGTTCCTATGGGAGTTTTAAAAGCTGTTCTATAGGCCCATAAAGCATCGTTTGCTTTTAATGCCCAATCTTTCCTATTTGATTCTACCGTTTTCTATAAAATACGCTTAAGTTCTCGATTTTATACTTCCACTTGTCTGCTGATTTGAGGATGATAAGGGGTAGCTATCCTGTGGTGTACTCCATATTTCATTAAGACTCTATCAAATTGAGTATTACAAAAGTGAGTACTCCTATCACTAATAATTGCTCTGGGTGTTCCAAATCAAGAGAATAGTTTTTTTAAGAAACCTTACTACTACTCTATCATCGTTAATAGGTAAAGCTTGAGCTTCCACTCATTTTTACATATAATCTACTGCTACTAAGATGTATTTATTTCCAAATAAACTAGGAAATGGGCCCATAAAATCAATACCCCATACATCAAATATTTCACAACATAGCATATATGTTTGAGGCATTTCATCGCGTTTAGAGATATTACATGCTCTCCGCCTTTATCACATGAAGCAACATACCTACTGGCATCTTTAAATAGAGTTGTCCAATAAAAAACCTGATTCGAGTGTTTTGTGTGCTGTCTTAATCCCGCAGTAATGTCCTCCTAAAGGTCCTGAATGGCAATGTTCTAGGATTTGCTTGCTTCTACTTTTGTAACACATCTTCGAATTACTTGATCTACACATATACAGAAAAGAAAAGGATCCTCCCAAAAATAGTTTTTGGCATCAGCAAAGAATCGCTTCTTTTAATGATGTGTTAACCATTTTGGTAAGATGTTAGTGGCTAAGTAATTTGCAATATCTGCAAACCAAGGTTCCTCAGACTCGATTATAGAAAAGATTTGTTCTTCAGGAAATGAGTCGTTTATCTCACTCTCATCAAGTTCTTTGATATGTGGGTTTTCAAGCCTAGAAAGATGATCTACTGCTAGATTTTTAACTTCTTTCTTATCCTAAATTTCCAAATCAAATTTCTGTAAGAGTAAAATCCATCTTATAAGTCGAGGTTTTGCATTGAATTTAGTTAAAAGATAGCGAAGAGCTAAATGGTCAGTGTAAACGACAACTTTAGATAGTATCAAGTATTGTTTAAATTTATCAAATGCAAAAACCACAACTAGCAATTCTTTTTCTGTGGTGGTGTAATTTTCCTGTGTGGCTGTTAATGTCTTGCCAGTGTAATAAATCGGTTGAAAGTGTTTGTCTCTTCGATGTCCCAAAACTGAACCTACTATATAATCACTCACATCACACATTAGTTCAAAGGGTAAATTCCAATCAGGTGCAATTATAGTTTGAGCATTTATTAATTTATCTTTTAGGATATTAAATGCATCTAAACATTCCTGATCAAAATTGAAAGGTACATCTTTTTCTAGTAATTTTGTTAAAGGCTTAGATGTTTAGAAAATCCTTAATAAATCTTTTATAAAATCCAACATGTCCTAAAAAGCTTCTAATAGCCTTAACTAAACTAGGAGGAGGTAATTTTTCTATGGTTTCAACCTTTTCTTTATCTACCTCAATCCCTTTACTAGATATTTTATGTCCTAACACAATCCCCTCTTGAACCATAAAGTGACACTTTTCCCAATTTAGCACAAGGTTTGTTTTCTCAAATCTCATTAGAACTCGTTTTAGATTTTTAAAGCAAAAATGGAAAGAATTACAAAATATTGAAAAGTCATCCATAAATACCTCCATAATGTGTTCCACAAGTTCATCAAAGCTGGCTAGCATACAGCACTGAAAAGTAGCAGGAGCATTACATAATCCAAAAGGCAGCCTATGATAAGCAAACGTACCGTATAGACATGTAAATGTTGTCTTTTCTTGATCTTCAGGGGCTATTGGGATTTGGAAGTAGTCAAAGAGTCCGTCAAGGAAGTAGTAGTACATATGCCCAGATAATCTTTCTAACATTTGATCAATAAATGGTAGAGGGAAGTGATTGTTTCTCGTAGCATCGTTCAACTTCCTATAATCAATGCAAACTCTCCAACCAATAACTATTCTTGTAGGAATCAATTCATTCTTTTCGTTGGTTACAATAGTCATGCCTCCTTTCTTTGGAACAACCTGCACAAGGCTTACCCAAGTACTGTCAGAAATAGGATAAATGATTCCAGCATCTAAAAGTTTAATTAACTCAGCCTTAACAACTTCCTTCATGTTAGGATTCAATCGTCTTTGAGGTTGCATGCATGGTTTATATTCATCTTCTATTAAAATTTTATGGGTGCAGAATGATGGACTTATCCCTTTAATGTTAGAAATTTTCCAAGCTATGGCTCTTTTATGCTCCTTTAGTACCTGTAGTAGCTCTTCTTTCTCTTTGGGTTCCAGTTCTGAAGAGATAATTACTGGTAGCGTAGAATTATCCCTGAAGAATGTATATTCTAAGTGTTCTGGCAACAGTTTTAATTCTAATTTGGGTGGCTCATCAATAGAGGGTTTTTGTTTTAGTTCGTCGTTAATTTCAATGTCCACTTCTTTTATTTTTATAGAGGAAAATGTATTAGAATTCAACTTATTCGTATCATCATCTACCCCCTCATCTTGGGTAAGACACGGTTGCATCGTGTCATCATGTATGATTTCCTACAAAGAATCTTGAATAAAATAATCAATGGCATCAATAAAATAACAAGAATCATCTTGTTCTCTAGAATATCGCATAGCATCGTAAATTTGAAAAATAATTTCCTCGTCGCCTACCCTTAGTGCAAGTTTACCATCACCTACATCAATAACAGCCCTAGCAATAGCTAAAAAGGGGCGTCCCAAAATTAATGTCACCACAACGTCCTCATCCATGTCAAACATAACAAAGTCGACACGGAATACAATTTTATCAACTTTTACCAGAATATCATCGATAATTCCGCTAGGATATTTAACAGATCTGTCAGATCTGTCAGCTAACTGAATACTCATCCTAGTGGGTTTAGGTTCCCCGAGACCAAGTTGCTTAAATATTTTATAAGGCATTCAATTAATATTGGCTTCTAGATCAGCTAGTGCTTTCTCTATTTTTAAACTACCAATTAAACAATGAATTGTGAAACTTTCTGGATCTTTCAATTTGGTTGGTAACTTTTTTGGACTATGGCTGAACATTCTTCATTAAGTTCCACTGTTGATATCTCTTCAAACTTTCTTTTATTTGTTAGAACCTCTTTTAGAAATTTTGTGCATGTCGGCATCTGGGAAATAGCTTCAACAAAAGGTGAGTTGATATGTAATTGTTTAAAAAGTCTAAGAAATTTACCGTATTGTGCGTCTAAGCGATCTTTCTTCAACTTCACTGGATATGGGATCTGTGATTTCATTTCTTCACGTATTGGAATTGCATTCTCATTTGCTTCCTCAGCCTTTACTTTATTAGTTTTGTGTGGTATCTTCTTCTATGTTTCAACCAACTCTTTTCCACTCCTTAGTGTAACTACTTTCACATGCTCTTTTTCACTAGTTAAACTTTCTGGTTGTTTTTCAGAAACTAACTTAGTTAGTTGTCTAATTTGATCCTTAAGCCCTAGAATTGATGCTTGCTGGTATCGTTTTGGTATTTTGGAAACGGGTTTCTGACACCACTATGAATTTTGTTATATTCTCTTTAAGATTTGGCTTCTTTTTTTGTAGGTAAGGTTGTTGTCTTTGATTGGGACGGTATCTCCAACCTAAATTGTAAGTATTACTATAAGGGTTATTTTGAGGTCTAAAATTGTTACCCATATAGTGAACTTGCTTATTTTTAGCGCTCAGGCTGTAAGGTGAATATTCAGTATTGTTTATCCATCCTCCATTCATATTGTACTGCATAACTGAATGTTCCTGGAAAGAGCCACATAATCCATCAATCTTTTTATATAACAATTTTACCTTATTTGATAGCATGGTGATTGTGTTGAGGTTGAAAACTTCGACTGTTTTAGTTGGCCTTGTCCTTGTAACTTGCCACTGATAGTTGTTCAGTGACATCTCCTCTATAAATTCGTAATCTGCCTCAGGAGTTTTGTTATTTAGGGTTCTACCGGCTGTTGAGTCAATTAACTTTCGCGTTGAGGGGTTCACACCGTAGTAAAAAGTTTGGACCTGTAACCACAAGGGTAAACCATGTTGTGGGCACCTTCTCAACAAATCTTTGTATCTCTCCCATGCATTGTATAATGTTTCTAAATTCATCTGCACAAAAAAAGAGATATCATTCCTTAATTTAGCCGTTTTGGCCGGCGAAAAATATTTTAATAAATAATTTTCGGTCATTTGATCCCATGTAGTGATTGATCCTTGTGGAAGAGAATGCAACGACTGTTTGGCTTTATTTCTTAATGAAAACGGAATAATCGAAGACGAATGGCATTATCAAAAAATGCCATTTATTTTGAAGGTAGCACAGAATTCTAGAAAATTTACTAAATGAGTATTTGGGTCTTCGTCCTGGAAACCATCAAATTGAACAAAATGTTGAATCATTTGTATAGTGTTAGGTTTCGATTCAAAATTATTAACAGCAATAGCAGGCCTAAGAATGCTTGATTCAGCTCCTATTAAATTAGGTTTAGCATAATTATACATATCGAGGAGCATGATGATTGGCCACCTCCTGAGGTAGCGGATTATTCTCAGCCATCCCTTCGGTGGTATTAGATTCATCCTCCCGCTTCTTCTTGTATGTAATTTAAGCCTCGCCTTACTTCTTTACGATTTTTATGTCAGTTCCTTCAATATCGCCGTCATAAAGTGGTGGTCCTATCGGCTTCCTTCTAGTCATAAACTAGAGGTACCTGTTAGGAAAAAAGAAATAGAAAAAGAAAATTTAGAAAAATAAAAATAAAGTTTAATTCTAAAAATAAAAATAAAAATGGCTAAAGTAATAAAAATTGAGTGTTCTTAATATTTCAGCCTCCCAACAACAAGAAAAAACTTGATCGTGTGTCGAGTCTTAAAATTTATAAAAGAATGATCGAACCTAGAAACTAACTAAGACAACCATGAAGGCAACCGCGCCTATCGGACAGTAGTATAGTCTAGTGGCAAGACCGAATTGTCGAACCCAAAGGAAACAAAAGTACTAATACTTTCTTATTATTATTTAGCCTAAGAATTAAGGGAATTTTTATCTAATCCAAAATTAACTAACTACTAAGCTAATGATGCAAAGAAAAAGAGAAGAAATTGAGGAAAAACTTGAGAGAAAACCGATTGATTTTGACAATACCCGAGGAAGAATTGACCTAGACTTAACTTGATATCTAACTCTGAACCAGACGATTTATTCACTTGACTTGATCCGTAAGATTCTCTAGTTTATATTAATAGCTCTCTCGAGGATACTAACGCCTAACCTTAGGTTGATTAATTGAAATCTGTTTCTAATTAAAACCCCTAGAATTGCATTAACTTGATCTATGGACTCCATATTAGGTTTGTGTAACACCCCAAACCCGCCCAAATATTACGAATCAATTTGGTTTGCTACAGAGAAAAACATTTTGAAAACCATTTTAAAACCGATTCAAAATTTTGTTGAAATGCCTTTCATTTTCAATTCTCTTTGTTAAAAACCATACTTAATTTGTTTAAAAATATTTATTGAGTCGAATTGTTTACGACTTCAAATGTACCCGATGGCACTTTAAAACATTTTATGCTTAATTTGAGAAAACATGTGCATCCGCTTTAACATCATCAAATAGTTTAAACAAAACATTCAAAACATGCAACAATAACAAAAATAATTCTAGGAGGTCTTATTACATCTTAAATAAAACAAACCAACGTAAAAATAATTAAAATTTAAAGTTCATTTATATCAAATGTCCACCGATGGCCACTCGAGTCCATCCTGCTCCTCATCCGCAATCTACGAGTCACCGAAAAATTAAAGGAGAAGGTGAGTCACCAAGATTCAATGTAACCCTTCCCGTTTAGTGCAACAACATACACAAATCATAACCAATTAATATGCATAAGTTTAAGATGCATCCATCCTAACCATCCAAACGCCTTTCTACCCCGTGGTACCAAACCACCGGTGGTGCTAAACCACCGTGACGATAGTCACAAATGTGATGCCAAATCACCGGAGATACCAAATCTCCGTGTCCGAGGACACAAATCGAATGATGGGGCCAACCCATCGTGTGATACCAAATCACCGGCGCCAATCCCATATCTCAAAGTGGGGCCAACCCACGGTGGTGCTAAGCCACGTGGACGAAACGCTATGAGGTGCCAAACCTCCGAGGTACTAAACCTCCGTGACCGTAGTCACAATATGTTACCAAAACACCGGTGTCCGCCGATTACCTAATATCTCTCGCCTCCACTCATTAGATCCCACATGAATCAATAATATTTAATTAACAATTGTCATGCCAATGGATTTATTAATCAATATCCAACAGATCTATCATGAGCCATATATTATAAGCCACATACCAAATGTATCATGCTTCCCCAAAGCATCAAATCATAATCTCATAGCAATAAAGACTTACTCGAATCCTTGTTTATACCATGATGGTATTACATCCGTATCTACACAAACCGATTAAACATACATATAATACTTAGCATATTAAATAGTTATAAGATGTGTATGTACACAACTTTCACCCACGATAGTCCTAATCCTCAAAGAGTCAATTGGCCACACAAGATTTCTTGCTTCTATAATCGGCCAAACACAAGAGTTAGGGACATGGACCATTCGGCCAAACCAAATAATTCTACAGGGTTATCATATGAACCCGAAACCTCACCTAATCGCCTTCGAGTACTAACTACAAAGAACCCAGACGCAAATCTGCTTCTCTTCCCTACAATCGGCAACCATTAAAATAAATAATAGCCTTCGGCTTTAGAATAATAAAAAGAATAATCCCTTAAAATAAATCCTTACCACCTTCAATATTCGCCAAGATACTTCTAATTGGAAGAAGAGAGTTTCGACACCCAAAAGAGTATATTTGGCCAATAAAGAAATTTTGAGAAGAAAAGAGAAATAAGGGATTCGGTTTTGAAAAGAAAAGAAAAGTAGTAGATAAAAGAGAATGGTGTAGGAGATTCGCCAAAGTTTAGAAAAAGAAAGAATGGTTTTGGTTTTGATAAAGGTTGAAAAGAGAATGGAAAAGAATTGATCAATGGAAGAAAGAGAGATAGAAGAAATGATATTCGGTCACCACAACTTTACTAAAGAAGAAAATGCACAAGATGCAAAAGAAAATGTAGTTTGGTTCAAAAGACAAATGAGAGAAAAGTGGTATTTTGTTTTCAACAAAATGAAGTTGCCTTTAAAAGAAATTTTTGCACTAAAACACCCTAGACATTCGCCAAAGATGAGAGCTTTTGAGAGGAAAACAAACACAAAATGATACACAAAACAAAAGTTTGGCCAACATCCCCCAAGCTACCTATCACATTCTACCATCCCCTTTTCCACACATGCCGTCCACATTCAACCATTAAGGCCTAGGAAAACATTCTCCACCTTTCATGCCATTGTCCCTCATAATACCATAAACTCAAGATTCTTATCCCTATCTTCAAGCTTTCCTTAAGCAAAAATTCAACTTACTAAAGATGAAGTCCAACCTATCATAAACATAGGTTGATCGGACATTAATGTTAAAATACAAAAAATAAAGTTTCAAAATGCTAAATATACTACTCAAACATCTAACCTCAAGCCACCTTTCAAGCTCCTTAACCAACTTGCCACCAACTCCTCATGTGCTTTAAATTAACACTTAGATTAACTTAAGTGCTAAGCTCACTTAATCCACTTCATTAAATAAACCATACTAAGAATTACTCTACTAAACCGAGCATACCAAGACCCCTAATTAAGTCTTATAGCTCTACGAATAATATCACAGAAATTCAAACACAAGCAAAATAATTCAATCACAAATAACCCCAATTTTAGGATGTTACAGTTCTACCCCATTAAAATAATTTCGACCTCGAAATTACCGATCGTAAAAGGTGGGGTATTGTCACGATCACACTCTCTGTTCCCACGTAGCTTCCTCAAGCACCATGGTTTCGCCATAGTACTTTCACCAAAGGTACTAACTTCGTACGCAAAACCTTGATATCTCGATCTAAGATTTGGATTGGTTCCTCCTCGAAAGATAAATCCGATATCGCCTAAGCATCGACACATGAAAGACGTTATGAATCTGATTCAACTCCGCCGGCAGTTCGAGCTGATAAGCTACTGGTCCCACTCGCTTTAACACTATATATGGCCTGATGAACCTAGGGCTTAGCTTCCCTTTTTTCCCAAATCGTAACACCTTCTTCCAAGGTGATACCTTCAGAAAAACTTTATCTCCCACAGTATATTCCATTTCCTTGCGCTTGAGATCGGCATAGACTTCGCCTATCCGACGCTTCCTTGAGACAAGCCCGATTACCTTAACTTTGTCCTCGCCACCACCAACTCCGACCCAAAACTCGCTGCTCACCCAACTCCGCCCAACAAATAGGAGTTCGGCATTTCCGCCCATACAAAGGCTTCATATGGAGCCATCTCAATGCTTGCTTGATAACTATTGTTATAAGCGAATTCCGCCAACGGTAGATACTCTTCCCACTACCACTAAAATCCGAACACAACCTCTCAAAGATATCTTCTAAGATCTCGAATCACTCTCCGATTGTCCGCCGCCAGGATGAAAAGTCGTCAAGTCCAATCTCGCTCCCAAGGCTTGATGCAAAGCTCTCCAAAACCTTGACGTAAACCTCGGATCCATATCCGAGATAATCGACATCGCACACCATGCAATCTCACTATCTCGGCTACATATAACTTTGCTAGCTTCTGAAGCGAATAATCTACCCTTACCGATATGAAATGCGCTGACTTAGTTAAACGATCCACAATCACCCAAACTGAATCCTTCTTACTAGGCGTAAGAGGTAATCCACTGACAAAGTCCATGGTGATCCTCTCCCACTTCCACTAAGGAATCTTCACCGATCGGTGACCCAGATGGCAACCGATGTTCGCTTTTGACTTGTCGACACGCCGACACTTACCCACTAACTCGCCATTTCCCGCTTTAGGCCCGGCCACCAAAATCGTTTCTCTCAAATCCCGATACATCTTGTTACCTCCGGGATGCATAACATATGGGCTGCTATGTGCGTCTCGAAGAATCCTTTGTCTCAACTCCACATTCTTCGGCATACAAGCTCTCCCTTTAAAGTACAAAACTCTATCACTGGACAGACTAAAATCCTCTAATCCACCATTCTGAACTTGCAACCTCCGATCATTCAAACCATCATCCTCTAACTGCTTCTCCTTAATCTGATCTAACCAAGTCGGTTTGACTTGCAATTCTACCAAAAGACTCCCATCGTCGAATAGACTAAGTCGAGCAAACATTGATCTTAAATCTGATACAACCTTACGGCCAACGCGTCGCCACCATGTTAGCCTTACCAGATGATACTCGATCGAATGTACCGTAGTCCTTCAACAGCTCAATCCACCGACGCCTCAAATTCAAATCCTTCCGAGTCAAAAGATACTTAAGACTCTTGTGATCCGTGTAGACTATCGACTTCTCCCCGTACAAATAATGCCTCCATATCTTCAAAGCGAAGATTACAGCCGCTAACTCCAAGTCATGCGTTGGATAGTTAACCTCATGCGGTCTTAACTGACGGGATGCATAGGCCACTACCTTCCCTTCTTGCATCAATACACATCCCAAACCAATATGGGACGCAAAACAGTAAACCGTAAATAACTTTCCCGCCTCAGTCAGTATTGTAACCGAGCTTCCGCGTAATCTTCCTTAGCTTGTCAAAACTTTCTTGTTGCTTCTCCGTCCACACAAATGGAATTCCTTTTCTTAATAACTTAGTTAACGGTGCTACGATTAAAGAGAATCCTTTCACAAACCTCCGATAGTACCCCACCAAACCCAGAAAACTTCAAATTTCGCCAATCGACCTAGGCGATTTCCAAATTCAACATCGCTTCAATCTTGCGAGGATCTACTCTAATCCTTCACCGACACTACGTGACCTAAGAAAGCCACCTCTCTAAGCCAAAATTCGACTTCATCGAATTTGGCATATAACCGCTTCTCCTCAAGATTTGTAGAACTATACGCAGATGCATGTCATGCTCCTCCTCCGACTTGAATAAACCAATATGTCGCCTATAAATACCACGACAAATTGATCCAAGCATCTTTGAAACACCCAATTCATTAAGTCCATGAATGCCGGTGCATTGGTCAACCCAAATGGCATCACCAAAAACTCGTAATGCCCATACCTTGTACGGAATGCCGTCTTGTGCACATCAACCTCCTTCACCTTGAGTTGATGATATCCCGACCTAAGATCTATCTTCGAAAATACTGATGCACCCTTCAGTTGCTCAAACAAGTCATCAATCCGAGGCAACGGATACCTGTTCTTAATCGTTAACTTGTTCAATTGGCGTAGTCAATACACATCCGCATTGAACCGCCCTTCTTTTTGACAAACAAAGACAGTGCTCCCCACGGAGATATACTTGGTCGGATAAATCCTTAGTCCAAGAGCTCCTGAATTTGAGCCTTCGGGCCCACCAATTCCTTTGGTGCCATTCTTGCACGGTGCTATAGACACGGTGCTATTCGGGTAATAAGTCTATACCGAATTCAACTTCCGATCCGAGGCAAACCCTAAGTTCTTCAGAAATACGTCAAGATATTCCTTTACGTTCGAACATTCCCCACGAAAACTCTTTTGCTTCCAAAGCACGTACATGAACAACGAACGCCTCACGACCTTCTTCCCGACCATCTTCACAAATTTTCAACATAGATACCACATTGGATAGATAATCTCCTATTACCTATCATGACCACTTCTTCACCTTCAATCGTCTTCAAAACCATGCGCTTAGCGCAAGAATCCAAAGTTACTTGGTACTTGACCAACCAATCCATCCTAAGAATCGATCGAACTCCTCAAACGGCGCTTCTATCGACATACAAACACTACCCTTGGAGTTCTAGGGTACATCTCTATACAGTTTATCTACTTCTACAGAGTAACCTAAAGGACTAAGTACGGTCATCCTCCTAGAAGAAGTCTCAGAAACTAAACTCATGGTCTTAACTATGCCACTAGCAACGTAAGAATGCGTCGAACCCACATCTATCAAGGCAGTATATGGGACACCAAAGATTAAAAACATACTGGTTATGACGTCCGGTGCGTCTCCCTCCTCACGAAACCTCGTAGCATACACCAAACCAGGCTGCCTAGCCTCCGTGTTGCTTGCACCTCTGCCTGATGATCCGCGGCCTCGACCAGAACCATTACCTCCGCTACCATTACCACGACCTCTCTGCGGTGACGGTCCCTCCTTTCTGAGTTGAGCATGACCTTGACCTTCAGACTGATTCCTGGCTTGCTTACGTGGACAATCCCTCACACGGTGATCTAGCGAACCACACTCAAAACAGCCTTTTCCTCCGGTCCAACATTCGCCCCAATGAAATTTTCCACATCGGTTACACCGTGCTGGTCCCTGATTAGCAGTAACAGACCTCCCAGACTGATTCGGCTCATTTTGCCTAGCCCTCTTCTGAACATTACCAGCTGACCCAGATGATCCATATCCTCTCTTATGCTTATTCCGGTCATAGTTCTGCCTTTCAGATTCCTTTATTCTTTCGACTATCTTAGCCTTTTCAACTAAAGTAGCAAACTCTCGCTCCTGATGTGGAGCAATCAACAATCTCAGCTCGTCCTTCAAACCATCTTCGAATCGAACACATCGCTCGGTTCAAGCCACAATACCTCCAAGATATTGGCTCAATCTTAAGAACTCACCTCATACTCGATACGGATTTACTCCTTGGACCAAACTCAGAATGCCTTACGTCATGCGATCAACGTAATTAGACCCAATATATTTCTTTTGATATGTCGCCTAAAGAAGTCCCAAGTGAGATCTTCTCTTTCAAAGACCATTCCAACCGTGAGCCACCATCGATATGACTCATCCTTGAGAAGCGACACCGCCTTTAAGTTTCTCCTCATTTGTAAAATCTATCTCATCCATGATTCTTTCGGTCGATTCTAGCCAATACTCAGCCGTATTGGGCGCTACACCAGATATTCCTCGGAAAAATTCAGCTCCGTTAGCTCGAAGTCTCTCAGGTACCGATTTCCAAACTCCTCCACCTCTACCCATTCCAACTACCATTTCCGAACCCGCAAAGATTGCTTGTGACATCTGCGTCATCACCCGTCTGATCCTCGCTTCTTCTACTCCAAAGGTTGGGGTGGTGGTATATCGCTCTTAGATCCCGACCGACCGACTGTGTTCGACATCGTCATCCTACCCTTCCATCCAAGACGGCCACGCCCTCTAAAGCTCATTCTAACTATCGCACTTTAACTGATTAGGAAATTTTATGAATTAGTACATGTTTCACTTTGTTATCCGCAAAAAAATTTTATGAAAAGAGTTTAATAGAGATTCTTTCGATCAAACAGAGTTTTAAGTCTTCTATCCATTTTACACAGAAAAGTACATCCATTCCCTAATACCTTTCATACCCATGCACTCTTCGGGCATTTCTGTCCGTTTCTAACCTAGGGGTATTTTCGTAATTTTTCCTACAGGGTATTTTTGTAATAAATCGAAGAAATTTGAAAACTTTAATAAATCAAATCATTTTGAAATTTCAAAAATTGAGGAGTATTTTTGAAAAATTCTTCAATTTAAAGGTATGGCAGAATTTTGAAAACTAGGGGTATTTTGGTAATTTTGTCAGTCGGGGGTAATTTTGTAAATTTCCAAAGTCAGGGTATTATTTTAAAATATAAAAATTTTCGAGTACTTATGTGAAATAAAAATTTAATCAAAATCGGAGTAATACGAAAAATTTTTAAAAAAAACCAAGGGCATTTTAGTAATTTTGCCACTAAGGGCATTTTGGTAATTTTGATAAACCATAAATATTTGATAATTTCAAGATAAATTTGTCCTACTATCTAAAAGAGATAATTTAGTGATTTTAAACCAAGTTTTCCTTAAAACATGACTAGTCCCTTTCGGTTTTATTTAAGGTTTTGCCTATGACCGAGTCCTCTTGGTTAGGGTGAACCGGCTACGCACTGTGTAGGAATCCCAAGAGGAGGTGAGTCACGAGGACTACTTAAACACCAAGCTCTTCGGATCCAATCCTAGACATGCGCACCAAGGTTACCACACTCTAACTCTGGCGACTTGGTCACGGGTTGGTTTTAATTAGGCCATTAAAGTCTTATGAGTTTTGTTGGGGTGGACTAGTCCTAAGGTTCAACACCTATCACACTAACTACGTTCCCTACCTACCCTTCTATAATCCATACAAAAAGTTAGAGGTACTTACCTGGGCGGATAGGTGCCGGACACTCGGTGCCATGCTTATTCAAAACCAAAATATTTCAAATAGGCCTACTAAAAACATTTTTGGGCCTTGGGCCCCCACAGCCGAGCTTTGAACTGGGCTCTGATACCAATTTGTAACACCTCAAACCCGGCCCAAATATTACGATCGAATTTGGTTTGCTACAGAGAAAAACATTTTGAAAACCATTTTAAAATCGATTCAAAATTTTGTTGAAATGCCTTTCATTTTCAATTCTCTTTGTTAAAACCATACTCAATTTGTTTAAAATATTTATTGAGTCGAATTGTTTACGACTTCAAATGTACCGATGGCACTTTAAAACAATTTATGCTTAATTTGAGAAAACATGTGCATCCGTTTTAACATCATCAAATAGTTTAAACAAAACATTCAAAACATGCAACAATAACAAAAATAATTCTAGGAGGCCTTATTACATCTTAAATAAAACAAACCAACAGAAAAATAATTAAAATTTAAAGTTCATTTATATCAAATGTCCACTGCATGGCCACCTCGAGTCCATCCGGTTCCTCATCCGCAATCTACGAGTCACCTGAAAAATTAAAGGAGAAGGTGAGTCACCAAGACTCAATGTGTAACCCTTCCCCGATTTAGTGCAACAACATACACAAATCATAACCAATTAATATGCATAAGTTTAAGATGCACCCATCCTAACCATCCAAACGCCTTTCTCTACCCCGTGGTACCAAACCACCGGTGGTGCTAAACCACCGTGACGATAGTCACAAAGGTGATGCCAAATCACCGGAGATACTAAATCTCCGTGTCCGAGGACACAAATCGAATGATGGGGCCAACCCATCGTGTGATACCAAATCACCGCGCCAATCCCATATCTCAAAGTGGGGCCAACCCACGGTGGTGCTAAGCCACGTGGACGAGACGCTATGAGGTGCCAAACCTCCGAGGTACTAAACCTCCGTGACCGTAGTCACAATGTGTTACCAAAACACGGTGTCCGCCGACACCTAATATCTCTCGCCTCCACTCATTAGATCCCACATGAATCAATAATATTTAATTAACAATTGTCATGCCAATGGATTTATTAATCAATATCCAACAGATCTATCATGAGCCATATATTATAAGCCACATACCAAATGTATCATGCTTCCCAAAAGCATCAAATCGTAATCTCATAGCAACAAAGACTTACCCAAATCCTTGTTTATACCATGATGGTATTACATCCGTATCTACACAAACCGATTAAACATACATATAATACTTAGCATATTAAATAGTTATAAGATGTGTATGTACACACCTTTCACCCACGATAGTCCTAATCCTCAAAGAGTCAATTGGCCACACAAGATTTCTTGCTTCTATAATCGGCCAAACACAAGAGTTAGGGACATGGACCATTCGCCAAACCAAATAATTCTACTAAGTTATCATATGAACTCAAAACCTCACCTAATCGCCTTCGAGTACTAACTACAAAGAATCGATGACATAAATCGCTTCACTTCCCTACAATCGGCAACCATTAAAATAAATAATAGCCTTCGCTTTAGAATAATAA
This sequence comes from Gossypium rotundifolium, assembly GCA_025506655.1. NCBI lineage: Eukaryota > Viridiplantae > Streptophyta > Magnoliopsida > Malvales > Malvaceae > Gossypium > Gossypium rotundifolium. The sequence continues at coordinate 118,934,677 of CP106734.1, read as the reverse complement.
AAGAATAATCCCTTAAAATAAATCCTTACCACCTTCAATATTCGCCAAGATACTTCTAATTGGAAGAAGAGGGTTTGACACCCAAAAGAGTATATTTGGCCAATAAAGAAATTTTTAAGAAGAAAAGAGAAATAAGGATTCGGTTTTGAAAAGAAAAGAAAAGTAGTAGATGAAAGAGAATGGTGTAGGAGATTCGCCAAAGTTTAGAAAAAGAATGAATGGTTTTGGTTTTGATAAAGGTTGAAAAGAGAATGGAAAAGAATTGATCAATGGAAGAAAGAGAGATAGAAGAAATGATATTCGGTCACCACAACTTTACTAAAGAAGAAAATGCACAAGATGCAAAAGAAAATGTAGTTTGGTTCAAAAGACAAATGAGAGAAAGAAAGTGGTATTTTGTTTTCAACAAAATGAAGTTGTCTTCAAAAGAAATTTTGCACTAAAACACCCTAGACATTCGCCAAAGATGAGAGCTTTTGGAGAGGAAAACAAACACAAGATGATACACAAAACAAAAGTTTGGCCAAGATCCCCCAAGCTACCTATCACATTCTGCCATCCCCTTTCCACACATGCCGTCCACATTCAACCATTAAGGCCTAGGAAAACATTCTCCACCTTTCATGCCCTTGTCCCTCATAATACCATAAACTCAAGATTCTTATCCCTATCTTCAAGCTTTCCTTAAGCAAAAATTCAACTTACTAAAGATGAAGTCCAACCTATCATAAACATAGGTTGACCGCCATTAATGTTAAAATACAAAAAATAAAGTTTCAAAATGCTAAATATACTACTCAACCTCTAACCTCAAGCCACCTTTCAAGCTCCTTAACCAACTTGCCACCAACTCCTCATGTGCTTTAAATTAACACTTAGATTAACTTAAGTGCTAAGCTCACTTAATCCACTTCATTAAATAAACCATACTAAGAATTACTCTACTAAATCGAGCATTCTCAAGACCCCTAATTAAGTCTTATAGCTCTACGAATAATATCACAGAAATTCAAACACAAGCAAAATAATTCAATCACAAATAACCCTAATTTTAGGATGTTACAGTTTGGCCCTAATCCGGTAGATTTTCGTCATCCTATCTCTAGGGTTACGATCAACTTCACTTAACTATGCTAGATCTATCCTTAAAAAGGCTCTATTCCTTCTCTGCCTAAGAGCATAAATGCTCGAATTAATATCCCAAAAATACCAAAACAAGAATTAAGAACACATGGTTAAGAACAAACCAAGTATTTATTATACAGCTCAGATAACAATAACAAGATTCGTCTTAGGTTTCATCCCCCTCAGGTATCTGAGGGTTTAGTTCATAATAGTAAAAGAAAACATCTTAGAAGAAAATATAAAACAAAACGTAAAGAAAACCCTAAAACCCATGAAGAAATTGAAGGAGAGTTCCTCCATCTTGAGTACGATCTTGGCTTCTTGAGATGAATCAACTAGCTTTCTTCGAGTGAATCCCACAATTCTGGCCCCTTTGGATTGGCTCCTTGGCCTAGCTAAACCCCCTTCAAGGTTTGCCTCTAGTGTCTTTATAAAGGCTTCTGGAATGTCTTTATTTGCCTCTAAGTATCATAATCCGAATGAAACTCTTTTTTCCTGCGGTAGGGACACACCCGTGTATTTTGGAGTCCAGGCCGTGTTTGTCTCTTCTTAAGAGGGACGACCGTGTGGTCTTGGGCCCAGGTCGTATAGATTTCGTGTTTTGCCCCATTTTCTCCGTTTTTGTCCAGTTTCTCATTCTTTTCATCCTCCTGTGCTCTCTTGAGTATAAAACATGAAAACAAAGGATTAGGATCACCTATTTCCATAATTAAAGGGATAATCATTCAAAAGTATGCTAAATGTAGGATTAAAATATGTTTATATTATGGTTTATCACCAACCTAGCCCTAATTGGTTAGTGGCGACTCTACATTAAGTTAGGCCATTTGTGTCTAGATTTACTTACTGGGCCCCCGTACTCTTATGTAGGCAACATTATGATAGCTTGGCGACTCCACTAGGGAGGTTAGTGAGTCGACTTACTTAGGTTTGAGAGCTAGGTTTTTTAGTATTTGTGCATATTAGATTTATTTATTCGTGCATTAATTTATTTAATTGTCTAATTTTGTTTTAAGTTGTTGAATGTGTTAAATATTGATTTATTTGTTCATTTCATTTACTTATCCTATTTTGATATGTATGCCAATGTGTTTATTTATTCTTTTATCAATAAAATTGATTAGTATGTATGTCGACTTTACTGTCGTAGGGCGGCTATAATTGTCATTCATGTTGCATTTTGTTTTTAGTTCTACGCCCGAGCCCATCCCGTTTAGGAGGAGTAGCCTTAGGCTTTCATGTAGCAACATGTCATCGCATAAGTTTAAGGACTACTCCATTGTTAAGATGGACATAGATGTTTGTGTAGAATATGCTACGTTGTATGCTACGGAAGTCTTACCACCTAGGGGCCAACCTTTTTAAAGGGGAATGCATCCCTATGGATGCCGTATTTAAGCCTTGGGTTCCCCGTGCATTAGAGCCAGCTGTAAGCTAGCATGTAATGACCATTTTAAATCTGAAGCCTAGACATAAGAGTCGTACCTCACCCCTCGTAATAATACCCTATAGGATCTCATGAGCATTTATTCGTATGTTTTGTGTTTGAATTTGTTCGCAATGCTTTATGACTTAATTTCACATTTTTTCATTTGACTTTATTTTTTTATTGACTTTGTTTTTCTTGTGTCTCCATCTCTCTATGGCATAATTCATGCATCATTTAAATACCTCGGGCATAGTGTCACATCAATATTCGATATGAACACACATTAAGAAGATTCAACATGGGGTAAAAAATATAAGGATAATAGCGAGAATGTCTGAGGATACTCAGAGGAGAGAAGGCGGTTGCCATATAGCTGGTTTTGACTTGACCCTAACTCAGATAATCCGTATGGACTGTAGGAGGAATTATGAAGATGAGTTAAAGGGAATATGGAAATCATGAGGCGAGGTTAAAAAAATGTGCTTTCGGGAAAAGTATGGCAATATAGCTGTAACATCCTGAAATTGGGCCTAGAAGAATTAGGCCCAATGGGCCTTAGGGGTAGGTGCGTTTAAAAAATTTGAGAATAAGAGAACGGCTTTAGTGCTAGTTGGACCTATTAAGTGAGTGATTTTGGAAGGTTAGAGGGTTTCTATGAAGTCCCGGGGTCAAACTTTGGCTTTAGGGAAATTTTGGTTTTAGGTGAATAAAACCCTGAGAGTTAGTACTAGGCTTTAAGAATAAAATGTGGAGAAAAATGACACAAGTGGAGTGTGTGGTGAAGTGGCAAAGTGGCGCCAGATAAGAGGTAAGGGGGTGACGCCACAGGGAAGGAAGGAGGTCTAAGGTTCAAGTCTTGGCTATTGCATTTTGGGATTTCTTTTTAAATGGACTCTAGAATTTTGCCATAGGGTTATATTTAGTTGCGCATGATTTTAGACACAAGAGGAGCTTGTGGCCAAGTGGCTAGCAACATGGACTAAGTTACAAGGGAGCCTGAGTTCGAATCTCATGACAAGCAAGGGAGTATTTATTTTACGGATTGGATGAGAAGAGTTTTAGTTGGATTTAAACTCTGCTAACGGAGGGATCCCACATCGGTAAGATACAAAGAAAGAAGGTGAGAAGCTAGCTATATATAGAGCATTCTATGAGGAGAGTTAATATACCTTGGTGGGCATTTGGGTGCAGACCTAGAGGATAATTGCCAATAGTAGCGAAGGAAGGGCTACTATAACGTGAGGTGCACGGTAAGGTTACGATGAGGTTTTGATTTCCAATAAGTCTATATTAAGTTATGATTAATCGTTAGGTGATGTCGATTGTAGGTTCGTGACTAAGGGGTTTGCAGCGCGCGTGGTTACCAGGTGTGTACAAACACTTCACACACGAAATCAGCAAAGCCGAAAGTGGCTAAATGGGTCCGGTGGGCCCTGAGGCTAAGTTTGATGGAATTGTTTGGTTGGTTATACGAATTGAATTAGCCATGCATGATACATGAATTTGATTTGTTTTGGGCCTAATAGGCCATATGATGAGATTTGGGCCTAATGGGCCATGAGGGAGTGATTTGGGCTTCTGGGGACGTAGACATATATGTTAGGGTTTATAGACCTTAGGCTTAGTTTGAACAACTCGTAAATTCCATAAGACTTAATTCAAATTAAACATGCCTATGAACAAGTCGCTGGGTTAGGGTGTGGCAACGGAATGCGCATGTCTAGGATTGGATCTAGGGAGAGCTTGGTACTTAAGCGGCCCTAGTGGCCCACCTCCTCTTTTCTGGAAACCTACCTGGTGCATAGTGTCTGTTCACTTTAGCCGCGAGGACTTGTTGATGGGCCAAAGTTCATAACTAAAACCCGGAAGAGACCGAAATACCCCTGGTTTGCGAATTATCGAAATACCCCCAATTTGTGAAATTACTGAAATACCCTCAATTTGTAAAAATACCGAAATACCCTCGATTTGTGAAATTATCGAAATACCCCCAGTTTATGAAATTATCGAAATACCCCTGATTTGTAAAATTACCGAAATACACCTAGTTTGTAAAATTACCGAAATACCCCTGGTTTGCAAAATTATCAAAATATCCCTAGTTTGTAAAATTACTGAAATACCCCTAGTTTGTGAAATTACCGAATTACCCTTGGTAGGTAAATTACTAAAATACCTTTGGTAGGTAAAATTATCATTATACCCTTAGGGGTTGATTAGCGTGATTGTGTATAAACCCTAACACACTTTGCTTAATTGTATTATTAATTATATGAATTTGAAAAGTCGAAAAAGGTCAGAATACAGATTGACATACCCTTGGGGTAAGGCGAAGTGCAGTGCGTATCTGTAATTACCTGATATGAGTTGGTTGTATGTGATAATCCATTGCATTGTTACTAGCATGATACATCTGTCACGATATAAATGTTCTGCATGGGATATGGGAATGTTGATAAAGGGGAAGTGATAAGGTCACATAGTGATCGGTGGCACAGCCACATTATTCGTAAGGTCACATGGTGATCGGTGGCTCTGCCATATTATTTATTAAGGTCACATAGTGATCGGTGGCGCTGCCACATTGTTCATAAGGTCACATGGTGATCGGTGGCTTTACCACAGTTGTTTTAAGGTCACATAGTGATCGGTGGCTCTGCCACATTTTCTGACAGCATGACTATCAAGATGGTGTGTAGCGGATGGAGGGTTAATTGTAGAAATCCCCATGGTGTGATGGTTGGTACGGGTTGGTGTGTAGAAGATGGAAAATTAGGTTGGGCTGGGTTTGCATCGCATTGCATACATTATCTACTGTGACATATGATATAGGTTAAGGCTCAACCGAGGCTATTTTAGGCTTAGGCCCAATTGCCACCATTACTGTAATAGGCTTTGGCCCAGATTGTTATGATGCATGTTCTTACCGACGAGGGTTGTACACACTGAGTTTTTGTAAACTCACCCCCTCTTTTTATTAAATGTTTCAGGTGATTCCCAGCGATTGAGGATTAGGAGCCGTGGAGGACTCGGGGTGGCTATACATCGGAGATACTACTCGTGAACTTTAGTAATTTTAATTTTTTCCTTTTCTTTTATAGTCTTAGTATTACTATAAGTTTATTTTGATTTGGGACTTTTGTTATGTAATAAGGCCTTTCAAAACTGTACTTTGGTTTTTATTAGTTACTGTTTATATCAAATTCGACACCACGGCAGTTTAAATATTAAGGTAAAAGTGGAGTTTCATTAATCTACACATCAATGTTTCCAAAACACCGCAGTAATAAGAAAAAAAGTTTTCTTTCAAATCTCCGATTTTTCTTAAGTATAACTAAGGCTTGATTTTACTTCACCATGTGACATACCAGATTTGGTCGTAACGTATAGGCCGGGTTTGGGGTGTTACAATAGTACAACTTCTGCTCGTTAAACTGGATGATGCCCTGTTGAAGACCACGATACATTTCTGGAATCCCACTTATAGGCATTTTATGTTCAACGAAGTGGGTATGGTACCAACTATTGATGAATATCCTACCTTTCTCTACTATGACTTTAGAGTTCCGCTCAGAATATATTGGAAGCAAAACGTTGACTTCTGAGGACCCTTAGCCGATCAGATGGGATTACCTGTAGATACGGTGAAAGTAAGATCAAAACATAAAAATGGTCCCTGCATCTCCTGTTCTGACATTAGGGATGCTATGGGAAAGGCCAGTAGTGATAGACATTTGGCACTATTCGCGTTTTCCGTATACGAGTTGATTTTGTTCCCAAAAGCTCTAGGATATGAAACTGTGGAGCTAGCTGATTTTCTGTTTCAATTTGAACAAGAGGTGAGTCTTACTCTAGCAGTCTTACCTAAAACCATCATTTCACTCAATTTCATCATAAGGAAATGAGACAGGCATTTCTTAGGATGCGCACAGTTGTTGTTCATATGGATGAAAATCCATTTTAGGTGCCTCTATAAGTGCTTCCGTTAGATGTTTGTTCCTTTGACCAAGCCTATAGAGGAATTTCTAGAAAGTGAGTGTCCTCCAAATCAATCAATTGAAGAGTGGGTTCAGAACCTTAGTACATTGACATACCAAGAAATAGAATGGAGAGCTCCATGGATTATTCGGAGCACGGTACTCATCAGGTGCGATAGTCATTAGTGGGTTCCCTTAATTGGCATATGGGGAGTCAGTAGTTATTCCTCATTGATGGTTCAATACGAGTATGATCAATGTGTACCTGTTATAACTGGTTTACATAAGGTGGAAGCTTTGGTTCAGGACTTGGGATTTTGGAAGAAATTTGAAGAGATACGAATTAAGTGGGGTCAAACCTTAAGCCTGGAATCAGGAACCTCTTTCAACCATTCCCCCTCGAAAACGTATATCCAATGGCGCCGAAAAAGAAGCAAAATCTCTGTGTCAATACAATTTAAGGGAGAAATCAAGGTCTCAGATGACATAGCTAAGCTAACAGAAAAGATACGCGACTTAGAGATGTGTCTGAGGGGGAGAGATAAAAAGGTAAGATGGAACCGAGAGCAGCATCAGGCATATGTAAAGGAAAATGAGGAAGAAATCAGGAGACAACAATAGCAACACCAATCATGTAACAGCCCAATTTAGGGCCTAATCAGAATAGTGGTGCGAGGCCACGAATTCGAGGTAAATTTATGAGTTTTTAAGGTTTATGCCATGTTTGCATGCTAGTGTGAAAGTTTCATGAAGCAATTTTGTTGAATTGAGGTTGAATGGTCCCAAAAGGACTAAATTTTAAAAGTTACAAAATATGAATTTCTAGAAGCTTTTTGTATGAAATAGATTTAGAATATCAATCAGAAGTCCTTAAGTAGCAATTTGCCCAAATTATAAATTTTGGACACAATTGGGCATGAGTTAGTAAAATAGAAATTTTTAAAGAGAATGGTATTTTAGTCATTTGTCTAATAAATGATTAAAATAGGAAAAAGATGATAAAAATCTATTCATCTTCTTCCTCACATTGCTGAAAATTTGGAGACCCCATAGCTAGGATTCTTCATTTTTTTCAAGCTTGCTAGTAAGTTAATTTTAGCCCCGTTTTTTAATATTCTTCGCATTTTTGAAGTTCTCATATTATGAATTAGTAATATTTAGCTATAAAATGAGCTAGGATGCATGTTCAAAAATTTACCCATGAATGACATGCATGTTAAATGATGTTTTATGGAAGTTTATGAGAGTTTGATGTTAGATAAACATCTTTTTTCTAAGTGAATTTCATGAAAAATGATAGTATGAACTAATTTGTAATAGTTATGAAAATTGGTCATACGTACTAGAAATAGTGAGATTTGATGATTGTTATAGTAGAGAAAATGAATCAGCTAAGCATGAAGTTTATGAAAGTTGAATGAGGATCATTTTACGAGCCTTAGGGCAAAAGTGAAAATATGAGAAAGTTTAGGGGCAAATAGTAATTTTGCCAAAGTATGTGTTAAGGGCCAATTTGGTCAATATGATTATTAAATGAGTTGAATTATTATTATAGATCAAGAAAAATAAAGCCCGGATCGAAATCAAGGCAAGAACAAAGTCGAGGACTAAATTGCATATCTGCATACATTTTGTATATTGAGGTAAGTTTGTATGATTTCTAAGCTTTATGAAATTTATCATTGAATTGCTTATTATAATGTACATTATTATCATGGAATGTTTAATGTATGTTAAAAAGAAATCAATGAGATTAAGTATGAGCAAGTCCCGATCGAATATGAATTTCCCAAGATACTCGATCTACCACATGAGATAAAAAAGTCCGTATAAGACCAAGCCAAGGCATGGCATCAGCAATCAAGTAAGTTATCATGTAAGTCCAAGACAAGCTTGGCATTGAACAAGTTATTATGTAAGTCCAAGGTAAGCTTGGCATTGAATAAGTTATCATGTAAATCCAAGGCAAGCTTGGCATTAAAAAGTTATCAAGAGAAAGAAATCCCATGTAAGCCCGAGCCAAGGCATGGCATTGGTGAGAACAAGAAAGACTTCATATAAGTCCATGTCAAGACATAGCCTTGAAACGAAGATGAGATATTCCATGTAAGACCATATCTAGGATATGGCTTTGGCATCAAGACATGTGGGATGAGATTCAGTATCCTCGGTTATTCGCAAAGATTCATCGGGTAAATGAGTAAAGTTAGAATTAGATGACAAGAAAGATAAGTAAGCAAAGCTATTATCAAGTTGGAAATGAGTATTATTCATGTTATGAATAATGAAGGAAATATTACGATTATCATGTTAAAGTTTATTGATCAATGTGATCAAGTGACACAGGTAACTTATTTATCCCACGAGGATGAGACTAGTAAGTATCATGTGATCTGTAAGAATCAGTATGAGTAAGTAAGCTTTATAGCTGAAATATATGATACCATTGTTTATGTCAAATGATTTATATTAATCAAATATATTAATATGTGCATTATATGCAAACTTACTAAGCTAAATGCTTATGTCTTTTATTCTTTCTTTCTATGTAGTTCCGTAAAGCCAATCTAGTGGATCATTGTCATCGAAGTTCGGAGCACACTATCAATTGCAATTTTGGTATAGCCAAGTTATTTTACTAAGTATGGCATGTATAGGAAGCATTTCATTTTGAGAATATGTTCTAAGAAGAGCCAAAGTGTTGGCTAATAAGTTTATTATTCATTTGTATATGGTTAAGTGATTGGCCAAAATTAACTAAGTATGTATGTTTATGGAGATCAATGAAGTATGTAGTAATGTTTCTGAAAAATGTATTGAATTGAGCATGAGTTTGGTCTTGATTTCAGGGTGGCAATAGGCTTGGTAAATATCCTCTAAGTGCCCATACGGTTAGACACACGGGCGTGTGTCTAGGCCGTGCGTACCCTGCAGTTTAGTGTTTTAAGTTAGAATAGGCCACGGGCAAATCCCACGATCGTGTGTTTAGACCGTGAGTGATACACGATTAGAACATGTGCGTGTGCCCCAGACCGTATGGGTAAGTCAGTATATCAAGGTATAGCACACGGTTTACATCCACAGGCATGTCAAGGTCGTGTGTAATTAGTCAGTGTCGACCACCAGTGGAAGACACGGGCATGTATTAGGGGTACACGGGCCTGTCCTAAGTCACATGGGCGTGTGAACCCTCTTTTAAGGAAAAATTTTCATTTGAGTTCCAAAAGTTTCCAGATATGTGTTTCAGGCCTCGCAGGCCCGTGAAATGTATGATTAGACTAAGAAAGAGAAGTTTTTAATTCGAAACAAAATTTTATAGCCCGTAAGTACATGTTTTAAGTGAGTTCAAGCATGGTAAGGTCTCGTATCCAGACTTAGCATCGGACTCGGGTTTGAGGTGTTACATTTAGTGGTATCAGAGTTACGATTTAATCAGTTCTAGGACTAACGTAGCACAAGCACGAGTCTATCTATTTATGCCATACATAAGAATGTTTTTATAATGATAGTGTGACGACTCTTGACAACTTAAATTATGTTTATACATATAGTAAATGGATCCCAAAAGAGTTTAGGTGGATGATGTAAAAAGTAACACGCCGACTCCTACTGAAGGGATGGTGCCAAATGAGAATGAGAATAGACCCACTAAGGTAAGTCAAGAAGGAGGAAAAGAGGCTAGAGAAGCCTTCCTCCGTATGATGAATACGTGGTACATGAAATTTATTCGTACAAACCCGAATGTACAACCCCCTCCACCCCCGCCTGTTCCACAACCTATCCCCGTAGTCCCTCAAGTAGTGAGGTGGTAAGAGGAGACAAACCTCCAATTGAAAGGATCAGGGAACATGGGGCAGAAGAATTCTAGGTTAGAAAAGATGATGATCCAAAAAAGGCTGAGTTTTGGATAGAAAATACTATCAGGGTATTTATTGAGTTGTCATGCACACCTGAGGAATGTATAAAATGTGTAGTTTCTCTTTTAAGAGATGCTACTTATCAATGGTGGAATACCCTTGTGTCGGTAGTACCGAGGGAAAAGGTCACTTGGGAATTTTTCCATTAAGAGTTTAAGAAAAAGTATATCAGTCAAGGATTCGTGGACCAGAAAAGGAAGGAATTCCTAGAACTGAAACAAGGTAAGATGTCAGTGACTGATTATGAGCGAGAGTTTGTGTGACTCAGCAAATACGCTCGATAATGCATGTCCACTAAAGCCATCATGAGTAAGAGGTTTGAAGATGGACTAAATGATGATATCAAGTTATCTATTGCTATCTTCGAACTAAAAGAATTTGTGGTGTTAGTGGAAAGGGCTTGTAATGTCAAGAATTAATAAAGAGAAGAGAAAATATGAAATGGAGTCTCGTGGATCAGAGAAAGAGACAAGGAATAAGTCATTCCAATCTTGATCTAAGAAGTCAAGAGATTTCCCTACCCGATCGGCTACTTCCACTGGGTTTTCAAAGAAAGACAAGAATAAGCAGGATTCAGGGAATAAAGCACAGACTACTTCATTTGCTAGTGTGGGGAACGTTCGATCTGATAAACCTAAATGCCCATAGTGTGGCAGACACTATCTCGGTGAATATCGAGCGCATGAAAAAGCTTGTTTCAAATGTGTTTCCTATGATCACTTTACAAAAGATTGTCCTGAGATGACGAAAGAAGAGAGAATCAGAACCCGAGATCTGGGGGTATGGTCAAAGGCAGACCGCAAAGAAACCTGGGGAGTGGAGCAAGTGGAAGAGGTAACCCTAGAAAGCAGGTTGTGAGACTTGAGGGAAGGGCAAGTGGGGCATATTCTCCTAATGATATTACAGGTGCCTTTTCTCTTTGTGATATCAAAGTTATTGCTTTAATAGATCCTGGATCTACACACTCTTTTATTTGTATAAAACTAGTATCCAGTATGAATATGCCTATAGAGTCTACAGAATTTGTGATTAAAGCGTCTAATCCTTTAGGCAAAAGTGTTTTAGTTGATAAAGTATGTAAAGACTGCCTATTGATGATTAGCAGTCATTATTTTAAAGCGCACCTTATGTTGTTACCATTTGATGAGTTTGACATCATTCTTGGTATGGACTGGTTGACCACCCATGATGTAATAGTTAATTGTGGGAAGAAATACATTGAGATGAAATGTGAGAATGGAGACACTCTTCATATAGAATCTGATGAATAAAATAGGTCGCCAGTAGTGATTTCTCATATGATGGCACAGAGATACTTAAGAAAAGAGTATGAAGCATATATGGTCTTTTTGATGAATGATAAAGAAATAGAGCTAAAGATTGAGTCAGTACCGATAGTATATGAGTACGTGGATATTTTTCCCGAGCAATTACCAGGGCTACCACCAGTTAGGGAGGTTGAGTTAAATATTGAGCTAGCTCCCGGTACTGTAACGATATCTATTACTCCTTACAGAATGGCTCCAACAGAGTTGAAAGAGCTGAAGATATAGTTACAAGAGTTGACAGATAAAGGCTTTGCTAGGTCGAGTTGTTCTTCCTGGGGTGCTCCAGTTTTATTTGTGAAAAAGAAAGATGGCACCATGAGATTGTGCATAGATTATCGTCAACTTAATAAAGTGACAGTGAAGAACAAGTACCCATTACCTAGGATCGATGATTTGTTCGAACAATTGAAAGGAGCTAATGTGTTCTCCAAAATAGACTTGAGAGGTATTATCAGTTAAGAGTAAAGGATTTAGATGTGTCCAAGACAGCTTTTCGAACAATATATGGGCATTATGAATTCTTAGTCATGCCCTTTGGTTTGACCAATGCTCCTGTGGTATTCATAGACTTAATGAATCGTATCTTTACACCTCACCTCGACAAGTTTGTAGTCATTTTCATTGACGACATGTTGATTTGTTCCCGGGATGAGAATGAGCATGTTGAGCACCTACGGACAGTTTTGTAGATTCAATGAGAAAATCAGTTGTATGCCAAGTTCAGTAAAATCGAATTTTGGCTCATCAAGTAGGATTTTTGGGACATATTGTCTCGGGAGATGGAGTTCGAGTAGATCCAAGCAAGATTTCGGCTATAATGGACTAGAAACCACCAAGTAACATCTCTGATATTAGGAGTTTCTTTGGCCTAGCCGGCTATTACCGACGATTTGTCAAGAGGTTTTCTATGATCGCAACCCTGATGACTAAATTGTTACAGAAAAATGTGAAGTTTGAGTGGACAGAAAGATGCCAACAAAGTTTTGAGAAATTGAAAGCAATGTTGACAGAAGCTCTAGTTTTAGTACAACCTGAGACAAGGAAAGAATTTGGGATTTATAGTGATGCATCCTTAAATAGATTAGGCTGTGTGCTTATGCAAGAAGGCAAGGTTATTACTTACTCCTCAAGATAGTTGAAGCCTCATGAGAATAATTATCCGACGCATGATCTAGAGCTGGCTGCCATAGTCTTCACCTTGAAGATTTGGAGACTTCATTTATATGGTGAAAGATGTCAAATTTTTACTGATCCCAAAAGTCTGAAGTACTTGATGACGCAGAAAGAGTTGAACTTAAGGCAACAGAGATGGTTAGAGTTGATAAAGGACTATGAATTGGTCATTGACTATCATCCAGGAGAGGCGAATGTGGCCGCCGATGCATTGAGAAGGAAGCCCTCTTTTGCATTAAGGGTAATGAATTCACGGATGACCTTATCTAACGATGGCTCTATTCTAGCTGAATTAAAAGCTAGACCAATGTTCCTTCAAGAGATCACTGAAGCTCAACAAGAAGATAAAGAGTTGCAACCCAAGAGAACTCAGTGCGAGTCAGATGTTGAATCCGACTTTCAGATTAATTTTGATGGATCTTGATGTTTAAAGATAAAGTTTGTGTACTGAGAAAAGAGGAGCTTATTTAGAGATTTTGTATGAGCCACATAACAGATGTTTATCAGTTCATCGGGTAGTACCAAGATGTATGATGACTTGAAGCAATTGTATTGGTGGCCGAGAATGAAGAAAGATATTTTAGAATTCATTTCAATATGTTTGATTTGTCAACAAGTAAAGGCTGAACACCAAGTACCTTCGGGTTTGCTTCAACCAATTATGATACCCGAGTGGAAATGGGACCGTATCATTATGAATTATGTGACGGGATTGCCATTATCACCGAGAAAGAAAGATTCTATATGGGTTGTAGTTGATAGACTCACGAAGTCAGCTCATTTCCTACCTGTACGAGTTGACTACTCACTCGACAAACTCACAAACTTATATGTTTCTAAAATAGTAAGACTTCATGGAGTTCCTTTGTCAATCATATCGGATAGAGATCCGAGATTCACCTCTAGATTTTGGAAGAAGCTTCAAGAAGCCTTGGGTACAAAATTGAGTTTTAACACAGCTTTTCATCCTCAAACTGACGGTCAGTCGGAGAGGTTGATTCAGATACTTGAGGAGGTTGATTCAGATACTTTTGGATATGCTTCGATGTTGTGTTCTAGAATTCCAAGGCAGTTGGGAAAAGTTTCTCCCATTGGTAGAATTTGCCTACAATAGTAGCTTTTAGTCGAGCTTAAAGATGGCGCCTTATGAGGCTCTATATGGGTGTAAATGCAGAACGCCTTTATATTGGACTGAACTCAAAGAAAACTAATTCACGGTGTTGATTTGGTTAGAGAAGCTAAAGAGAAAGTGAAATTGATACGAGAATGTTTAAAAGATGCATCAGACAGACAGAAATCTTATTCGGACCTAAAGAGAAGAGACATAGAGTATCAAGTCGGGGATAAAGTTTTCTTGAAAGTGTCACCTTGGAGAAAAGTTCTCAGATTTGGCCGGAAAGGCAAGTTAAGTCCACATTTTATTGGACCGTTTGAGATTACTGGGAAAGTTGGGCCAGTAGCTTACAGATTGGCTTTACCATCAGGTTAGAAAATATACATGATGTGTTTCACGTGTCAATGTTGAGACGCTATCGATCAGATCCTTCACATGTAATTACCCCGTCAGAGATAGAGATTCATCCCGACATGACTTATGGTGAAGAACCAATCAAGATTTTAGCTCGAGAAGTCAAGCAAATAAGAAATAAAAGTATTTCTCTAGTGAAAGTATTGTGGCAAAGACATGGGATAGAGGAAACTACATAGGAACCAAGAAAGAGCATGAGAAATCAGTACCCAAACTTATTTGCCGGTAAGATTTTCGAGGACGAAAATCCCTAAAGGGGGAGAAGTGTAACAGCCCAATTTAGGGCCTAGTCAGAATAGTTGTGCGAGGCCATGAATACGAGGTGAATTTATGAGTTTTTAAGGTTTGTGCCATGTTTGCATGCTAGTGTGAAAGTTTCATGAAGAAATTTTGTTGAATTGAGGTTGAATGGTCCAAAAGGACTAAATTGCAAAAGTTGCAAAATATGAATCTCTAGAAGCTTTTTGTATGAAATAGCTTTAGAATATCAATTAGAAGTCCTTAAGTAGCAATTTGCCCAAATTATAAATTTTGGACAAAATTGGACATGAGTTAGTAAAATAGAAATTTTTAAAGAGAAGAGTATTTTAGTCATCTATCTAATAAATGATTAAAATAGGAAAAAGGTAATAAAAATCTATTCATCTGCTTCCTCACATTGCCGAAAATTTGGAGACTCCATAGCTAGGGTTCTTCATTTTTTTTCAAGCTTGCTAGTAAGTTCATTTTAGCCCCATTTTTAATAGTCCTCGTATTTTTTAAGTTCTCGTATTATGAATTACCTATTTTTAGCTATAAAATGAGTTAGGATGTATGTTCAAAAATTTACCCATGAATGACATGCATGTTAAATGATGTTTTATGGAAGTTTATGAGAGTTTGATGTTAGATAAACATCTTTTTCTAAGTGAATTTCATGAAAAATGATAGTATGGACTAATTTGTAATAGTTATGAAAATTGGTCATACATACTAGAAATAGTGAGAATTGAGGATTGCTATAGTAGAGAAAATGAATCAGCTAAGCATGAACTTTATGAAAGTTGAATGAGAATCATTTTACGAGCCTTGTGGCAAAAGTACAGATAATAATTTTGCCAAAGTATGTGTTAAGGGTCAATTTAGTTAATGTGATTATTAAATGAGTTGAATTGTTATTATAGATCAAGAAAAACGAAGCCCGGAGCAAAAGCGAGGCAAGAACAAAGTTGAGGACTAAATTGCTTATCTACATACATTTTGTATATTGAGGTAAGTTTGTATGATTTCTAAGCTTTATGAATTTTATCATTGAATTGCTTAGTATAATGTACATTATTATCATGGAATATTTAATGTTATCTTAAACAAAGAAATCAATGAGATAAAGTATGAGCAAGTCCCGATTGAAGAAGAATTTCCGGATACTCGATCTATCGCATGAGATAAGAAAGTCCGTATAAGACCAAGCAAAGGCATGGCATCGGCAATCAAGTAAGTTATCATGTAAGTCCAAGGCAAGCTTGGAATTGAACAAGTTATCGTGTAAGTCCAAGGCAAGCTTGTAACACCCCATACCCGAAACCCTTGCCGGAATCGAGTACATGGCATTACTAGACTTGACTATTATCTCGGGGCATGAAAATTTAAAGCTGTCCAACTACGTCATACTGACCAAATCGACCATAACTCGAGTTACAAAACTCGAAATTTAGATCCGTAAATTTTCCTTGCAACTATACTCATATAACTTTTCACCATAATTTTTCCAGAATTTTTCATGTGGCCAATTAGTACAGTTTATTCATCAAAATTACCCTTATTACACTGCTTGACAATTCTGACCTGTCTCTACAAACATACAGTTATCTCATTGCAAAATTTCCTATAATGTTCTTGTTTATACCAATGAAAAATAGACTCATTAAGGGTTCTACACATCTAAACCATGCTTCTTAATTATTTTTGTACAATTTTTGACAATATTTCCAAAACAGAACAGGGACTCACGAATTCATTCAGGACAAGTCTCACTAAAACTTAAATATCTCA
The DNA here is from genome assembly GCA_025506655.1 of Gossypium rotundifolium. Lineage (NCBI taxonomy): Eukaryota > Viridiplantae > Streptophyta > Magnoliopsida > Malvales > Malvaceae > Gossypium > Gossypium rotundifolium. Next base: position 118,918,169 of record CP106734.1, on the reverse strand, counting down.
TTATATATAATTCCTTTGCCTAACTTGTTTCTTTCATATCAAAATAGACATAATAAAATTTAATTCTATGTCTTATTCGCTTTCTAATTCAATTTCTCCTATTTTTGGTGATTTTTCAAAATCACATCACTGCTGTAACTAAAAACTGTTTCACAACAAAAATAGTCATGAAACATATTCTTTACATATCATTTAGCAACCAAGCTTATATAGCCAATACTCAATCAAATACATATCCATCATTTTACCTCATTATCATGCCAAATTATACCATTTCTCCTTCTTAAAATACGTACACAAAATCAATCACTTAACTACATATTCGGTCTTCCAAGATAGTCTCAATACATAACATATACTATACCATATACTCAATAATAAGAATCTAATACTTTGTCAATCATGAATCCAACATTATCAATGTATATACCATATATTAAGCTCATCAACATGAACCAATTAATAAGACTTTCCTATCATAATCTAACATGCACAAATAATAATACCACTCTCACACATGATTAAACCATAATCAAGCATAAATAATAGTTCATGGCATGATCAAACAATATCATCAAAACACGAAACAAGTTATCTCAAAATAGTTAGCCATTTTCGCATGGCTAGCATATTTACACTATTACAAAACATTAGTTATATGGTTCAATCTAGCCTATACATGCCCTTTTAAATAACAAACCAAGTTTTCAATACCCAAAAGAAAGTAGATAGTGTGGTTGACTTCACGGATGATCCTTCGAGCACAGTAGTTCAATTCAAGATCTATAAAACAAAGGTAGACAAAAACACACACAAGAAGCTTACTAGCTTAGTAAGTCCCAAGCTCAAAATGATACTACATTCAATTACTTAATCATTTAAATCATTTATCTCAACCATGTTAACATATTAAAATTTCTTACACCTTTAGCACTACTATTAGGAAACCAAATATTCATTATAGCACATTCAAGCTCAAACTCACCACATAATACTTGTGTACATCAATCGTAATCTCAATATACATATCACTTGTACTCATGGCATTGAATAAACTCTAGCAACATTAAAACATATCAAACCTTACTTACTTATCTCGAGCCTTTACTAAGCACATTAGTTACGATTTACCTTGAACCACAATTTGGTTTCTCTTTGGTAAAACACATCACGGCATAAAGCCCGCTAGGCATTAAAGCCCGAAATCAAACACCGCACAAGGCACCTAGGCACGAAGCCCGAATATGTCACCAAGACTAAGCTCGCTAGGCACGAAGCCTGAATATGTCACCGGTAAGAAGCACCTAGGCACGAAGCCCTAATATGTCATTACCAACTTATACACCTTACAGTAATGCTGCCCAAAATAGCATAAAACACACATTATTCAAGTCACTTTAACATGCCAACTCGTTTAGAGATATAACAACATTTCATTTCAAATTCACTATCACTTATATAAAATTTCAACCAATCCGATAGCAATACTTTCACATTCGCTAACATAAGAGTTTATAGAAAACTTTATTTAATAACATCATTTAGTACATTCATAATAATTCGATAATCTATACTTGCTTAAGGACTTACCTCGATTGTCGATAGTCCGTGCGAATCCGCTTATTCGAGAACCTTCGACTTTCCCCTGCCTAATTAGTTTTTCTTTGCTCTTGATCTAAAACACATTAAAGTTTAGCTCAATCAACCACAATTCATCTCAATTTAGTCCCTAAGCACATAAATGGGCAAATTACTATTTTACCCCTAGAATTTCACAACTTTGCAATTTAGTCCTATTTGCATAACACACAAAATACACCAAATTAGCCAAAACTATGCAAGGGCCGAATGTTCCTAGGGACCTTACAAGTCCTCACATTTCATTTATTTTGCAAATAGGCCCCTCTAAAAATTTATTTTTACATTTTAGCCCTAAAACTCAATTTCATCAAAACTTCCAACACATAACATACTAATTTTAACCTAACTATCATCTAAAATCATCAAATAACAAAAACCACATGAACACAACAATGGCCAAACATCAAGCATACTTAGATTCAAAAATTACAACATGGGTTGGCTACGGTTCAAGCAACGATCTCAAAACGTAAAAATTACTAAAACCAAATCGAACTAACCTTGAAATCAAGCCTCAAATTGCCAAATTTGAAGAAGAAAAATCCTTTTATCTTTCTCAACTTTCGCCTTAAGAGAATGGATGATATCATGGCTTTATTTTATGTTATTATAACATATAATAAAGAAATTTATTAATTTACTTATATAACCTTTAATATAAAATAAAACCAATATATATATATACTATGGATATTTTTGTCAAAAGCCACCCACTAACTTTAAAAATGGGTTATTTACCCATTTAATGCTTCATATTAAGAAGCCATGCTCAAATAGGCACTTTACACTCTAGTATGCCACTTTTACATTTTACGCGATTAAGTCCTTTTTGTCTAATTCGATACACAAACGATAAAATTTTTCTACAAAACTTTCACACACATCAATTCACATATAATAAGCACTAAATATAATATTTAAATATTTCTCGAGTTCGAATTCGTGGTCCCGAAACCACCGTTCCGATTAGGGTCGATTCGGTTCATTACAACTCTCCCTTAAGGATTTTCGTCCCGAAAATCTTACCGTTAAACAATGTCGGATATTATTGCCTCGTTGAATCCTCGTGCTCCCACGTTGCCTCTTCAACTCCATGTCGATTCCATAACACCTTCACTAAGGAAATCTTTTTGTTTCTTAGCTCTTTCATTTCCCGAGCTAGAATACGGATCGGCTTTTCCTCATACGTTATATCAGACCGTATCTCAATCTCAGACGGAGCAATCACATGTGACGGATCGATCCAGATCTCAGAGCATAGAAACATGAAATACATCGTATCTTTTCTAATTCAGAGGGTAGCTTCAATTTATAAGCAACAGGCCCAACACGTTCAATGATTTCATACGGTCCAATGAACCTCGGGCTCAACTTGCCTTTCCGGCCAAAACGGAGCACTTTCTTCCATGGTGAAACCTTTAAAAGACTCGATCTCGATCCGAATTCAATATCTTTACGCTTCAAATCAAGATAGGACTTTTGTCGATCCGACGCAGCTTTCAAATTATCTCCGATTATGGCCACTTTACATTTAGTCTCTTTAATCAAATCAACCCTGTATCTTATTTTCACCGAGCTCACCCAAAGATAATGGTGTTCGACATTTTACCAGTATAAGGCTTCATAAGGTGCCATTTTGATACTTGATTGAAAGCTATTATTATAAGCAAATTCAATCAAAGGTAGGTATCGTTCCCACGCACCTTCAAACTCGAGAATGCAACATCTCAACATGTCCTCAAGTATTTGAATAGTTCGCCGATCGACCAAATCTGCTTCATGGATGAAAGGTCAGACTAAATGTAGTTTAGTACCTAAAGCATCTTGCAACTTCTTCCAAAACCGCGATGTAAATCTCGGTCTCTCATCGACACAATGGAGCTCGGTACACCATGCAATCTTACAATTTATGATACATACAATTCAGCAAGTTTATCGAGTGAAAAATCAGCATTAACCAAGCACAAAATGAGCCGATTTAGTCGATCTATCAACTATCACCCATACGGCATCTTTCTTACTTGGTGTCATAGGAAGACCGGATACAAAATCCATTATAATTTTATCCCATTTCCACTCGGTATCATGATCTATCAAGCAACCTGTAAGGCACTTGATGCTCGGCTTTTACTTGTCGACAAATTAGGCACTTTGAAACAAATTCGATATATCTCGTTTCATACCGTGCCACCAATAGAACTGTTTCAAGTCGTTATACATTTTCGTGCTACCGGATGTATCGATAGTCGGCCACTATGAGCCTCACTCAAAATCATCTCAGATCAAATCGAGTTCTTTGGAACACACATTCGGCTTTTAAAATTCAAATATCATTTGCATCAATCAAAATCGACTCTGACCTTTTTCAAACCAATTAGTTTAGCAATCATATTCTTGTCAACTTTCTGCATCACAAATTTATTGGATAAACATCGGTCTTGCTCAGAACTTCACCTATGATCGAACCATCACTAGACATAGCCATCTGTGCATTCAATGCACGAAGAGCAAATAATGATTTCACTTAATGCATCCGCAACAACATTAGCTTTTCCCGGTGATAGTCAATCACCAATTCATAATCTTTCAACAATTCTAGCCACTGCGTTGTCTCAAATTCAGGTCTTTCGAGTCATTAGATACTTCGGACTTTTGTGATCCGAGTAAACATGACATTTCTCGCCAAATAAGTAATGACGCCAAATCTTCAAAGCAAAAACAATGGTCGCAAGCTCTAAGTCATGCGTCGGGTAATTTTTCTCGTCGGCTTCAATTGTCTTGAAGCGTAGGCTACAACTTTGCCTTCCTGCATCAAAATGCAGCCCAAACCATTTGAAGAAGCATCAGAGTACACAACAAATTCTTTACCCGATTCAGTTGAACAAATCTGAGCTTCATCAAAAGGGCTTTCAACCGATCAAAACTTTTCGACATTTTTCGACCATTCAAACCGGACATCTTTCTGCAAGAACTTTGTTAACGGGTAGCTATCATAGAAAAATCTTTCACAAATCGTCGATAGTAACCCGCAAGTCCCGTAAAACTTCAAATCTCTAAACATTTTTCATGGCTTCCAATCAAGTATAGCCGAGATTTTGTTCGGATCAACTCGAATGCCCGATGTCAAACCACATGTCCCAAAAAGTGACCTCTTTCATCCGAACTCACACTTACTAAACTTCGATACAAATGATGATCTCGCAAAGTTTGTAGCACTAACCTCAAATGTTCAGCGTGTTTAATTTCATCTTTGGAGTAGATCAATATGTCATCAATAAACACCACCACAAATCGATCCAAAACGCCTAAAAACCCGATTCATCAAATCCATAAAATAGCAGGTGCATTAGTAAGCCCAAAAGGCATTACCAAAAACTCAAAATGTCCGTACCTCGTCCAAATGCGTCTTTGGCACATCTCAGTCTCTCGACTCAGAATCGATAATAACCCGATCTCAAATCTATCTTCGAAAATATGAAGCCCTTTCAACCGATCAAACAAATCATCAATCCGAGGTAACGGTACTTATTCTTTATAGTCACCTTATCTAGTTGCCGAAATCAATACACATTCGCATCGTTCCATCTTTCTTTCTCACAAAAGAACTGGTGCACCCAAGGAGAGAAACTTGATCATGCAAAGCCTCTATCTCGTTAACTCTTGCAACTGCTTTCACTCTTTTAGCTCAGTAGGTGCCATCCGATATGGAGCTATTGAGATCGGAGTCGTTCCTGGAGCTAATTCAATGCCAAACTCAATCTCTCGTATAGGGGGTAAACCCGGTAGTTCTTCAGGAAACACATCTGAGTATTCACATACAATCGGTACAGATTCAATCTGTTTCTCAGACACTTTATTATCCAGCACATAAGCCAAATAAGCTTCACACCCTTTTCTCACATACTTTTGAGCTAACATCGATGATATAACTGTAGGAAACCCACCTGAATCACTGGATTCGATTCTAATGATCTCACCATTCTGGTGTCTCAAATCGATAAGCTTTCTTTTGCAATTCACCACTGCATCATGCGAAGTTAACCAGTCCATTCCCAGAATTATATCAAACTCATCGAAAGGCAACAAGATTAAATCAATCGGGAAACAAAATCTCGAATCATCAATGGGCAACTTTTACACACTTTATTAACAAACACACATCTACCCAAAGGGTTGGATACCCGAATCACAAACTCGAGAGACTCAATGGCGAGTCTTCATCAATACCGTAGTTTCACATACATATGAATGGGTCGAACCAGATCAATCAATGCAATCACAAGAGTATCATAAAGGGTGAAAGTACCAAGAATGACATCCGGAGAAGCAAGATCCTCTCTAGCTCGAGTAACATAAGCTCTTGCTGGAGCTCTAGCCTCCGATCGATCTGTTGTGTTCTTTGTCCCTCTCTGACTACCACCTACATTGCCAGAATGTCTGGGTGGTCTACCCTGCATCGATGCACTACTCGGTCTAGAGTTCTCGGTCTGATTTGGCTCAGCTAACATCGAGCACTCTCGAATAAAATGGTCTGAGGATCCACATTTAAAGCAAGACCGGTCACGAACTCTACAACTCCTGTGATGCCATTTTCCACAATGTTTGCATTCAACTCGATTACGTGGGACGTTACCAACACTAGCCATCGAGGTAGCTCGGAGCCCACCGGAGGTCGATCACGCCTAAATGAATCAAGTAGCTTTGTGTCGATCAAGTCATCTCTAAACTTCTTAGATGTGGAATGGAAATTTTTACCCGACGATCTTTTACGGTGTCTCTAGCTTCGTCTCACCTTTCTTTTCTCTTTCCCAAGCTCTTCAGCTTTGCAAGCTCGCTCGACTAGTGTCACAAATTCTTTGATCTCAAGAATGCCAACTAGCAACTTCAAATCTTCATTCAAACCGTCTTCAAACCTTTTGCACATAATGGCTTCAGTTGATACACACTCCCGAGCATATCGGCTCAATCGGACAAATTTTCGCTCATATTCCGTCACGGTCATTTGCCCCTGTTTTAATTCAAGGAATTCTTTACGTTTCTGGTCAATGAACCTCTAGCTAATATATTTCTTGCGGAACTCATTCTGAAAGAAATCCCATGTCACTTTTTCTTTTGGAACCACTGATACTAGTGTATTCCACTAGTGATAGGCGTGGTCCCGAGCAAGGATATAGCACATTTCAAACATTCGTGCGAGTGCAGGATAACTCATCAAGTACCGAATAGTGTTATCAAGCCACAATTCATTCGCTCGCATTATCATTATCATTGGCTTTAAATTCTTCGCCCCAAATTTCCTAATTTTATCAACAGAGGCCTACTAGATCTCATTGGATCTATCATCGAAGTCTTGAAGGTACCGGAGTTGGATTATTCGAGGTGGAGGTTGTTGTACCGTTGGATTATTCTCAACAAACTGGGTAAACCATTCATTCATCATTTGGTAGAAGGCTTGTTTAGCCTCTCCTCGTGGTTACCCGTAAATGGTTGAGAGTCTAGTGGCACTGATCCATGTGCGAGACCAGCGCGACACTCTCCACATCATCGGCTACTGCTCTATCGGGATCGAATCCATTTACTATATAAAATACAATCGAAATTGTCAGAAGTCACCACACTATCATATATACAATTTAAAGGCATGTATAGCTAGACTCTTACATACTACGGTAGTCCTAGAATCGAATAAACCGTAGCTCTGATACCAATAAATGTAACACCCATACACGAAACCCTTGCCGAATCGAGTACATGGCATTACTAGACTTGACTATTATCTCGGGCATGAAAATTTAAAGCTGTCCAACTACGTCATACTGACCAAATCGACCATAACTCGAGTTAAAAACTCGAAATTTAGATCCGTAAATTTTCCTTGCAACTAGACTCATATAACTTTTCACCATAATTTTTCCAGAATTTTTCATGTGGCCAATTAGTACAGTTTATTCATCAAAATTACCCTTATTACACTGCTTGACAATTCTGACCTGTCTCTACAAACATACAGTTATCTCATTGCAAAAATTTCCTATAATGTTCTTGTTTATACCAATGAAAAATAGACTCATTAAGGGTTCTACACATCTAAACCATGCTTCTTAATTATTTTTGTACAATTTTTGACAATATTTCCAAAACAGAACAGGGACTCACGAATTCATTCAGGACAAGTCTCACTAAAACTTAAATATCTCATTATATATAATTCCTTTGCCTAACTTGTTTCTTTCATATCAAAATAGACATAATAAAATTTAATTCTATGTCTTATTCTTTCTAATTCAATTTCTCCTATTTTTGGTGATTTTCAAAATCACATCACTGCTGTAACTAAAACTGTTTCACAACAAAAATAGTCATGAAACATATTCTTTACATATCATTTAGCAACCAAGCTTATATAGCCAATACTCAATCAAATACATATCCATCATTTTACCTCATTATCATGCCAAATTATACCATTTCTCCTTCTTAAAATACATACACAAAATCAATCACTTAACTACATATTCGGTCTTCCAAGATAGTCTCAATACATAACATATACTATACCATATACTCAATAATAAGAATCTAATACTTTGCCGAATCATGAATCCAACATTATCAATGTATATACCATATATTAAGCTCATCAACATGAACCAATTAATAAGACTTTCCTATCATAATCTAACATGCACAAATAATAATACCACTCTCACACATGATTAAACCATAATCAAGCATAAATAATAGTTCATGGCATGATCAAACAATATCATCAAAACACGAAACAAGTTATCTCAAAATAGTTAGCCATTTTCGTATGGCTAGCATATTTACACTATTACAAAACATTAGTTATATGGTTCAATCTAGCCTATACATGCCCTTTTTAAATAACAAACCAAGTTTTCAATACCCAAAAGAAAGTAGATAGTGTGGTTGACTTCATGGATGATCCTTCGAGCCTATAGTTCAATTCAAGATCTATAAAACAAAGGTAGACAAAAACACACACACAGTAAGCTTACTAGCTTAGTAAGTCCCAAGCTCAAAATGATACTACATTCAATTACTTAATCATTTAAATCATTTATCTCAACCATGTTAACATATTAAAATTTCTTACACCTTTAGCACTACTATTAGGAAACCAAATATTCATTATAGCACATTCAAGCTCAAACTCACCACATAATACTTGTGTACATCAATCGTAATCTCAATATACATATCATTGTACTCATGGCATTGAATAAACTCTAGCAACATTAAAACATATCAAACCTTACTTACTTATCTGAGCCTTTACAAAGCACATTAGTTACGATTTACCTTGAACCACAATTTGGTTTCTCCTTGGTAAAACACATCACCGGCATAAAGCCTGCTAGGCATTAAAGCCCGAAATCAAACACCGGCACAAGGCCTGCTAGGCACGAAGCCCGAATATGTCACCAAGACTAAGCTCGCTAGGCACGAAGCCCGAATATGTCACCGGCGAGAAGTTCGCTAGGCACGAAGCCCGAATATGTCATTACCAACTTATACACCTTACAGAATGCTGCCCAAAATAGCATAAAACACACATTATTCAAGTCACTTTAACATGCCAACTCGTTTAGAGATATAACAACATTTCATTTCAAATTCACTATCACTTATATAAAATTTCAACCAATCCCATAGCAATACTTTCACATTCGCTAACATAAGAGTTTATAGAAAACTTTATTTAATAACATCATTTAGTACATTCATAATAATTCGATAATCTATACTTGCTTAAGGACTTACCTCGGTTGTCGATAGTCCGTATGAATCGCTATTCGAGAACCTTCGACTTTCCCTGGCCTAATTCCGCTTTTCTTTGCTCTTGATCTAAAACACATTAAAGTTTAGCTCAATCAACCACAATTCATCTCAATTTAGTCCCTAAGCACATAAATGGGCAAATTACTATTTTACCCTAGAATTTCACAACTTTGCAATTTAGTCCTATTTGCATAACACACAAAATACACCAAATTAGCCAAAACTATGCAAGGGCGAATGTTCCTAGGGACCTTACAAGTCCTCACATTTCATTTATTTTGCAAATAGGCCCTCTAAAAATTTATTTTTACATTTTAGCCCTAAAAACTCAATTTCATCAAAACTTCCAACACATAACATACTAATTTTAACCTAACTATCATCTAAAATCATCAAATAACAAAAACCACATGAACACAACAATGGCCAAACATCAAGCATACTTAGATTCAAAATTACAACATGGGTCGGCTACGGTTCAAGCAACGATCTCAAAACGTAAAAATTACTAAAACCAAATCGAACTAACCTTGAAATCAAGCCTCAAATTGCAAAATTTGAAGAACAAAAATCCCTTTTTATCTTTCTCAACTTTAGGCCTTAAGAGAATGGATGATATCATGGCTTTATTTTATGTTATTATAACATATAATAAAGAAATTTATTAATTTACTTATATAACCTTTAATATAAAATAAAACCAATATATATACTATGGATATTTTTGTCAAAAGCCACCCACTAACTTTAAAAATGGGTTATTTACCCATTTAATGCTTCATATTAAGAAGCCATGCTCAAATAGGCACTTTACACTCTAGTATGCCACTTTTACATTTTACGCGATTAAGTCCTTTTTGTCTAATTCGATACTCAAACGATAAAATTTTTCTACAAAACTTTCACACACATAAATTCACATATAATAAGCACTAAATATAATATTTAAATATTTCTCGGGTTCAGATTCGTGGTCCCGAAACCACCGTTCCGATTAGGGTCAGATTCGGTCTGTTACAAAGCTTGGCATTGAACAAGTTATCATGTAAGTCCAAGGCAAGCTTGGCATTGAACAAGTTATCATGTAAGTCCAAGTAAAGCTTGGCATTGAACAAGTTATCATGTAAGTACAAGGCAAGCTTTGCATTGAAAAGTTATCAAGAGAAAGAAATCCCATGTAAGCCCAAGCCAAGGCATGGCATTGGTGAGAACAAGAAAGACTTCATATAAGTCCATGTCAAGACATGGCCTTGAAACCAAGATGAGATATTCCATGTAAGAACATATCTAGGATATGGCTTTGGCATCAAGATATGTGGGATAAGATTTAGTATCCTCGATTATTCGTAGAAATTCATCGGACAAATGAGAAAAGTTAAAATTAGATGACAAGAAAGATAAGTAAGCAAGGGTATTATCTAGTTGGAAATGAGTATTATTAAAGTTATGAATGATGAAGGAAAGATTATGATTATCATGTTAAAGTGTACTAATCAATGTGATGAAGTGACACAGGTACCTTATTTATCCCAAGGGGATGAGACTAGTAAGTATCATGTGATATATAAGAATCAGTATGAGTAAGTAAGCTTTATAGCTGAAATCTTTGATGCCATTGTTTATGTCAAATGATTTATATTAATAAAGTATATTGCTATGTGCATTATATGCAAACTTGCTAAGCTAAATGCTTATGTCTTTTATTCTTTCTTTCTATGTAGTTCCGCAAAGCCAATCTAGTGGATCATCATCATCAGAGTTCGGAGCACACTATCACTTGCTATTTTGGTATAGCCAAGTTATTTTACTAAGCATGGCATGCATAGGAAGCATTTCATTTTGAGAATATGTTCTAAGAAGAGCCAAAGTGTTGGCTAATAAGTTTATTATTCTTTTGTATATGGCTAAGGGATTGGCCAAAATTAACTAAGTATGTATGTTTATGGAGATCAATGAAGTATGTAGTAATGTTTATGAAAAATGTATTGAATTGAGCATAAGTTTGGTTTTGATTTCAGGGTGGCAATAGGCTTGGTAAATAGCCTCTAAGTTCCTACACGGTTAGACACACGGGCGTGTGTCTAGGCCATGCGTACCCTACACTTTAGTGTTTTAAGTTAGAATAGGCCACGGGCAAATCCCACGGTCGTGTGTTTAGACCCTGTGTGATACACGGTTAGAACATAGGCGTGTGCCCCAGACCATGTGGGTAAGTCAGTATATCAAGGTATAGCACACGGTTTACATCCACGGGTGTGCCAAGGCTGTGTGTAATTAGTCAGTGTCGACCATGGGTTGAAGACACAGGCATGTGTTATGGGTACACGGGCATGTCCTAAGTCACATGGACGTGTGACCCCTGTTTTAGAGAAAAGTTTTCACTTGAGTTTCAGAAGTTTCCAGATATGTGTTTAAGGCCTCGTAGGCCCATGAAATGTATGATTAGACTAAGAAATAGAAGTTTTTAATTCAGAACAAAATTTTATAGCCCGTAAGTACATGTTTTATGTGAGTTCAAGCATGGTAATGTCTCGTATCCAGTCTTAGCATCGGACTCGGGTATGGGGTGTTACAGATCATACATGAAGCGAAGAGAGGAAAAATTAAGAATACAGTTAGAACGATGTCAATGAAAAAGATTTGACTTGTTCGCTCAGATTCAGAGGTTGGAGGTGGATTCGAGTCTGCAGGGTAATGAACTCTAAAAAGCGCAAAAATAAGAGCGAACTAGGAGGAGCAAAACAAAAAGGTCATGAAAGAATATACAGATCTTGTGGAGCATTTTATCACGGTGGAACAAATGACAGTAAGCCGACAAGAGGTGTTTGTAATAATGCATAGGGAATGTTAGGTTTTTGCTTAGTAAGTCGAAGACATATGTGAAGAGATTGACTAAATTAAAAAAGAATCTACCCCTTTTACGACTAGGAACGAGTCTACAATGAAACTTTTGGAGGTGGCTCAGGCATAATACCAAAAGTTCATCAAGTTCATGAAGAGGAAGAAGTAGAACGACAAATAGAGATTTGCCTTATGGCAATAGGATCAATTAGGATTTTCTTTAGCTGTGAATGAAAAATGAAAAACACTTTGTAAGCCGAACAGTTTTCAAACTTTTCATGATAGAAAATGTTTATATTCGAGTATTTTTACAACAATCTACCCTAATTTCAATCAATCATTCGTTCATTCATTCATTCATCCATTCATTCACTCATTCGATCATTTGTTTATTCAAAAAATTATTTGAAAAGAATATTTTTTATGACAATTCCAAAAATTTTCTAACTCTAGAAATAAATTTCATTTGAAAAGGAACCAAGGGTAGGTCACCGGTATGACACCCGCTCAAAAGCCAAGATGATGACGGAAGAAGAACTAGCATGCATGGACAAATTGGAGGAACAAATGGAAAAGATGATGGAAATGGTGACTATAATGGTCAAAGGCAAGACTAATGTAGGAGAAGGAATCAGTACTTTGGACAATCCAATCCCTCTTTACAGTGATACAGGGGTATATCGTGAAGATTTACTGCTTCAAGCACCAGGTGTGACCATTCAAAGCCCAAGAGTAAACAAGTTGCCTTCAAACGAGAAGCCGAGAAAAGTAGACAAGGGAAAGTCAATTATGGATGAAGAAGCTCATAAATTTAGCCTAATTAAGGAACATTTGAAATTCATTGAAGGATTAGACACCTTGGGATCTATAGAAGCAGAAGGCTTATGTCAGGTACCCGGTATGGACGTCTCACAAAAATTCAAAGTTCCTGACTTTGAAAAATTCAACGGTAGTAGTTTCCCCATTACTCACATCGCCATGTACTATTGGAAAATGGTTGCTTACTCCAAAGATGAGAAACTGCTAATGTACATAGTTTAAGACAGTCTAACCGGATCTACAGCTCGCTAGTATGTAAAGTTGGACAGGAGCTAGATTCAAACATGGGGAGAGCTTGCACGAGCTTTTATTGCTCAATACAAACATGTCATAGAAATGGCCCTAGACCGCCTGACTTTGTAGAACATGGAAAGAAGCCAAATGAGAGTTTTAAGAAATACGCACAATGGTGGAGGGATTTGGCATCACAAGTACAACCCCTGCTCATGGAAAAGGAGACCATTACTTTGTTCGGCATATACTACGATAGGATGGTAGGAAATGCCTCTAAGACTTTCACGGATATGGTATTACCCAAAGAAATGATAGAGAATGCATTAAATTTGGAAAAATAGATGATCCTTTAGGCGCGAAGAGAGGTGTCACTAGGAAGAAAAAGGAAGTAGAAATGCAAACAATCGCACCAGGCGGATTCCCAAACTCTTACTTTCCATACTAGAGCCCAACACCTCCACGCCCCCAAACCCGGCTGTAAATGGTACCAATACTTTACTGTTTATATATCGTCCACCTGTACCCGTTACAAATCCCTCATGTTAACTATGCCAACCCGGTCCCTACAGGCCCAAGCTCTAATAAGGCCGCCATGGGAGAGGCCTATGTTTGCTCTAATTCCCATCACTTATGCAGAACTTCTTTTGATTCTAGTGGAGAAGCACCTGCTTGTACCTGCACACAAGGAACCAATGCAATCGTCATTTCCAAAGTGGTATGATGCCAATGCTCGATGTGAGTATCACTCTGGCAATCCAGGTCATACCATCGAGAATTGCTTAGTGTTAAAATAAGGTGAAAGATTTTATAAGGGTGGGAAAGATAAATTTCTAGCGGGAGAATACACCAGATGTTAATACGAATCTGTTACCAAACCACAATTGAACATTTAATGCTATAGCTAAAGAAAAGAACCTTCAAAGGAGAAAAGTGGAAGAAATCACAACCCTACTCTAACAACTCTTTAACATCTCAAGAAAGTCAAATCTAATCCACATTGAGCCACTTAAATCATTGATATAGATCAAATCTACAAATTACACCAAGGAGCTCGAGGACATTCTATATATGTTTTCCTAATGTTTAGAGAACATATACAGTGTCTCATAGATTTGTTCTAGTTAGAGATACAAGAGAGTGTTAAGACTAATGAGATAAACAAGTTAGATGTGAAACCTGTCACCATCATATATGGAAAGAAAACCCCTATTGCAAAAGAGTCTACCTCAAAGGCTGTATAGGATGATGTGTTGGTCATCAGGGTTCCCGACCCTTTTAAGTATGGAGATGTCCAACGAGTTCCTGGGAAATATGATTATGAGGTGGTTGGATCTTACACCTCTAACATCTCAGGACTCAGTGGCATAACTCGATGTGGGCGTACTTACAAGCCAAACATAATAGGGAAAGAACATCATGGTAAGGAAGTGATTTCAGGAAATCAACTTGAAATGGACGATAAAGAAGTCGATAAGGAAACGAAGGAGGACCAAAAGAGATAATTCGATAATGATAAAGTTAATGAATTTTTACATTTGATAAAGCACAGTGAGTATAGCGTGGTTGAGTAGTTGAAGAAACACCGTTAAGAATTTCTTTGATGTCACTACATTTGAACTAGGAGCCACACATGAAGGCTCTCGTACGAGTTGTAAAACAAGGTTACGTCGCTTACAATGTGTCAATAGATAATGTCATTCACTTAGAAGGGAGCATTTTTTCCCCAAATTACATATCTTTCAATGATGATGAAATACCCTCGGATGGAAGAGGAAGCACCAAGGCACTATACATCTCAGTAAAATGTGAAGCCTATTACATGGCTAGGTTCCTTAATGACAATGGGTCATCGATCAATGTCTTGCCTTTCTCATCATTGTCCAAGTTGCCCGTGGACACTTCATACATGGTATTGAACCCTTTAGTGGTGCGAGCTTTTGATGGCACCAAAAGAAGCGTGACTGGCGAAATAGAGATTCCCTTGTTGGTAGGATCCATTAATTTCCTTATTAACTTTCAGGTGATGGATATAATGCCTTCTTACATTATGCTATTGGGATGCCCTTGGATTCATTCAGCTGGGGAGGCACCATCATCCTTGCACTAAAGATTGAAATGTGTAGTCGATCAGAATTTATGCATCGTGCGAGGTTAAGAGGACCTGTTGGTAGCTAGCTTGCCAAATTATCCTTTCATATAAGTTTATTATGATGCAATGGAGAGTTCTTTCAAGACCTTTGAGGTGGCCACTGCATCTTACGTGGTAAAGGGAATGCGAGCCCCTAAGCCTTATGTGTCACGAACAACAAACATGTTATTTTCACGGACGATAAGGAAGGGTTGGAAAATCCACTTAGGTTTGGGAAAATACCTACAAGCTATATCAGAAACCCATTTTTTTTTCCCATTCATAAGGATACAAAAGGATTGGGATATAAGTCCATGAGAGAGGGAGTCAAGAGGATGTGTAAAAACCAGAGAGAAAAGAAGTTGGCATGCATGGCTAGAAAGAAGGTGGTGGAACCTTCTTTGATTTGTCCTCCACTATCTGAGACCTTTTATTCAGTG
The DNA here is from genome assembly GCA_025506655.1 of Gossypium rotundifolium. Lineage (NCBI taxonomy): Eukaryota > Viridiplantae > Streptophyta > Magnoliopsida > Malvales > Malvaceae > Gossypium > Gossypium rotundifolium. The sequence goes on along the minus strand of CP106734.1, from coordinate 118,902,260 downwards.
GGATTTGATCACCAGGAAAGGACCTTGGTCAAGTTACTGATTAATAGAGATGCAGTGTGTCTAAACATGATTGGTGATAATGTGTCAATGTCAAGAGACTGGGTTCATTACGACCTTCCACCTTGAACAACTGGTAGCTCATACTATTACCCGCTATCCTTGATTCCTCCAAGATGTAATCGTTCTTAAGAGTTTTTATATCAAAGTTTAATATCGTTCAGTTAATTTAAATTCCTTCAAAAAATCCATGTAAAACTATTTCTCTTTAATGAAATTAAAATTGGATCATGTCCCTGTTCACTTTTATTCATTCAATCATTTTGATTCATATACCAATATACATACTCATAATTATTTTAGGGACATACATCTTGAATTGATAAATGATCCAAATGACATCTTTGAATCAAATTCTCATAATTATGTTCTATAACAACCCATTTTTAGTCAAATCGAACAATGGTTTTGGAACCACAAATTCAAAGTCAAAATATTTATTTTATTATTTTATTAAAGTTTAAAGAATCATAGAATTATTGTGTGAAAGTTTTGTAAAGAAATTTTACGCTTGAATGCTTAATTTCGTAAAAAGGACTAAATCGTAAAATGTAAAATGAATGTTCTATTAGTTAAAGGTGTCAAATAGCTTTTGATTTTAATTATGGTGGCCTCAAATGGTAATTAAACCATTTAAAAGGTTAGTGGACATTTATGTCCATAGTTCATGTGAAATAATAATGTTTTGTTAAAGGTTAATAATGTAAATTGTTAAATAAAGATTAGTAAAATAAAAAAATCAAATTTATTCTTCATTATCATCTTTTGACCGAAATTAAAGAAGAACAAGAAGAAACTAGGGTTCTTCATTTGGAAAAGGAAAATTCAAGCAATTAGGTATCTATTTTGTCCTGCTTTTTAATGATTTTACGTTTTTCGTGATCGTTGTTTAGTATTCTAGCTAGCCCGTACCTTAAATTTTGAAATTGTTAAAGATTTATCATGTTGCCATTGTTGAATGCTTGAGTAATTTGTTGGTTGATGATGGATTTTGAATAGTTGTTGATAGTTAAACTAGTTTTGTAAAGTGATTTTTGACAAAAATGTTAAAAAGGGATTAAATTGAGTAAATGTGGAATGTGATGGATAAAAGTGTAAATAAATAAAAGATATGAGCTGCTAGAGACTCCATTAAAATTCAGATAGCATAATTAAGGGTCTAATTGCATGAATTTGCTTTTTATGAGCTAAGGACTAAATTGTAAAAAGTTAAAATAATAGGGGTAAAAGTGTAATTTTTCCATAAGGTGATTTTTAACTAAATTTAATAGATCGAATATTGATGTGCTAATTTTAATAATATATAGATCAAGATAAGCTGAGATCGGGGAAAAGGAAAGGTTGACGATTAGTCGATATTTCTATCAGAGCAACTCGAGGTAAGTTCATATAATTGGAATTGAACTTTTAAATACTTGTAATTATTTGAAATGAATGTATGTAATTGAGTAAATGATTTAATTGAAATTCAAATGCCTTATTGATATAGTATGATGGTTACCGAGCCCCGTTTGAACCATAAGAATTCGTAGGAAATGAGTAACATGTCACTAGGGTTACCGTTTCGGTCGAGCTCCTACATTTGTTCCGGGCTACCTATAGCTCATATGAGCTTACTGATGTATCAGCTCATAAGAGCTTACTGTCTTCAACTCGAAAGAGCGTACTGTCCATTAGCTTAGGAGGAGCTTACTTATAATAGTTTGAAAGAGCGAAAATGATAATGAATTGATGAATTACTGATTTATATGTTATGTATATCACCCGAGTACCCTCGATGTTCTAATAGGTTCAACGGGCATAAATTTTGTTATTGGTTATATGAATAATGTGTGTGTTATATGATAAATTATTGTTATATTAATGAGATATTGTTTAAACAGAGAGTTATCAAGTATCGAATGGTTTACTATTTATATGATTGAGAGTGAAATGTTACAAATGATGTGCATGATATATGAATTTGATATGATACCATATATTGTGTATTAAATTGAGATAATGGATGATTACATGCACTAATGTGACTAACGTGTTGATGAATGTTTGTGTATAGGCATTTGGTAAGTGAACATGATATACTTTGTTTAATTGTTTGATTATATATAAATGACAAGTTAAATTCTGAATTATACGAGCTTACTAAGCTTTAAAGCTTACTCTATTTCTTTTTCCATGTTTTATAGAGGTTCGATAGCTCGTTCGATCCAGATAAAATCAGAGTTACGCATCACACTATTAATTTGTTATTGGTACTTTTGAACTCTTGGATATTTGTAAATATGACATTTATAGGATAGTTATAAAGATGATAGTTATGGTTACTTGAGATAGTGATTTTGGTACATGTTGTGGTATAAGTTAAAGCCATGTGATTTGGCTTAACTTGGTGTAATGTTTTGGTTGAGTATAAGTGTTCAAATATGGTATGTTTTAGAAAGTATTAGATGGAATGGAAATATGCAAATGTTGTCTTGATAAGTAGTAGGCATATGAATGGAAAATGCATGATATAAATTAGGTATTTGAATACTACATTGAATTGGTATAAAATGTGTATGAAATATAGTGGATTGGAGCTTATTGGGTTACAAAATGTTACAATTTATGATTGTGCATGCATGTATAAATAGGGTGGCAAGATGGCTTTGGAAATAGCCTATTTTTGTCCACATAGGCAGAGACACATGCATGTGTCTCAGCCGTATGCGGCACACGGTCATGCGTCCCCTGGTGTTGAAATTAAAACGAAGTCAATATGCTCCACATGGCTCATAGACGGACGTGTGACTGGCCGTGTGGTACAACTCAGTATACCCCTAATTGGCACACGACCTAGCACACGGGCATGTGACTTGGCCGTGTTGCATAAGTTAGTATACCCTACAGTTTTGGGATGGCCTAGCACATGGCCTGGCACACGGGCGTGTGTGGCCACTTCGAAGTGCACACGGGCTAGGCATACGGGCATGTAGTTGGCCGTGTGACCCAAGTCGATAAAATCCCTGCTTTCTGCTCGCTAGAGACAGGTGTATCTGGTGGCTGTGTGAGACACACGGCCTGGTCACATGAGTGTGTGTCCTCTGTATTGAGAAAAAACTTTTAAAGTTTCATGAAAGTTTTATAAGTTATCGATTTAGTCCTAAACCAATTTAAAAGCATGTTTAAGGCCTTGTAGGCTATTATAAGGGACAAATTGATTGAGATGGAATGATGATTGTATGAATTGATTGAATGTATAAGAAAAGTACAGTTATATGTGTTATAAGTCTGGTAATGCTCCGTAACCCTATTTTGGCATTGAATACGAGTGAGGGGTGTTACATTTATTTGTATTAAAACTATGGTTTAGTCGATTCTAGGACTAATGTAGCATATGTAAGTCTAGCTATACATGCCATATAAATAAACTATGATAGTGTGATGACTCCTGACATTTTCTAATGTATGTTTTTATATAGTAAATGGATCCTGATCAAGCTGTAATAGATGAGGTTGATAGTAATGCGTCTGTTCCCGCTCAAGGGACAATGCCTTCTGATTTTAGATGCGTAACGGGTAGCCAGGAGGGAGAGGCTAAAGAAGTCTTCTTCCAAATGATGAATGAGTGGTTCACACAATACATTTGTATGAACCTGGTTGCTCAAAAACCTCCACCCCACCTATTCCCCAACTGATCCCTGTAGTTCCTCAAGGTATGGATCCTTCACGATTGAATAAACCACCTATTGATAAGACACAAAAACACGGGGCTGAGGAATTCAGAGCTACTATTAACGATGACCCTGAGAGAGTCGAGTTTTGGCTTGAGAACACGATTCGGGTATTTGACGAATGACCTTGTACACTTGAAGAATGTTTAAAATGTGATGTACAATTGTTGAGGGACACTGAGTATCAGTGGTGGAATAGCTTGATATCCGTAGTTCCATGAGAAAGATTTACTTGGGAGTTCTTTCAAGTTGAATTCAGAAAGAAATAAATCAGCCAAAGGTTCATTGATCAGAAATGAAAAGAATTTCTTGAATTGAAACTGGGACGTATGTCGGTAACAGAATATGAAAAAGAGTTTGTACGACTCAACAAATATGCTTGTGAATGTGTTTCTTCCGAGGCTATAATGTGTAAAAGATTCGAAGATGGATTAAATGAAGAAATCAGACAGTTAGTTGGGATTCTCGAGTTGAAAGAGTTTATCGTTCTATTCGAAAAAGCTTGCAAAGCCGAAGAGCTTTGCAAAGAGAAAAGAAAAGCCGATTCTGAGGTTAGAGATTTCAGAAAGAGATTTGTGGGTAAATCAAATCAGTTAGCATCAAAGAAATCTAGAGAATATGATCGTTGTTCTATTTCTTATGTGGGGATTACGATCAGAGATAGTGATGTGAGACATTTCAGTTCTAAACCTCAGACAACATCTGTTGCCAGAGTAGGCTGTGTTAGAAATGTTGGACCTAAATGTAAGCACTGCAGTAAGTGACATTTCGATGAATGTAGAATATTGAACGGAACTTGTTTTAAATGTAGATCCCTTTATCATTATCTCTAGGACTGTCCAAAAAAGTCTATAGCTAAAAGAGATCAATCGGTGAAAGCAAGTAATATAGCTACTAGAGGGAAACTACCCCAAAACACTGGGAATGCGGGTGGTAATCGAGGTGATACGAGAGATTCTACTGTGAGATCTGTGGCACGAGCACCTACTCGAGCTTATGCTATCCATGCATGGTAGGAGGCATCATCGCCAGATGTTATTACCGATACTCTTTCTCTTTTTGACACTGATATAATTGCGTTGATAGATCCTGGATCAACCCATTCATATAGATCTATATGAATCTAGTATTTAAAAAGAGTTTACATGTCGAGTGTACAAAGTTTGTAATTAAAGTACCCCTTAGGCAAGTTTGCTTTAGTTGATAAGATTTGTAAGAATTGTCCTTTGATGATCCATAAGAAATTTTTAATTTAATAAATAATAAAATAAATTGCATGAACTTAGCTCGGGGTTACTGTTTTCCAGCTGACTTGATGCTTCTACCGTTTGATAAGTTTAATGTGATTTTGGGTATGGACTGGCTGACTATGCATGATGCGGTTGTGAATTGTAGATGAAATATTATCGAATTGAAATGTGAGAATGGTGAAATTCTTTGGATTGGGTCTGATGATTTGAGTGAATTACCTATTCTGATACCGTCTATGTTAGCTCCAAAAATGTATGAAAAAGGGCTATGACGCATATCTTGCATATGTACTGGATTCAAATGTGTCTAAATCAAATATTGAATCTGTACCTGTTGTTTGTGAGTTTTTGGATGTATTTCCAAAAGAATTACTGGGTTTGCCACCTATCAGAGAGGTTGAATTTGGTATTGAATTAGTATCGGGAACAACATCGATATCGATAGCTCTGTACAGAATGGCTCAAATAGAATTAAAAGAGTTGAAAGCTTAGTTGCAGGAATTGACAGACAGAGGTTTTGCACGACTGAGTTATTCGCCCTAAGGTGCACCAGTATTTTTCTCAAAAAAGAAAGACGGCACGATGACAATGAGTATCGATTATAGACAGCTAAATAAAGTGACCATAAACAACAAATACCCTCTATCATGGAATGATGATTTATTTGATCAGTTGAAAGGGGCTACAGTATTTTCAAATATTGATTTGAGATCGGGTTATTATCAGTTGCGAGTTAAAGAGTTAGATATGCTGAAAACTGCATTCAGAACAAGGTATGGACATTATGAATTCCTGGTTATGCCTTCCAGATTAACTAATGCTCCTACAATTTTCATAGACTTGATGAACTGTATATTCAGCCCGTATTTAGACAGATTTGTTCTTGTATTCATTGATGACATTCTGATCTATTCGCAAGATGAATTTGAACATACTGAGCACTTGAGAGTTGTGTTACAAACTCTACGTGATAAGAAATTATTTGCAAAGTTCAGCAAATGTGAGTTTTGGCTCCGAGAGGTTGGATTCCTGGGGCATATTGTTTCAGCTGAAGATATTAGAGTTGACCCGACTAAAATTTCTTCTATTATTTATTGGTAACCTCTGAGAAATGTGTTTGAAGTCTGTAGTTTTTTGGACTTAGCGGGCTATTAATGAAGATTCGTGAAAGGATTTTTGATGATTACAGCACCGATGACTCGACTACTTCAAAAAGATTTGAAATTTGAACGGTTAGAAAAATGTCAGTAGAGTTTCGAGCAGTTGAAAGTATCGTTAATCAAGCACCGATTCGGTTCAACTCGAATCGTGGAAAGAGTTTGTGATTTATAATCACGCGTCATTAAATGGTCTGGGATGTGTTTTAATGCAAGAAGGAAAAGTTATAGGTTATGCTTCCCGACAACTGAAACCACATGAAAAGAACTATCCGACGCATGACTTAGAGTTGGCTGCAATTGTGTTTGCATTGAAAATTTGGCGATACTACTTATAAGGTGAAAAATGCCATATTTATATGGATCACAAAAGCATAAAATATCTGATGTCATAGAAAAACTTGAATCTACGACAATGAAGAAGGATCGAGTTAATGAAACATTATGAATTTGTGATTGATTATCACCCGAGGGAAGCTAATGTTGTTGCTGATGCCCTGAGCAGAAAATATTTGTTTACTTTATGAGCAATAAGTACCCAATTGATGATTTGTGATGACGGGTCTATTTTACCTGAATTAAAAGCTAAACCAATATTTCTTCAACAAATATTTGATGCTAAGAAAGATGAACGTGAGTTGCAAGTTAGACGGATTTAATGTGAGGCTATCTGTAATTTAGAGTTCAAATTAGAGCCGACGATTGTTTAAGGTTCCAGAATTAAATTTGCATACCGAGAAATTCAGAACTCATTCAGAATATTTTGCACGAAGCGAACAATAGCTGTTTTATCTATTCATCTAGGGAGTACCAAAATGTACAATGATTTGAAGCAGTTTTATTGGTGGCAAGTCATGAAACGAGCTATCTCAGAGTTTGTTTCTAAATGTTTGATTTGTCAGCAAGTCAGAGCCGAACATCAAGTACCACCGGGTGTACTGCAGCCTGTAATGATTCCCAAATGGAAATGGGATAGAGTTACAATGGATTTTGTGTCGCAATTGCCCCTAACTCTGAAAAAGAAAGATGCTATCTGGGTTGTTGTTGATCGACTAACAAAATCTGCTCATTTCATACCGGTACGTATAGATTGCTAACTTGATAGATTGGATGAATTGTACATTTCTGAGATTGTTCGTTTGTATGGGTTGCCACTATCTATTATTTTCTGATAAAGATCCGAGATTTACGTCACAATTTTGGAAGAAAATGCAAGAAGCTCTAGAACAAAGTTGAATTTCAGTACTGCTTTTCATCCTCAGACTGACGGTCAGACCGAGAGAGTTATTCAGATCCTCGAAGATATGTTGAGATGTTGTATTTTAGAGTGTGTGGGCAGTTGGGAAAAATACTTATCGTTGATTGAGTTCGCGTATAATAATAGTTTTCAAGCAAGTAAAACGATGGCACTGTATGAAGCTTTATATGGTTGCAAATGTCAAACTCCACTATACTGGATTGAACTAAGTGAGAAAAAGATACACAGGGTTGAATTGATCAAAGAAATTGAAGAAAAAGTGAAAATGATTCACGATAATTTAAAAATAGCTTCAGATTGACAGAAATCATACGTGGATTTGAAATGTAAAGAAATTGAGTTTCAAGTCAGGGACTGAGACTTTTTGAAGGTGTCACCATGGAAAACGAGTCTTTGATTCAGCCGTAAAGGAAAGCTGAGTCCGTAATTTACCGGACCGTATGAGATTGTCGAAAGAATAGGGCCTGTAGTGTATCGGCTAGCTTTACCATCAGAACATGAAAAGATTCACAATGTCTTTCATGTTTCTATGCTATGTCGATACAGATCCGATTCGTCTCATGTGATTTCTCTAATAGATGTTGAGATACTGACTAATTTGACGTATAGTGAAGAACTGATCAAGATTTTAGCTTGTGAAATCAAAGAATTGAGAAATAAAGGCATAGCCCTAGTAAAGGTTCTTTGGCATAAACACAGGATCGGGGAAGCTACGTGGGAACTCGAGGAAGCTATTGGAAAATAGTACCCTAACCTATTTACTGGTAAGATTTTCGGGACAAAAATCCTTAAAGGGAGAGTTGTAACACCCGTTTTAGTCAAATTGAAATAATGGTTTCAAAACCACAAATTCAAAGTCAAGATATTTATTTTATTATTTTATTAAAGTTTACAAGATGATAGAATTATTGTGTGAAAGTTTCATAAAGAAATTTTACTGCTTGAATGCTTAATTCAATAAAAATGAATAAATTGGTAAAATGTAAAATGCATTTTCTATTAGTTAAAGGTGTCATTAAATGGTAATTAACCCATTTAAAAGGTTAGTGGACATTTATGTCCATAGTTCATGTGAAATAATAATGTTTTATTAAAGGTTAATAATGTAAATTGTTAAAAAAGATTAGTTAAATCAAACAAAATCAAATTTATGCTTCATTATCATCTTTTGACCGAAATTAAAGAAGAACAAGAAGAAACTAGGGTTCTTCATTTGGCTAAGCAAAATTCAAGCAATTAGGTATGTGTTTTGTCCCGTTTTTAATGATTTTTACGGTTTTGTGATCGTTGCTTCTTATTCTAGCTAGCCCGTACCTTAAAATTTTAAATTATTAAAGATTTATCATGCATTCATTGTTGAATGCTTGAGTAATTTGATGGTTGATGATGGATTTTGAATAGTTGTTGATAGTTAAACTAGTTTTGTAAAGTGATTTTTGACAAAAATGTCAAAAAATGGATTAAATTGGGAAAATGTGAAATGTAGTGGTTAAAAGTGTGATTAAATAAAAGATATGGGCTTGAAACACCCCAAACCCGGCCCAAAAAGCCTAACCGGATTTGGTATGTTCCTCGAGTAAAACTTTAGCGGAATATCATTTTGTTCAAGAAAACTTGATGATTTTAAGTAAAACGGATTAACTTAAAGTTCGAGTTGGGCTTAGTTGAAAAATAGATTTGTATTTTCTTAAAATATATATATATATATATATATATATATTACTAACAAAACCTTTTTAAATTATTTATCGGAAACCATTTAGTTATTTAATTGATAATTGTTCATGGCGTAATTTAAAATAAATCCAAACACAAAATCTAAAAGTAGTTTATAGTGGCCTTATTACAAAAAATAGCAAACCCAAAATAAAGTCTAAGTAATAAAATTTAAATTAATAAGTTTAAGTTGGGAAATCTCCACGATACTTGATATGAGCATCGCCACCTCGAAATCCTTGTCTTAATTCGATCCATCGCACTATGAATTATCTCAAAAGTTTATCCCACAAAAGGGTGAGTCATAAACTCAATGTATAACACATACACTAAAAAGTCCATTTTATCATATGCTTTAAGTCCAAAAAATTTCACATATGGCCATAGGCCCATTTAACTCATATTTAGCCCAAAGGCCCATTTAGCTCATATTTAGCCCAAAGGCCCATTTAGCTCATATTTAGCCCAAAGGCCCATATCATAGCGATCAAATAATAATCATTCAATATTACATGGTTATGTACATGAAATGAAATGCAAGCCCTACCCACCGAATATCCATCCGCTACACACCACCCGCACCAACCAACACACCGTGGGATTACTAAATCGACCTCCATCCGCTACACACCATCGAAGGCGCTTGTCAAGCAATCAACATGCACATCGCCCTTATAATGTTGTGGCAAAGCCACCAAAACAGATGTGACCAAGTCACCGACCAAGTCCAATTTCAAATACGGACCAAGTCACCAGATTCACATATGTGACCAAGTCACCGAATTCAAATATGTGACCGGGTCACCGAGTCAAATATGTGATCGAAGTCACCAGAGTCAAATATGTGACCGAAGTCGCTGTAAATGTGGTAAAACCACCAGAATACTTCCTCCTTTATCAACAATACCCGTATGCCCATGCACATACATATCAAATCGATTTTCATGCTATTTACCCCACAAAACATAATATAATCATACTCATTTCATATTTATGCATATAGCAAAATAAATGTAATATTGGGGTAAATATACTCGAATTTTGTATACCAATGATTGGTATCCACAAACAAACATATTGTCATATAATCACTTTTTAAAATATAGATCTATGGAAATTTTAATGTAAGGTTACACACCTTGTGATAGTGAGAACAATACCCTTTCGTTCGTCAACACCTAATTTATTAACACACTTGGTTAGTATACACTATTGTTAACAAAACTTATACTTATTGACGAGAAATCTAATTCCTTACCCTCGGATTCTCGAACGACAGTTATTTGTGGTTTTTCTCCACTAGATGGATCAAAACCCACTGATATTCCACCAACGTAAAGTGGTTCGGTTTGTACGCACTACTTCAAATAATCGATCCTCGTTAGCGAGGGTCCACAACCCGTGGAAAGTCTCTAACCGCCGACATGACCCTTCTTCGCTTGTAGTTCGATGGTAAAGGAATACCTCCTCTTCCAAACACTCCGACGGCTCTTTTCTTACCTATCTTGTTGATCTTAAATCGCCCTAAAAGTACGATCGATTAGTAGTCTATCTAAATAAATCGATATGATCTAAATTAATAACCTTACCTTGATGATTTGAATGGTCACTTAAAGGTTGTCTTCAACAAAGATCTTTGAAAAATCCTTTTCAAATGATTCATCTAGAAGAGAAATTAAAAGATCATGATTCTAATTTTGCTAAAGTAAAAGAATTGATGAAAATGATTGATAAAATCTTACTTTGAGTTCTTCAAGATTCGCCTTGAATAAGGAGAAAAGAATATGATGATTCGCCTTAACAAAAGAGAAGAGAAATGGTGGTTTCAATATGATGGTTTCGGTTTTGAGGAAAGAAGAAAGATAATGGAAATGATAGAAGAGAGAGAAGAAAGAAAAGATGATGTTAAAGAAAAAGAAAAAGGGATAGGTTTAGAGACCTATGCACATTCGGCCAAAGAGGAAAAAATTGAAGAAAAATTCTTCTTGATCCTTTGTAGATTCGACAAAGAGGGAAAGAAAAGAGAGAAATAAAATGAAAAGAAAAAGAAAAGGAGAAATGATCAAAGAGAAAGGAGATTGGTTTTGGGGCTTAGATGCATTCGGCCAAGAGGGAGAAATGAAGAAGAAAAGATGATGCTTGAACCTTTTGGTACATTCGGCAATGAGAGAAAAGGAAGAAAAGAAGAAAAGCTTTCCAACTTTTGAGGCTTTTGACAAGAATTTTGAGAGAGAGAATTTTAACCAAATGGTCAAAATGTGAACCAAAACAAAGAGAAGTTTTGCCTAATTCCCAAAGCAAGATTCTGCTAAGAGGAGAATTTTTGGAGAAATGAGAAAAGATGGACAATTTTGCTAGGATTTTTGGCCAACTAGCACCCTAATGGCTACACTAATTTTCTCAACCTAGCCAACATCATTCCCTTTTCCTCCTTGTTTCTTCCCCATCATATCCAAAATTTACTACACAATTAAACCACTCCCTTAACCCTTCATGTTGTTTAGGTTCATGGTCAAATGACCATGAACACACTCCCAAAACAATGCCCAAACTTATGCCTTTTGTCCCCTCATCTTATCATCAACTTATGATTCCATACCATAAGTTCTTAGCTTCCTTTTCACTTGGTCAAATAGCCAAAATTAAGAGAACACTCATCCACTCTAGAACATTATCGGCCGACACTTATAGGGAAGAAAACAAAAAATAAAATCCTCCCTTATGCTAGCTAGAGATTCAACCTCACTCCTCAAGCACACATCCATGCATCTTAACCACCTTGCCAATTACTCAATTCATGCTAAAACCTCTTATCATTAATTCTTAAGGCCTAACTTGCTTAGTTCTCTAATTAATAGGAATTAAAAGTTTTACTAAGCATTCACTTAATTAATGAAGCTCAATTAACTTCCAAAAAATACACTTAATAATAATCGAGCATGCAACATCATTCAATTAAGTAAAATGCATAGCCCCTAATTATCGTGGATGTTACGCTTCTACCCCTTAAAATAATTTCGTCCTCGAAATTACCGGCCGAATAAGTGAGGGTATTGTTGTCGCATCGCTTCCTCCGATTCCCATGAAGCTTCTTCTGATCCATGATTACGCCATAGTACCTTGACAAGAGGAACCGACTTTCTCCGTAAAACCTTTACATCTCGCTCCAGAATTTGAATTGGCTCCTCTTCATATGACAAGTCCGATCTTAATTCCACCTCCTCAATCGGCACTACATGAGATGGATCTGACCGTAACGGCATAACATTGAAACATGGAACACATCATGCATTTGCTTCAATTCAAGGCAAATCTAATCGATATGCCACGATCCGACCCGCTTCACAATCCGATAAGGTCCAATGAACTGGACTTAGTTTCCTTTGCGTCCAAATCTCATCACCTTTTTCCAAGGTGAAACCTTTAGAAAACTTGGTCTCCCATCGCATACTCTATTTCTTTCCGCTTTAAATCTATGTACGATTTTTGTCCGCCGATGCTTCCTTTAACCGAGCCCAGATTATCTTAACCTTTTCTTTGGATTCACCACTAACTCGACCCAAAATCGACGCCCTTAATTCTATCCAACACGTAGGAGTGCGACACTTTCGTCCATATAATGCTTCATATGGTGCCATCCAGATATCGATTGGAAATCTGCTGTTGTACGCAATTTCGCCAACCAGAAGAATTCCTCCCAACTTCCCTTGAAATCTATCACACATCCCTTAACATATCTTCTAAGATTTGATTACTCTTTCAGATCGACCGTCCGACCGAGGATGAAATACCGTCTCGAATCCAACTGTGCCCAAAGCTCGATGCAATACTTTCCAAAATCGCGACGAAATCTCAATCTCTATCCGAAATAATCGACAACGAGACTCCATGCAATCTCACAATTTCAAATTTCCACATATAACTTCGCCAATTTCGTAGAAGAGTAATCAACCCGAATCGATAAAATGTAGATTTCATCAATCGGTCCACTATCACCCATACGAGTCTTTCTTAGTAGGCGAAGAGGAAACCCACTAACAAAGTCCATGGTGATTCTCTCCCACTTCCATCGGAATCTTTATTGGTTGAAGCAATCTCAAGGTACTTGATGTTCAGCCTTGACTTGTCGACACGTCAAGCACTTTCCTACAAACTCCAGAATCTCTCGCTTAAGTCCGTGCCACCAAAATTGATCTCGCAAATCTCGTGTGATAATTTACTTCCTCCAAGATGCATAGCATAGGGGCTACCATGCGATTCTGAAGTATCTTTTGCCTCAACTCCTGATCCTTTGGCATACAGACTTTACCTTTGAAGCATAATACCCCGTCACTATTAATACCAAAATCTTCCAATTTCCCACTCTGCACCTGTCGATGCTTTTCATTCAGATCTTCATCTACTAACTGCCTCTTTTTCACTTGACTTAACCATGTCGGCTTAACTTGAAGTTCTGCCAACAAGCTTTCGTCATCGTAAAGACTAAGATGTGCAAACATCGCCCTCAAATCTGACACCACTTTTTGACTTAGAGCGTCTGCCACCACATTCACCTTGCCCGGGTGGTACTTGATAGAACAGTCGTAGTCTTTCAACAACTCTATCCACCTTCGTTGCCTCAAATTTAGTTCTTTCGAGTCAAGAGATATTTCAGACTTTTGTGGTCCGTATATCATCGACATCTCTCCGTATAAGTAATGTCTCCAAACCTTAAGAGCAAAGACTACAAGTACCAATTCCAAGTCATGCGTCCGTAATTAACCTCATGCGGTCTCAATCGCCGAGACGATACACAACTACCTTCGCCTTGCATCGTAACACATCCTAATCCCGTGTGAGAAGGCCATAATACATGATGAAATCCTTTCTTGCCTCAGTCGGATCAAACCGAGCTTCACCAAAACTTTCGAGCTTCTCAAAACTCTCTTGTCGCTATCACCCACACGAAAGGTACTTCCTTTCTCGCAATTTCGTTAAAGGTGCAAATATCGATGAAAATCCTTCAATGAATCTTCAGAGTATCCAGCTAAACCCAAGAAACTGCGAACCTCGCCACGGACTTAGGTGGTTTCCAATCTAGCACATGACCTCAATCTTCCGAGGATCCACCTTATCCCTTCTCGCAGATACCACATGGCCTAAAAACGTGATTTCCTTCACCAAAATTCACACTTATCAATTTGGCGAAAGTTTCTTCTCCTTAAAACTTGTAACACAATCCGAGATGCTCATCATGTTCCATTTCGCACTTAGAATACACCAGATGTCGCTCTATGAATACCACGACGAATTGATCCAAGTAGGGTGGAAAATTCGGTTCATCATATCCATGAACGCAATGGGGCATTCATTAATTCAATGGCATTACCGTAAATTCATAATGCCCATATCTAGTTCGGAAAGCCGTCTTATGGATATCCGCTTCTTTCACTTTAAGTCGATGATACCCGACCTTAGATCAATCTTTGAGAATACCGCAGCCTCCTTAAGTTGATCGAACAAGTTGTCGATTCTGGCAAAGGATACTTGTTCTTGATGGTTAGCTTATTTAATTGCCTAGTAGTCTATACACATCCTCATCGATCCGTCCTTCTTCTTCACGAATAGGACCGGTGCTCCCCATGGAGACACACTAGGTCGAATGAATCCACGATCAAGCAACTCCTGAACTTAAGCCTTAAGCTCAACTAATTCCTTCTGTGCCATTCTATATGGAGTAATAGAACCGCACTGCTCCTGCAATAAATCTATCCCGAATTCTACCTCACGATCCGAGGCAAACCCGAAGTTCTTCCAAAAAACATCTACAAATTCATTCACGCCCCGACTTCATTAGCGCTTGCTTCCTTAGCCTCCAAAGCACTCACCAACATCGTGAAGGCTTCACATCCCTTTCTAACCATCTTTTTCGCTTTAAGAGCGGATACTACATTAGATAAGTAGTTTCGCCTCTCGCCAATACTACAACTTCCTTGTCATCAAAAGTTCTTAAGGACATTCTCTTAGCAAAGACAATCCACATTTGCACGGTACTTCACAAGCCGCCCATGCCTAAGATTAGGTCGAATTCTCCAAATGGCAACTCCATTAGATCGCCAGAAATCAGATCCCTTGACTTCTAAAGGCACTTCCTTAAAAGTTTGTCTACAATCATCGTCTCGTCCTAAAGGACTAAGTACTACCATCTTCCTAGGTACGCTTTTAGAAGTCACATGCAAAGTCTCGATACTTCACTAGTGATATAGGAATGAGTTGACCTATATCTATCAAAGCAAAAAGGGCAACCTGTAAATCGTAAACGCATCTCGTGATAACATCAAAAGGCCACCGCCTTCTCTCACGATTTAACCGCATACACCAAACTCGGGTTGTCTCGCCGAGCTACCATCGCTTCTCGCTCAAGTTTCGCGGCCTCTACCGTAACCATTGCCCTTCCATTTGGGCCACGACCTCTTATCTCGTCATTGTCCTCCTCTCTGTCACCGATTAGCACCCCTCGACTTGTCGAACGGTTCTTCTTCGAGTTCATCGTGCAATCCTTAATCATATGATCTTTAGATCCGCACTTGAAACATCCGCCGGTCTTTTTCCAAAGATTCTCTCGAGTGCATTTTCCCACATTGAGAACAAGTACGATTTTATCCACCCGTAGTAGTCTGTTGATTTCATGGACCATCACTTCTTGATTTCTTCTAAAATTCTCTGACGACCCCGAGGACCCAAAGCTTCTTATTCTTGCTCGCCTCCTCGTCCCTGCTTCGCTCTCTCATCAGCTTAGCCTCTTCGCAATTCTTGCCCTTTCCACTAAGATTGCAAAATCTCTTTCACGGTGGATCAATCATCACTCTTAACTCATCTCTAAGTCCATCTTCAAACTGACACACTGCTCATATTCCGTAGCCACTATCCTCCGCATAACGGCTAAGTCGCAAAAATTCTTCTTCATATTCACTATCGACTTATTTCCTCGACCAAATTCGTAAATGTCTTCCTCTCGGGAGTCGATGTAGCTAGCTCCAACATATTTTCCTTCAAATTTAATCTTAAAATACCCCAATCCGCACGATCCACAGGGTACTCTCCTTGATAGTGAGCCACCATCGTAGGCTTCATCGCGAGAAGTGAAATAGCACCTTTCAATTTCTTCTTCATCGCTGCGCCTATATCGTCCATGATCCTCTCGACCGCTTCCAACCAATATTCAGCTACATTTGAGCTACTCCAGATACTCCTCCGAAAACCTCAATCCATTCGATCTTAGTCTCTCACCATGACTTTCGAGACCCATTTCGAATCTAGTTTCGCTACTCGCTTCTAAAACTCGCAAAGATAGCTTGTGATACCGCGTCACCTCCTTCATTTTTTTCTTGAAAGTCCACCCCAACAGCGGTGGCGGAGCTTTATTTTCTAACCTTGACCAGATCGAACTGGTTCCGAAATAGTCATCCTTCCTCTTCCATGTCCACGACGACCACGTCCCCTAGAGCTCATGTCTACTACGTGTCTTATCTGTTTTTACGAAAAGTCTTATGTATTAGAGTCTTTTCACTTCTTATTAAAGGAAAATTTTATTAAATGTATATTCAAGAGTTTTTCCGTAGTAGCACACAAACACCTAAGGTCCATGTCTCTAAAGTATAGTTTAAGTTTAAACTATCATACATATCACATATCGATAAAGTATATATCTCGATGGATCCGGCCGAGAACTCGAAAGCCATGCTCTTATAAAATCATTTAACTTAAGAAAACTTTCAAAAAAAAAGTCATTTGGGCCAACTTTTGAAAACGCTAGGGCTTCAAAACCCAAGGTCGAGAGTTTAAAACTGGCTCGATACCAAGTTAAACACCCCAAACCCGGCCCAAAAGCCTAACCGAATTTGGTATGTTCCTCGAGTAAAACTTTAGAGGAATATCATTTTGTTCAAGAAAACTTGATGATTTTAAGTAAAACGGATTAACTTAAAGATCGAAAGGCTTAGTTGAAAAATAGATTTGTATTTTCTTAAACATATATATATATATATATATATTACTAACAAAAACCTTTTAAATTATTTATCGAAAACCATTTAGTTATTTAATTGATAATTGTTCATGGCGTAATTTAAAATAAATCCAAACACAAAATCTAAAAGTAGTTTATAGTGGCCTTATTACAAAATAGCAAACCCAAAATAAAGTTTAAGTAATAAAATTTAAATTAAAAAGTTTAAGTTGGGAAATCTCCACAATACTTGATACGAGCACTGGCCACCTCGAAATCCTTGCTGACTCGATCCATCGCACTATGAATTATCTGAAAAGTTTATCCCATAAAAAGGGTGAGTCATAAACTCAATGTATAACACATACACTAAAAAGTCCATTTTATCATATGCTTTAAGTCCAAAAAAAATTTCACATACGGCCATAGGCCCATTTAGCTCATATTTAGCCCAAAGGCCCATTTAGCTCATATTTAGCCCAAAGGCCCATTTAGCTCATATTTAGCCCAAAGGCCCATTTAGCTCATATTTAGCCCAAAGGCCCATATCATAGCGTATCAAATAATAATCATTCAATATTACATGGTTATGTACATGAAATGAAATGCAAGCCCTACCACCTAAATATCCATCCGCTACACACCACACATACCAACCAACACACCGTGGGATTACTAAATCGACCCTCCATCCGCTACACACCATCGAAGGCGCTTTATACCAACATGCACATCGCTTTATAATGTTGTGGCAAAGCCACCAAAACAGATGTGACCAAGTCACCGATCAAGTCCAATTTCAAACACGTGACCAAGTCACCAGAGTCACATATGTGACCAAGTCACCAGATTCAAATATGTGACCGAGGTCACTGAGTCAAATATGTGACCAAGTCACCAGAGTCAAATATGTGATCGAAGTCACCGTAAATGTGGTAAAACCACCGAATACTTCCTCCTTTATCAACAATACCCGATGCCCATGCACATACATATCAAATCGATTTTCATGCTATTTACCCCACAAAACATAATATAATCATACTCATTTCATATTTATGCATATATCAAAATAAATGTAATATTGGGGTAAATATACTCAATTTTGTATACCAATGATTGGTATCCACAAACAAACATATTGTCATATAATCACTTTTAAAAGTATAGATCTATGGAAATTTTAATGTAAGGTTACACACCTTGTGATAGTGAGAACAATACCTCTCGCTCGTCAACACCTAATTTATTAACACACCTGGTTAGTATACACTATTGTTAACAAAACTTATACTTATTGACGAGAGATCTAATTCTTACCTCAAATTCTCGAACGACGCTATTTGTGGTTTTTCCACTAGATGGATCAAAACCCACGATATTCCACCAACGTAAAGTGGTTCAGGGCTTGTATGCACTACTTCAAATAACTCGATCCTCGTTAGCGAGAGGGTCCACAACCCGTGGAAAGTCTCTAACCACGATATGACTTCTTCGCTTGTAGTTCGATGGTAAAGGAATACCTCCTCTCTTCCAAACACTCGCACGGCTCTTTTCTTACCTATCTTGTTGATCTTAAATCGCCTCTAAAAATACGATCGATTAGTAGTCTATCTAAATAAATCGATATGATCTAAATTAATAACCTTACCTTGATGATTTCGAATGGTCACTTAAAGGTTGTCTTCAACAAAGATCTTTGAAAATCCTTTTCAAATGATTCACAGGAGAGAAATTAAAAGATCATGATTCTAATTTTGCTAAAATAAAAAGAATTGATGAAAATGATTGATAAAATCTTACTTTGAGTTCTTCAAGATTCAACCTTGAATAAGGAGAAAAGAATATGATGATTCGGCCTTAACAAAAAGAGAAGATAAATTGTGGTTTCAATATGATGGTTTCGGTTTTGAGGGAAAGAAGAAAGATAATGGAAATGATAGAAGAGAGAGAAGAAAGAAAAGATGATGTTAAAGAAAAGAAAAGGGATAGGTTTAGAGGCTCATGCACATTCGGCCAAAAGGTAAAATTGAAGAAAAATTCTTCTTGATCCTTTGTAGATTCTAAGAAAGAGGGAAAGAAAAGAAAAAATAAAATGAAAAGAAAAGAAAAGGAGAAATGATCAAAGAGAAAGGAGATTGGTTTTGGGGCTTAGATGCATTCGCCAAGAGGGAGAAATGAAGAAGAAAAGATGATGCTTGAACCTTTGGTACATTCTGCAATGAGAGAAAGGAAGAAAGAAGAAAGGCTTTCCAACTTTTGAGGCTTTTGACAAGAATTTTGAGAGAGAGGAATTTTAACCAAATGGTCAAAATGTGAACCAAAACAAAGAGAAGTTTTGCCTAATTCCCAAAGCAAGATTCGCTAAGAGGAGAATTTTTGGAGAAATGAGAAAAGATGGACAATTTTGCTAAGATTTTTGGCCAACTAGCACCCTAATGGCTACACTAATTTTCTGGTCAACCTAGCCAACATCATTCCCTTTTTCCTCCATGTTTCTTCCCCATCATATCCAAAATTTACTACACAATTAAACCACTCCTTAACCCTTCATGTTGTTTAGGTTCATGGTCAAATGACCATGAACACACTCCCAAAACAATGCCCAAACTTATGCCTTTGTCCCCTCATCTTATCATCAACTTATGATTCCATACCATAAGTTCTTAGCTTCCTTTTCACTTGGTCAAATAGCCAAAATTAAGAGAACACTCATCCACTCTAGAACATTCTTGGCCGACACTTATAGGGAAGAAAACAAAAAATAAAATCCTCCCTTATGCTAGCTAGAGATTCAACCTCACTCCTCAAGCACACATCCATGCATCTTAACCACCTTGCTAATTACTCAATTCATGCTAAAACCTCTTATCATTAATTCTTAAGGCCTAACTTTCTTAGTTCTCTAATTAATAGGAATTAAAAGTTTTACTAAGCATTCACTTAATTAATGAAGCTCAATTAACTTCCAAAAAAATACACTTAATAATAATTGAGCATGCAACATCATTCAATTAAGTAAAATGCATAGCCCCTAATTATCAGGATGTTACAGGGCTAATAGGGACTCCATTAAAATTCAGAAAGCATATTTAAGGCTCTAATTGCATGAATTTTCTTTTTTACGAGCAAATGACTAAATTCTAAAAATGTCAAAATAATAGGGGCAAAAGTGTTATTTTGCCATAAGGTGATTTTTGGACTAAATTGAATAGACTGAATACTGAATGTGTTAATTTTAATAATATCTAGATCAAGATAAGCTGACATCGGGGTTAGATCAGGGAAAAGGAAAGGTTGACGATTAGCCGATATTTCTATCCAAGCAACTCGAGGTAAGTTTGTATAATTAGAATCGAACTTTTAAATAACTTGTAATTATTTGAAATGAATAGATGTAATTGAGTATATGATTTACTTGGAATTCAAATGCCTTATTGATATAGTATGATGGTTACTGAGCCCTATTTGAACTGTAAGAATTCATAGGATATGAGTGACATGTCACTAGGGTTACCGTTTCGGTCGAGCTCCTGCATTTGTTATGGACTCACCATAGCTCATATGAGCTTACTGATGTATCAGCTCATTAGAGATTACTGTTCTCAGCTCATAAGAGCTTACCATTTTAGCTCAATAGAGCTTATCGTTCTCACTGTAAGAGCTACTGCTTCAAATCAATAGAGTTTATATTCATCACCATGAGGAGCTTACTGATCATAGCTTGAACGAGCGGAAATGATAATGAATTGACGGATTACTTATTTATATGTTATGTTTATCACCCGAGTACCCCTCGATGTTCTAACTGGTTCAACAAGAATAAATTCTGTTATTGGTTATATGACTAAGGTATGTGTTATACAGATGAATTACTGTTATATGGATGAAATACTATTTAAACGGATGAGTTATTATTATCGAATGGTTTACTGTTTACATGATGGAGAGTGAAATGTTATAAATGATGTACATGATATATGAATTTGATACGATACCATATATTGAGTATTAAATTGAGATAATGGGTGATTACATGCACTAATGTGACTAACTTGTTGATGAATGCTTGTGTATAGGCATTTGGCAAGTGAATTGATATACTTTATTTAATTGCTTGACTATGTATAAATGGTAAGTTAAATTCTGAATTATACGGGCTTGCTAAGCTTTAAAGCTTACTCTATTTCTTTTTCCATGTTTTATAGAGGTTCGATAGCTCATCCATCTAGATAAAGTCAGAGTTACGCATCACACTATCTAGTTGTTGTTTGTACTTTTGAACTCTTGGATATTTGTAAATATGGCATGTATAGGCTAGTTATAAAGATGATAGTTATGGTTACTTGAGATAGTGATTTTGGTACATGTTGTGGTATAAGTTAAAGCCATGTGATTTGGCTTAACTTGGTATAATGTTTTGGTTGTGTATAAGTGTTCAACTATGTAATGTTTTGGCAAGTATTAGATGGAATGGAAATATGCAAATGTTGTCTTGATAAGTAGTAGGCATATGAATGGAAAATCATGATATAAATTAGGTATTTGAATACTATGTTGAATTGGTATAAAATGTGTATGAAATGTTGTGGATTGGCCGCTTACTGGGTTATAAAATGTTGTAATTTATGCTTGTGCATGCATGTATAAATAAGGTGGTAAGATGGCTTTGCAAATAGCCTATTTTTGTCCACATGGGCGCTAACATGGGCGTGTTCAAATTGACGCGACACGACCATGTCACATGGCCATGTGTCCCCTGGTGTTGAAATTAAAACCAAGTTAGTATGCACCATATGGTCTCAGACACAGGCGTGTGATTGTCGTGTGGTACAAGTCAGTATACCCCCCGAATTGGTACACGGCCGAGCACACTAGTGTGTGACTTGGCCGTGTTGCGTAAGTCAGTATACCCTACAATTTTGGCATGGACTAGCATACGGCCTAGCACACAGGTGTGTGGTTGTCCATGTGACCCATGTCAGTATGTACCCCCTATTTTCACAAAGTTGGAGACATGAGTGTGTAACACCTCAAACCCGGCCTAGACGTTACAACCGGATCTGGCATGTCACATGGAAAGGTTGTTAAAGAATCTACGCATTCATTAAAAATATCAAGTTTTGTGAAAATCCAATTTATTTTATAGTTCTCTTTGCAAAAACATTTTCGATGCTATTTCCGATGATCTTGTTTATAATTAATCCAACTCAATGAGTTTCAGAAAAAACAACATTTAAATTATTGTAGACATGCAATATTTTGAAAAGAGTTATCAATGTTAAGAAAATCTAGAGTTTTATCCATTATAGTTTGTAAATTGTGCATTAATATTATAGAAAAAACCGTTATTAATTTTTTAGAAAATCCCAAATTGAGCATTCAAAGTTAATAAGCAATAACCGAATTAAAAGCTAAAACAACATACCAAAGGCCTTATTACAAAACAAAAACCCAAATTTAAGTAAAATCTATACTACCGCAAAACGAAATTTATTACGCTACGATGTATGGCCACCACAGAGTTCACCTCGACTACAAATTCGCAAAGCTAGGAATTACCTGCAAAATTAAGCAGAGGGGTGAGTTACGAGAACTCGGTGTAATCCCTATACAACGATAATCGGGCCTAAGCCCACAAAAGCACATTGAGCCTTAGCTCTCACAGTAATGAAATTGGCTGAAGCCCATACGAGTCGAATTGGGCCGTAGCCCTAACAATATGGCATAAATATTGAATGCAATGCAACCCAACCCAACCTAGTATTCCATCCTCTACACTCTAATCCATATGTCCATCCTCAACACACCTGTGGTGATTTCTACAATCAACCCTTCATCCTCTTCACTCCTCTTTGGCAGTCATGCTGATGGTCACACTGCTCAAAGCCGATATAATGTGACAGAGTCACCGATATGTCTGGCACCAAGCCATCGAAACAATGTGGCAGAGCCACCAATATATGTGGCAGAGCCACCAAAATAATAATATAATCGGTACACAGCCCTAGGTAAATATGATTGGCATAGAGTCATCAATAACTGTATTATGCATGGCACATAACCATTAGCGACGGTAATATAATCGGCACATAGCCTTGGGGAAATACGATTGGCACAAAGCCATAATCAGGATGGCAAGGAGACATATTTAGGTTGGCATATAGCCATTATACATAATGTGGCAGAGCGACCAATATATACTTCCCCGATCATCAATATCCCAACCCCATGCAATATGTCGTGTATGTCATGCTCAATTATTACACGTGTATGCAGAATGGCCATGCTCAATAACAATCATTTAAACATGTAATAAAAGCATATCAGTCATACAACCATAGCCAACCGGTCATATCATAGCACAAGCCAATCACTTACCTACAAGGACAAATCAATCATTTTACCCTATAAGGGTATTCTGGTAATCCTACCCTTCAGGGGTAGTTCGGTAATTCTACTCATAAATAATTCTTGTATGCAGTGTATCTCAAACATAATCAATCATACAATTAACACATAAAATGCTAGTACTACTACGAGGGTACAATAGTTATTTTTTTCATTTAGAGGTAAAATAGTAATTTCACAAACCGAGGGTATTTCGATAATTTCGCAAATTGGGGTATTTTGGTAATTTTACAAACCAAGGGTATTTTGGTAATTTCACAAACTAAGGGTATTTTGGTAATTTCACAAACCAATGGTATTTTAATAATTTTGCAAACCAAAGGTATTTCAGAAATTTTACAAACTAGGGGTATTTTGGTAATTTCACAAAGAAGGGGTATTTCGGTAATTTTGCCAACCCCTCAGAAGGTCTACAGTCACCTCGAGTGACTCAAGTATTCTAAATAGAGATAATGATGCGAATGGGCCTAAGGCCCATTCTCGACCCAAGTGGGCCCACACACTCGTGTGGACCATTTTGCCCAAACCTAGCCACATATATGAGATTCATATAGTCTAGTTCACTATCTACTACTCAATCTTACAATTTACTCATATGAGCCCCTGAGCCCATTGGGCCCACTTAGCCCGTTTTAGGCCATCGTGGCCCAACAGGCCACACCCACAAGAACACTACTGATGGCCTCAACTATCGCGTTGAAGCCCCACATGTGCGCTCGTATGCTCGTGTGGTTATTATCATCATGTCACTGGCATTTCGTCATATGCCGCTCTACAGCTAGAGTAGAGAGAATACACATCTGATATGAATCTGAAGCTGCTAAACCGCGCTCCAAGCACTCCTACGCCCAACGCCAACCAGGTATGCTCCTTCTCCTCCTAGACAGCTCTATATATAGCTAGCTTCTCACCTTCCTTCTTTGTATCTTTCCAATGTGGGAACCCTCCATCAGTAGAGTTTAAATCCAACTCAAACTCTTGCTGTCCAAACTGCAAAATAAATACTCCCTTGCTTTCCAAGATATTCAACCCAAGCTCCTTGTAGCATAATCCACGCCATAACCACTTGGCCACAAGCTCCTCTTGTGACTAAAACCATGCGCAACTAAATATAAATCTATGGCCAATGTCTAAATCCATTTTGAAAAAATACCAAAAAGAAATGGAAGTTCCACGCCTTGAACCTTGGATCCCGTCCCTTCCTTTTGGAGTCACCCCCTTGCCTCTTATGTGGCGCCACTTTGCTACTAGACCACACACTCCACTTGTGTCATTTTCTCCACATTTTATTCTTGAAGCCTACCTACTAACTCCTAGGGTTTTATTCACCTAAAACCAAAATTTTTCCTAAGGCCTAGCTTGAACCCGGGACTTTATAGAAGCCCCCTAACCTTCCAAAATCACTCACCTACTAGATCCAACTTGCATTAAAGTCGTTCTCTTATTCTCAAAAATTTTAACCGCTACTACGCCCAAGGCCCATTGGGCCCAATCTTTCTAGGCCCAAATTCGGGATGTTACAGGGCATGTCTAGTGGCCGTGTGAGACATATGGCTTGGTCATACGGGCATGTGTCCTCTGTATTAAGAAATTTTTTTTAAAGTTTCGTGAAAGTTTTATAAGTTATCGGTTTAGTACCGAACTACATCTAAAGAATGTTTATAGCCTTGTAGGCTATTATAAGGGTCAAATTGATTGAGATTAAATGATGGTTGTATGAATTGATCAAATGTATGAGAAAAGTCCAGTTATATGTGTTATAAGTCTGGTAATGCTCCATAACCTTATTCTGACGTTGAATACAGGTGAGGGGTGTTACATGTTCCCTATAACGATCATGAGAAGGAAGAGGAGCAAGTTGTACTAGAGGAGTTTTTTAGGCTAGTTGAACAAGAAAAGAAGCTTATAGAACCCTACTTGGAGGGAACATATTTAATCAATTTGGGTGATAATGAGCTAAGAAAGGAAATTAGGATTTGAACCACTCTCATGACAGCGCAAAGTCAATTGTTAAGGGATCTACTTATTGAGTTTTCAGATGTGTTTGCATGGTCATACCAAGATATGCTGGGTTTGGACACCAATATTGTGGAACACATACTACCTTTGAACTCAGATTGCAAGCTCATATACCAGAAGTTGAAAAGGATGAAACTTGGGATATTGTTGAAGATTAAAGAAGAGGTTAAGAAACAATTCGATGCGGGATTTCAGGAAGTAGCTCAATATCCAGAGTGGGTGGCAAATATTGTACCAATGCTTAAAAACGATGGGAAACTTAGAATGTATGTCGATTATAGAGATTTCAACCAAACCACCCCCAAAGATAATTTTTCGTTACCTTATATAGACACACTAGTAGATAACACTACTAAACATTATGTTTTCTCTTTCATGGATAGATTCTCAGGGTATAATCAAATCAAAATGGCTAGAGAGGACATGGAAAAGACCACATTCATCACGACCTGGGGAACTTTTTGTTACAGGGTCATGCCATTTGGTCTAAAAATGTTAGGGCCACGTATCAATGAGCAATAATGCTACTGTTTCATGACATGATGCATAAAGAGATTGAAGTTTATGTTGACGATATGATAGCAAAGTTTGCTAGGGAAGAAAGTCATGTGGAAAACCTCTGCAAACTATTTGAAAGATTGAAGAAATACAAATTGAGATTGAATACAACAAAATGTACTTTTGGGGTAAAGTAGGGGAAGCTATTGGGTTTCATAGAGAGTGAATGGAGAATTGAAATAGATCCAGATAAGGTTCGAGCAATTCAAGATTTGACACCCTTTAAAACTCAAAAGGAGGTAAGAAGTTTTTTTGGGACAGTTAAAATACATGTCTCATTTTATCTCATAGTTGACAAATAAATGGGGTCTCATTTTCAAGTTCTTATGTAAGGATAGTGATGGTTAATGGACTAAAGATTGTTAAAAAGCGTTCAAGAAAGTAAAAGAGTACTTGGCTAAGCCACCAATTTTGATTCCCCCAGTGCTAGGAAGACTTTTAATTTTGTATTTGGTAGTGCTGGATAATTCTATAGGTTGTGTTATGGGACAACAACATGGTTCAAACAAGAAAAGGCATGCAGTCTATTATCTGAGCAAGATGTTCACGGAATATGAAGCCAAGTATTCCCATTTGGAAAAGATGTGTTGTCCTTTAGCATGGATCCCGCGTCGACTAAGACAATACATGTTGTATAACACCACCTTCCTAATCACAAAGTTAGGCCTTTTGAAGTACATTTTCAAAAATCCATCTTTGTCAAGAAGAGTTTCTCATTGGCAAGTTGTATTATCTGAGAATGACATCGTTGACGTGTCCCAAAAGGCTATAAAAGGAAGCATAGTCGCGAAATTTTTGGCGAATCGCGTGAAAGAGGAATACGAGCCACATTGTTCAAAGTAGGATCCGAAACAAAAGTGTAACCTATATAGGTAAGGGTCAAGGACTCGCCAGGTGACACTGCGGGAGTAGAATCAGGAACAGATGAGAAACCATGGTATGTTAACATTAAGCAGTATTTGCAATACCAACAATACCCAGATGCACCTCAGAAAATGATAAACAAATAATAAGGAGGTTGGCTATGGGTTCCTTCTTGGATGGTGAGTTTTTGTACAAAAGAGGACATCACCAAATCTTGTTAAGATGTGTCGACATAGAAGAGGTGAATCAAATAATGAAAGAAATCCATAATGGAGTATGTAGAGCACATAGTAATTGACATATGATGGTAAGGCAAATCATGAGGGCTGGATATTTCTGGTTGACATTGGAACTAGATTGTTTAAATTATACTTAAAAATGTCATAAATGCCAGGCTTATGTAGACAGTACTAACACTTGAAAATTAGGCAAATCATGTCTTAGTGCCTCATTGGCCATTCCCAATGTGGGGCATGGATGTCATTGGCCCCATGTATCAAATTTCGCTTTTGGTCAAATCAATAAAGGGTTTCGGGACCAAAAATACAAAGTTGAAATGATTATTTTATTATTATTTTATTGTTTACAGCATGATCATGTGATTGTTTGAAAATTTCATTAAGAAATTTTATCATTTAATTGCTTAATTTGAGAAAACGGACTAAATTACATAGAATGCAAAAGTGTTGTTCTATTAGTTAAAGGTATTAATAGCTATAGAACCTTAAAGTAAAGGTTCTTAAGTATTAATTAGCCCAAATGGAGTTATTGGAAGTTAGTGGTTTGGTATTGATGTGAATATTAAAGTTATTAAAGGTTAATTTAGTAAATTGGTTAATTTAAGTTAATTAATAAAACAAAAATTATAATTTGGTGTCATCTTCATCCTTTAGCCGAAATTAGCAACAAAAAAGCCATTTTAGGGCTTAAATTTTGACAAGTCATTATTCTGTAATTAGGTATGCATTTTTAACTCGTTTTTAATGATTTCTATGCTTTTTAGATTGTTGCTTCGTATTCTAGCCAGCCCGCACCCAAGATTTCGAAACTGCTAAAGATTTATCATGTTGCCATTGTTGAATGCTTGAGTATTTTGATGTTTGATGATAGATTATGAATATTTGTCATGAATTATACAAGTTTTGTTAAGTGATTTTTAGTGAAAATGTAAAATAGGAATTAAATTGAGAAAATGTGAAATGTGGTGGTTAAAAGTGTGAATAAATTGAAAATATGTGCTGCTAATTCGGCTAAGCATGGGTTTGCACTAAATTGCATGAATTTGCAGTTTTATGTGATAATGACTAAATTGTGAAATTTTGAAACATTAGGGGAAAATGTGTAAATTTGCCAAATTCTAAATTATGTGCTAAATTGAATAGACCGAATGCTGAATGTGCTAAATTTGATAATATATAGATCAAGATAAGCCAACATTGGGATTAGATCCGGGAAAAGGAAAAGTGGACGAATAGTCGGTAATTTCCATCTGAGCAACTCGAGGTAAGTTCGTATAATTAGAATCGACTTTTTAAATACTTGTAAACTATTTGAATGAAAGTATATTTGAGTAAATGGTATTACTGAGTTCGAATGCCTAATTGATGAGAATTATTGAATACCGAGTCCCGTTTGAACTGTAGAAAGTCGTAGGATACGAGTGACATGTCACTACGGTTACTGTTTTGGTCGAGATCCTGCATATGTTGCAGACACAACACAGCTCGTATGAGCTTATCGATATATCAGCTTGTAAGAGCTTACTATTTTTAGCTCATTAGAGCTTCATCGTCCATCACTCGTGAGAAGCTTATCGATCATAGCTCAAACAAATGATAATGATAATGAATTAACGAATTACTGATTTCTATGTTAATGTTTATTAATTGAGTATCCCTCGATATTCTAATAGGTTCAATGGGTATTGATTCTGTTATTGGTTATGTGAAAATGGGTTATGTGAAAATGCTATGTGTTTATACGGATGGATTACTGTTTATATGAATTGGATATGATACAATGTATTGAGTATTTAAATTAAGATAATGGATGATTACATGTACTTATGTGACTAACTTGCTGATGAATGATTTAGGCATTGGTAATTGAGTTGAGTATACCTTATTTATTGTCTTGATTATGTATAAATGGTAAGTTCAATTCTGAATTATACGGGCTTACTAAGCTATAAAGCTTACTCTGTTTCTTTTCCCTGTTTTACAGAGGTTCGATAGCTCGCTCGATTCAGATAAAGTTGGAGATACGCATCACACTATCCGGTTACCGATTGGTACATTTAAACTCATGGATATATGTAAATATGGCATGTATAGGATAGTTATAAAGATGATAGGTATGGTTACTTGAGCTAGTGATTTTGGTACATGTTGTGGTATAAGATAAAGCCTTTTGATTTGGCTTAACTTCGTATAATGCTTTGGTTGCGTATAAGTATTTAAATATATGTATGAAATGTTATGGATTAGTTGCCTATTGAGTTATAAAATGTTGCAATTTATGCTTGTGCAGGTATGTAAAAATAAGGTGGGAAAATGGCTTCGCAAATAGCCTATTTTTGTCCACACGGGCAGAGACACAGGTGTGTGTCTCAGCCTTGTGCGACACACGGTCAAATTACAAGTTCGTGTGTCCCCTAGTGCTAAAATTGAAATGAAGTTAGAATACTCCACACGGTCTCACACACGGGCATGTGATCGGTCCTGTGGCACAAGTCAATATTCACCCTAATTGGCACACGGCCTAGCACACGAGCGAGTGATTTGGCCGTGTTGTATAAGTCAGTATACCCTACAGGTTTGACACGGCCTAGTACACGGCCTGGCACACAGGCATGTATAGCCACATCGAAGGGCACAAGGGCTAGACACGAGCTTGTGGTTGGCCATGTGAGCTAAGTCAGTAACCTCACTTGTTTGGACACGAGGTAGGACACTGGCTGGGACACGGCCATGTGCTCCCATTTCGAATGTCCATGCATCCTATGATACGGGCATGTCTGGTGGCCGTGTGAGACACATGGCCTGGTCACACAGACTTGTGTTCCCTGTTTTAGAGAAAAATTTGTTAAAGTTTTGAAAAATTTCTCGAGTTATCAGTTTAGTCCCGAGCTACTCCTAATGCATGTACAAGGCCTCGTAGGCTCGTATTAGGGACAAATTGATTGATAATTGTATGTATTGATTAAATGTATGAGAAAAGTTTATTTATGTGTGTTGTAAGTTCGGTAATACTCCGTAACCCTATTCAAGCGTTAAATGCGGGTGAGGGTGTTACATTTATTGGTATCAGAGCTACATTTTAGTCGATTCTAGGACTAACGTAGCGTGTGTAAGAGTCTAGCTATACTTGTCAAATATATAAACTGTGATAGTGTGATGAATCCTGACATTATAAACTATGTTTTTGTATTGTATGGATCCCAAACGAGCTGTACCAGATGATGTTGAGTGTAATGCGCCAGCTCCCGCTCAAGGGACAATGCCTTTTGAATCTAGACTCGTGTCGAGTAGTCACGGAGATGAGGCTAAAGAAGCCGTCTTTCAAATGATGAACAGGTGGTTCACTCTATATATTTGTATAAACCCGGCTGCTCAACAACCTCCACCCCTACCAATTCCTCAACCAATCCCTATAATTCCTCAAGTTATTGATCCAATACGATTGAACAAGCTGCCAGTCGATAAAATTCATAAGCATGGGGCTAAGGAATTCAAAGCCACTGTTAGCGATGACCCTGAGAGAGCCGAGTTTTGCCTTGAGAACACGATTTGGGTATTTGATGAACTTTCTTGCACATCTAAAGAATATTTAAAATGTGTTGTATCACTGTTGAGAGACACTGCGTATCAGTGGTGGAATACCTTGATAGCTGTAGTTCCACGAGAAAGAGTTACTTGAGAATTATTTGAAGTTGAATTCAGAAAGAAATACATTAGCCAATGGTTCATTGATCAGAAATGAAAGGAATTTCTTGAACTGAAACAGGGTCGTATGTCAGTAATAGAATATAAAAGAGATTTTGTACGACTCAGTAAATATGCTCGTGAATGTGTTTCTTCTGAGGCTATAATGTGTAAAAGGTTAGAAGATGGATTAAATGAAGAAATCAGGCTGTTAGTTGGGATTCTTGAGCTGAAAGAGTTTATCGTTCTTGATGATAGAGCCTGCAAAGCAAAAGAGCTCAGCAAAGAGAAAAGAAAAGCCGATTGTAAGGCTAGGGACTTTAGAAAGAGAATTGTGGGCAAATCATATCAGTCAGTATCAAAGAAATCTAGAGAATATCATCCTCGTTCTACTGCTTTTGCGGGGATTTCAACCAAAGATAGAGATGTGAGACATTTTAGCTCTAAACCTCAGACGACATCTGTTACCAGTGTGGGTGGTGCTAGAAAGGTTGGACCTGAATGTAAGCACTGCAATAAGCGACATTACAGTAAATGTAGAATAATAAGCAGAGCTTGTTTTAGAGGTGGATCTCTTAATTATTATATTCGGGACTGTCTAGAAAAGTCTATAGCTGAAAGAGATCAACCAACAAAAGAAAGTAATACAGCTACTAGAGGGAGACTACCTTGAAACACTGGAAATACGAGTGGTATTCGCCCTTGGGTACACTGGTATTGTTTGTAAAGAAGAAAGATGGCATGATGAGAATGTGTATCGGTTACAGACAGCTGAATAAAGTGACTATAAAGAACAAATACCCTCTACCACGGATTGATGATATATTTGATTAGTTGAAAGGGGCTACAGTATTTTCAAAGATTGATTTAAGATCGGGTTATTATTAGTTGCAAGTGAAAGAGTCGGATATGTCAAAAACCGCATTCAAAATGAGGTATGGACATTATGTATTCCTTGTTATGCCTTTTGGATTAACTAATGCTCCTGCTATTTTTATGGACTTGAAGAATTGTATATTCAGACTGTATTTAGACAGATTCGTTGTTGTATTCATTGACGACATTCTGATCTATTCACGAGATGAATCTGAACAAAACAAGCACTTGAGAATTGTGTTACAAACTCTACGTGATAATCAATTATTTGCAAAGTTCATCAAATGTGAGTTTTGGCTCCGAGAGGTTGGATTTTTGGGCATATTATTTTAGCTGGAGGTATTAGAGTTGACCCAAGTAAGATTTCTGCTATTGTTGACTGGAAACCTCCAAGAAATATGTCTGAAGTCCGTAGTTTCCTAGGCTTAGCAGGCTATTACCAAAGATTCGTGAAAAGATTTTCAATGATTGCGACACTGGTGACACGATCGCTTTAGAAAGATGTGAAATTCGAATGGTTAGAAAAATGTCAGCAGAGTTTCGAACAGTTGAAAGTACTATTAACTGAAGCACCAGTTATGGTTCAACCTAAATCGGGGAAAGAGTTTGTGATTTATAGTTGTAAGGCCCAATTTTAGCCCGGGGCCCAATAAACAAATTAAAAAAAGAGAGTCCAATTTTTTTATTACAACCCCAATAAAAAACTAGCCCAAACCCGAAGCCCAAATTACATATGCCAAAAGCCTAAACCTAAAGAAAATTTTCAGTGAACCCTAATCCTTAACAGCCACGTCAGCACCTCCATACACCACCACGTGCCAGTAAGCGTCCTTCACCGTACTTGCAAACCAAGCAAAAAAGAACACAACAGGAAACGAAGACAAAAATGAAAAAAATTTACATTTTTTTCTTTTCTCTTTTTTTCTCTTTTGGCTATAAAAGCCATAAAGGAATGTAATCTTCTTTTTTTACTGACGAAATCAATACAAATCAAATACAAAAAAACAGATATCAAACCTTCAAAAGGATATTTTTTAGATTTTCTTTTTTAAGAATACAAATCAAATAAAAATAGAGCCTTTTACCTTATTTTTTGTGGTTTACCCTCTAATTTGGAAGATCGACGGACCCTTGGGGGTCCGATATATGGTCTCGACAAAAGTAGGTAGGAAGCCAAAAGGTTTTGTAGTATTTTCTTGAATTTTTAAGGCTTTTTTGGACCATTTTAAACCTAAATCTAGGTTCTACTGAGAAAAAGGAGAAAAAAAGGGTCTCAGACGATTTTTCACCAATCAGCACGATTTGAAGACCGTCACTGATGACCAGTGGTTAGAGTGGCGAAAACGAGTCGGAGCCATGGCCTAACATTCAGGCCATTTAAGAGAAAAAGGGGGAGGGGTTTTTTTTTTTTTAAAGAATTGTTTAAAATGAATGCTATTGTGAAAATTTTAACTTAAATAGGAGTAGGAAACGGTGTCGTTTTTGGCTGCTTCTTAAACCCCAAAATGATGCCATTTTGTGATGCGACGATGACTCGACCCAGATCCTCTTAGGATCCGTGCGTTTTTAAGGGGACGGGATATTTACGCATTCGGCCCTTCCACTTTTTCGACCATTTTCAACTTAGTCCTTTTTGTTTTATTTTCTTTTTAATTTTACCCCCTAATTCTTGCGTCTGTTCTAATTTAGCCCATATTGAAACTGCGCTTTTTGGAGGACAGGGAATATTTCCCATTTGATCCCTCCGTGTTATTCGCGCGTTTCAATATGGTCCTTACATTATTTTCATTCATGATTTTTACCCAAATTTTTATTAAACTTCAATTTAGTCCTTTTGCATTTATTTTATTATGATTTTAACCCTCTTATATTTATAAATTTATTTTATTCGGTTTATACCTTAACTTTATTTCAAATGGCAATTTAATCCTTTTTAGCCTTGTCTAGGTTTCATTTTTTTATTTGTTGTGTTTTGTTTATTTTATTTATTTATTTACCATTTCCTTCTTTTATATTCTTTTTTATTTTCATATTCAATAAGTTTTTATTTTATTTCACTTTATTTTATTCTTGGCTTCTATTATTATTATTGTTACTTCTTTTGTGTGCCTTGATATTGTTGCTATTATTATTATCGTTTTTCATTATTAATATTGCTCTATCATGCATATTATTGATATGATTTTGTTATCCTTTTATGCTTTATTGGTTTCTTAAATTTATGTCGCATTATTGTTCATGAAATATGAGAGTTTTTTTTTTACGCTTTAGCCATACTCGAATAAACTAAGCGTCTTTTTTAAGATTTCGTTAATTTTTACCCAAATTCGTAAAAAAGGGGAAAATCTTGAAAACAAAGGCAATATTTTGTATTTTAGAGATTCGAGAAATCATACCCTAACTTACGGGGTCTCGATTTTCTTGTTGAACCTAAATAATCAAATATCCTTTTAAAATTGAAATACAAGACCTTTTTTTCTAAAGGCAAGCTTATTCTCGAGGGCTAAAAGTATCGCGTCCTAACTTACAGGATGTGATATTTTGTTATCGCGGGATGAGTTGGCCTTTGATGCTCGTTTCAATTTAATTCAAGCATTCTTAAAATTAACATTAATAAAAAAGGGAACGTATTTTAAAATCTTTTCAAAATTTCAATTTTCGACATGAAGACATTAATTAATCAATTAGGTACCAATTTTGGGCGTGACGAGGGTGCTAATCCTTCCTCGCACATACCGAGCCCGTTTTCTCAAATTTTGAAGATCGAAATCATTATTTTAATAAATCAAAATATTTTATTAAAAATGAACAAATTACGAGGTGATCCAATCACACCTCATAAAAAAGGATTGGTGGCTGATAAATCGTAAAAGTAACATATTTTAACCCCAATCTTTAGTATGCTTTTGGATGATTTAGCCCTTGATTTATGTAAAATGTGCTTTTAATCCTTTCTTTTCATGTTTATACTCAAGGAAAGCACCCGAGGACGAAAAGAATGAGAAACGAGCTTAAAATGGCCCAATTTGGGCCAAAGAGGAAATCGACACGTCCTGGACTTCAAGCCACATGGCTGTGCCTCATAAAATTACTTCACACGGCCATGCCACGATTTACACGGCCGTGCCCCAATCAAAAAAATCGAGACACGGCCTGAAGATGATTTACACGAGCGTGTGCCATGGCCGTGCCGCTGAAAAGAGCAATTTCACTCGGATTTGGATGCTTGAAGGGAAAGAAACACATTCCTAAGTCTACTTAAACATCCTAGGAGGAATTCTACTTGAATTAGGATACTTAGGAGCCAAGTAAAAGCATCTCAAAGCCTATACAAACACCCAAGGTAGCAACTAAAAAGGGAGTTCGGCAGAAGCCAAAACAAAACGGCTTTTTGCAGAGGCTTTTGTTGAAGCTTTCATCTTTTAGGGAATCACTTGAAGATAGCCAGTTGATCCATCTCAAGAAGTCAGAACTCTATTCAATACGGAAGATCTCTCCTTCAATTCCTTCAGGGAGTTTTAGGGATTTCTTATGTTTTGTTTCATCTTTTCTCTTGAGATGTTTTCTTATTTAGTTATGAACTAAACCCTTCAGATACCTGAAGGGGATGAAACCTATAATGGATTTTGTTATTTTATTTCTAAATTATATGAGAACTACTTAGTTTGTTCTTAATTATGTTACTTAATTTAATCTGATGTGCTTAGGTGGAGGAGGAATAGACCCTACCTAAGAGTAGATCTAGCATAATTGAGCAGAGTTGATCGGGTGCCTAGAGATAGGGTTACGAGATTTTGTCAGATTAGGGTGAAACCTAATATGGGAATCCATTGATCGATTTACTGCTTCCTTAGGGGGTTATTATAAGAGAGCGAGAGTTCCACTAATTAACCTAAGGTTAGACATTATTCGCCTCGAGAGAGGGTTTAATATAGGTTAGGGAGTCTCACGGATCAAGCTATGTAAAGAAATCATATGGTTTAGGGTTAAATAATAAGTGACGTCATTGGTGGATTCTTCCTGAGGGTATCGTCTTCATCAACTGAGTTTTCCTAAAGTCTTTCTCCCATTCAATCTTTTGTCTTTGCATTTAGTTTTAGTTTTTCATTAGTTTAATAAACCAATCACTCCATATTCTAGGCTAAAGAATAGAAAAAAATGAGTAGTAGTACTTTTAGGTTCCCTTGGATTCGATAAGATATTCTTGCCAAAACTATACTATTACTCGATAGGTGCAGTTGCCTCTATCGTTGTCATAGTTAGTCTACAGGTTCGATCATTCTTTTTATAAATATTAAAGCGCGACTGTTTGACACAATCAAGGTTTTGGCGTCGTTGCCTGGGAACACTAAAATACTTAGAAAGCTCTATTTCTATTACTTTAGCCATTATTTTATTATTTTCGTAATTTACTTTTATTTTTAGATTAAATTTTATTTTTACTAATTCGCTCTCTTTCTTTCTTTTCCTAGCAGGTACCTCTAGTTTATGACTAGAAGGAACCCGAGAGGACCTTTAGCATACGAAAGTGACATTGAAGCTACCGCTCGCAGAAATCGCAGAGAAACTAGATAAGCTCTAGACTACCAAAGAGAAGAACAACAAGAAAGATCCAATCCTACTGAAGGGATGGACGAAAACAATCCACCGCCAAATGTGCAAGAATAGAATGCTCCGTATACTATGTATGATTATGCTAAACCTAATTTGGCAGGAGTAGAATCTAGTATTGTTAGGCCGGCTATAGCTACTAATAATTTTGAATTAAAGCCTAACACAATACAAATGATTCAACAGTTTGTTCAATTTGATGGTTTGCAGGATGAAGATCCAAATACTCATATATCTAATTTTTTAGAATTCTGTGATACCTTCAAAATAAATGGCATTTCTGATGATGCCATACGTCTTCGGTTATTTCCATTTTAATTAAGGAATAAATCAAAGCAGTGGTTGACGAGGGTCAATCACCACATGGGATCAAATGACCGAAAAATTTCTTTTAAAATATTTTCCACCAGCCGAAACGGCCAAATTTAGGAATGTATATCTTCTTTTGTGCAGAATGACGCAGACACATTATATGATGTATGGGAAATGTAAAAATCTGATTTATACCCTAGTCAGAATAGTGGTTTCGGGACCACAAATCTGAGTCTGTATAATATTTTAATATTATTTTCTGTGCCATTCATATAGGAATTAGCACGTGGTAAATTTTCGTAAGCAAATTTGTCTGCTTGCATGTTTAATTTGACAAAAGGATGAAATTGCATTAAATGCAAAACTAGCATGTTAATTGTTAAAGTTCTTATGTGTTGTGGATATTTAAGGTGGGGGCCTTATGTTGTTATTTTGTCTTATTTGATATATGGAAGGATAAATTAGTAATTTGAGAAATAAAAGATGATTAAACAAATAACTAAGGCTAAAATGCTATCATCATTATGCTTCATCACCGAAAATAAGAGCAAAGAAGAAGGGTTTGAATTCTTTTTACATTCGGCACATACTTAGGCTAGATTAAGGTATGTTTTTGAGTCGATTTTTGATAATTTCTACGTTTTTGAAATCGTTGCTTCGAGAGCTATCAAACCCATGTCTCAATTTTGTGTTTTGATGTTGTATGTGAAATATGCCATTGATGATTTTACAAGCTTTGTGATGTTTGAGGATGATCTATGAAAGATTTGAGCTAGATGAACATGTTATGTTCTTGAAGTTTTGATGAATTTAGCTAAATAGGGCTAAATTGTGAAAATAGTAATCTGAAGGACTAAATTGAAAATTTTATGAAATATTTGGGCTTATATAGTCCCTAGAGAGGTTCGGCCAAGCATGTGTATGTGTAGATTTTATGAATTTGATGTTTCGTGAAAAATGGATAAAATTGATAAAATGTACAAATATGAGGGTTAATTTGCA
This sequence comes from Gossypium rotundifolium, assembly GCA_025506655.1. Lineage (NCBI taxonomy): Eukaryota > Viridiplantae > Streptophyta > Magnoliopsida > Malvales > Malvaceae > Gossypium > Gossypium rotundifolium. The sequence continues at coordinate 118,864,546 of CP106734.1, read as the reverse complement.
AATAACCCTAAATGTGTGTCTATGGATTGAATTGAATGGAATGGTGAATAAAAGGGTTAATTCTGAATATGTTTAGATCAAGAACCAAGGAAAACGAAATTAGATCGCGGGAAAGCGAAAATAATCGAGTAGCCGTTTCCGTTCGATAAACCAAATCCGAGGTAAGTCACTATGCAAAGAAACCGATCCGTATTGAATTGAATATATGTATTCATGTGTCTATCGATGAAAATGAATGAGTATGAGATGCTAATTGCGTGAATTCTAACATAAGTTCGGTATGATGATAAGCCGAGAAGTCCCGGATGAACCTAGGAATAGATAAGATTAGCCATGTTATGACATAGGTATCTGTTCTGTTCTATCATGTAAGACCACATCTGGGACATTGGTGTTGATTTGAAATTTTGTGTAAGACCTCGTCTGGGACGTAGGCATCGATATGAACTTAATGAGAAAGACCGTGCTTGGGACATCGGTATTGCATTGACTTGTGTAAGAGCATGTCTGGGACGTTGGCATCGTTATGATCTGTACGAGAAAGACCCTGTCTAGGACAGTGGCATTGATATACGAGTTCATGTAAGACCTCATCTGGGACGTTGGCATTGTACTACTATTTTGAGCTTTCTAAGTATCCTATTAGGTTCCTAAAGGTTCACCGGGCAAGTCTGCAATACGAATGGTATATCCGAGCTATGATCAATTAAGTGAATGAATATCCGATTTAGGTACGTTGAATATGCATTAAGTATGCATGAAAGGTAAGTGTGCATATGCTTCGATTTGAAGAAAGGTATGTTTGAATAGGATAATGTGAATGAGATACAAGAAAGCTTATGAATGAGCTATGTGCTTCAAATGAGTTTGAATTGATAAATGAGACCAAAGTAGTCATAAGTATGAATCATGTATATGCATGATAAAGTGTTAAGTGAATGAAATGTGCAAATGTATTAAATTGTATATATATATTTCTTATGCAAAATTTATTTGTATATGACTTACTATGCTTTCGAAAAGTTACTCTGTGTGTATTTTCTCTATTTTATATGTCGTCTACACTACTAAAGGCTCGGGATTGTCAAAGATCGTCATCACACTACAAAAACTTATTTTGGTACCCTTTTGGAATGTATATGGTGATTATGGCATGTATAGACTAGATATGTGTATTTGTTTGTAGAAGTGAACTTAGCCATGTGTTTTGGCAAGTTCATTTTGGTTCATATTATGCTTTGATGAATGTGGCATATGTATGGTTTTGGTATGTTTTAAATGCCCATGAAATAGTCAGGTTTATGGTTAGTTATATGATGAAGTTCTGCTTGGTTATGTATGTGTTATTATTTGAAAGATGATATGAATGATTTGGTTATTAAATTCATGGATTGGAGGAACAAATTGGTATGTTATTGGTTGCCATTCATGCATAATGTGTATTGGTATATTTTGTTTATAGCTGTGACCCTTATGGGTGGAAGTTTGGCCTTGTAAAAGGGCCTATAATGTCACACGGATGAGGCACACCGGCATGCCTGAGACCGTGGGTAAATTAGCAGAATATGGCTTAAATTGCACACGGCCTCAACATGGGTGTGCTTGGGGGCCGTGTGAGAAATGGCAGTATTTGATATATTAGTACACGGCCTTAGCACGCGGGCGTGCTTGGTGACCGTGTTGGTTTTGGCAGTATATAGCCACGGGGAAGACACACGAGTGTGTCCAGTAGTCGTGGGAGAGGCACGGCCTACCCCCACGGCCGTGTGTCTCTTATACTTTAGAAAAGTTTTAAATTTTCATGAAATTTTGTATGTGTTTCGATTTAGTCCCTACTCGTTTTACAAGCATGTTTAAGGTCTCGATGACCTTCTTAAGGGACTTTATGTTTGAGATTCATAAATGACTATGTGATAATTCTGTAAATGTTTTCGATCTGTCTGGTAATGCCTTTAACCCTAATCTGGTGATCGGACACGGGATAGGGGTGTTACATTTGGTTGGTATCAGAGCTACGGTTTAGTCGATTCTCGGACTAACATAGCGTGTCAGAGTCTAGCTATACATGCCATATATTTGAACTGTGATAGTGTGATGAATCCTGACATATAAAATGTGATTTCTGTTTAGCAATGGATCCCAAAAGAGCCGTAGCTGATGACGTAGAAAGTAATGCGCTCGCTCAAGCACAAGGGACGGTATCATCCGATTGAGACCTGCTACGAAGCGGTCAAGAGGGAGAAGCTAAACAAGCTTTGTTCTAGATAATGGTGAGTGGTTCACTCAATTCATGAGAAATAACCCGATTGTTTCACAACCCCCGCTTCGATTAATCCCCTCAAACATCTAATATACCTCCGATCAGAATCAATCATTAAATAAGCCTCCGGTTGACAAGATCCGTAAGTATAAATGAAGAATTCGAGCTACTAAGGATGATGATGCTAAAAGGCATAAATTATGTTGTATCATTACTTCGAGATGCAGCATATCAATGGTGGAAAACTTTGATTTTTGTTGTTCCGAGAGAACAGGTTACATGGGAATTCATTCAAATTGAGTTCCGGAAGAAATATATCAGTGAAAGATTCGTCGATCAGAAACGAAAAGAATTTCTAGAACTAAAGCAAGGCCGTATGACTATTACAGAATATGAACGGGAATTTGTCAGGTTGAGTCGGTATGCTGGTTAATGCGTATCATCTGAAGCTATAATGTGTAAAAGATTCGAAGATGGTCTGAATAAAGATATTTGTTTTCTGGTTGGGATCCTAGAAATAAGAGAGTTCGTTACACTCGTTGACCGAGCTTGCAAAGCTAAAGCACTAGGGAAAGATAAAAGAAGACCTGAGTTTGAAGCTCAAGATACAAGAAAGAGATTTTAAAGTAAATCATTTCAATCTACTCTGAAGAGATTTAGAAATGATCAAAGTCGTTTTCGAGAAAATACGGGACATTTGAACAGAAATAGAGCTAGATCGCAAGTGAGTTCCAAAGCTCCGGCAACTTTAGTGGCTAGTGTTGGTAATGTTCGATCAGAGAGAACCGAATGTAAACATTGTTGAAAAAGACACTTGGGAAGCTATAGATTAAACGATAGGGCTTGCTTCAGATATGGATCGCTTGATCATTTTATCCGAGATTATCCTGAGACTGTTGAGCCAAAAACTATTCAGAATCCAAGATCTGATAGTGCACCTGTAAGAGGTAGATCTTCAAAGAATGTAAGAAATGCCGGTGGTAGTCATAGAACTACGAGAGACAATGTTGTCAGATCTGAAGCTAGAGCGCCTGTCAGAGCGTATGCTATCCGAGCTCGTGAGGAATCTACATCACCTGACGTGATAATGGGTACTTTTACTCTTTATGATACTTCTGTGATAGCTTTAATAGACCCTGGTTCTACGCATTCGTACATATGCATGAATTTAGTATTCAGCAAGACGTTGCCTGTAGAGTCTACTGAGTTTACTATAAAAGTATCGAACCCCTTAGATAAAAGTGTCCTTGTTGACAAGGTATGCAAGAACTGTCTGTTAATGTTTTGAGATATCTGTTTCCCTGCTGATCTTATGCTTTTACCATTTGATGAATTCGATATTATTCTGGGAATGGATTGGTTGTTTATGTATGATGTCGTTGTAAACTGTAAAAGAAAGACTATAGATTTGCGAGGTTCGAATGATGAGATTATACGGATTGAGTCTAATGATTTAAATGGATTGCCTGCTGTGATATCCGTTTTGAAAGCTCAGAGTTATGTGAAAAAGGGGTATGAATCATATTTTTCTTATGTGATTGATTCAAAAGTATCCGAGAAGAAAGTTGAACCAGTACCCATTGTTTGTGATCTTTCTGATGTGCTCCTTGAAGAGTTACCAGGATTACCTCCGATTCGTGAAGTTGAATTTGGTATTGAATTATTGCCTGGTACGACACCTATTTCGATAGCTTCGTATGGAATGGCACCAACAGAGCTGAAAGAGTTAAAGTCACAGCTACAAGAATTGACCGATAGAGGGTTTGCTAGACCGAGTTTTTTGCCTTGGGGTGCTCCTGTTCTATTTGTGAAAAAAGAAAGATGGCACGATGAGAATGTGCATTGATTACCGTCAGTTGAATAAGGTGACCATAAAGAATAAATATCCTTTGCCCGGAATTGATGATTTTTTGATCAGTTAAAAGGAGCTACTGTATTTTTAAAGATTGATCTAAGATCGGGATACTACCAGTTGAGAGTTAAAGATTCAGATATTTCAAAAACTGCCTTCAGAACGAGGTAAGGGCATTATGTGTTTTTAGTTATGCCATTTGGACTAACCAATGCTCCTGCTATTTTTATGGATCTGATGAACAAAATTTTTAGACCATACTTAGATCAATTTGTTGTAGTATTCATAGATGATATATTGATTTATTCATGGAATGAAAATGAGCATGCTGAACACTTGAGGATTGTGTTGTAAACTCTACGAGAGAAGCAATTGTAAGTAAAATTTAGCAAATGTGAATTCTGGTTGTATGAGGTTAGCTTTCTGGGACACATTGTGTCAGCTTCTGGGATCCGAGTAGACTCAAGCAAGATTTCTGCTATTTTGAATTAGAAACCTCTGAAGAATGTGTCTGAAGTTCGTAGTTTTCTAGGTTTAGCTGGTTATTATCGCAGATTTGTTAAAGGCTTCTTGACTATAGCTACTCCGTTGACTAGATTACTTCAGAAAGATGTCAGATTTGAATGGTCAGATAAATGTCAAAGAAGTTTTGATCAGTTGAAAACTTTGTTAACAGAAGCCCTAGTATTAGTACAGCTAGAATCGGGTAAAGAATTTGTTGTTTACAGATATGATTCATTAAACGGTCTCGAATGTGTTTTGATGCAAGAAGGCAAAGTTGTAGCCTATGCCTCGAGACAATTAAAGCCTCATGAAAAGAACTATCCAATGCACGATCTTGAATTAGCTGCAATTGTGTTTGTGTTAAATATTTGGCATCATTATTTGTATGGTGAGAAATGTCATGTGTTTTCAGATCATAAAAGTCTGAACTATCTGATGACCCAGAAAGATTTGAACCTGAGTCAAAGAAGATGGTTAGAACTATTAAAAGATTACGAGCTTGTGATAGATTATCATCCGGATAAAGCAAACGTGGTTGCAGATGCTCTGAGTAGAAAATCGTTGTTTGCACTAAGTGCTTTGAATACTCAATTAGATTTGTCTGATGATAGTTCTGTGATAGCTAAATTGAGAGCAAAAACCGTTATTTGTACAGTAAATATGTAATGCTCAGAAGGTTGATAATGAATTGTTGTTGAAACAAGCTCAGTGTGAATTGAATTCTGAATCTGAATTTTGAGTTGTTGATGATTGTTTGAGATTCTGAGATCGAATCTGGGTCCCAAGAAATTTAGAGTTGATTCAATTGATTTTGAGCGAAGCACATAACAGTCGCCTATCTGTCCATCCGGGAAGTACAAAGATGTATCATGATTTGAAGCAACACTATTGGTGGTCTGGCATGAAATGAGACATTTCTGACTTTGTTTAAAAATGTTTAGTTTGTCAGCAAATGAAAGCAGAACATCAAGTTCCATCTGGGTTGTTACAGCCAATTCTAATTCCTGAATGGAAATGGGATAGAGTAACAATGGGTTTTGTTTCTGGATTGCCTCTGACTCCGAGAAAGAAAGATGTGATTTGGGTCGTAGTTAACCGATTAACAAAATCTGCACATTTTATTTCGGTAAGATCTGATTTCTCACTAGAGAGATTAACTGAGCTTTATATTTCTGAGATTGTGAGATTGCACGGGGTGCCATTATCTATTGTGTAATATCCTCATTTTTGTGGGTCTGTGCATTTGGTATGTTGCATGGATAAGGCATTACGGTGTGAATTGGGCTCGGGTTGGACTTTAAAACATGGGTTAAGTGGCCGATAAATAGTGTTAGTAGAAATTAAAAGTTAAACAATTATATTTGATAGCAAGCTGGGCTTGTGGCCCAAAGTTTAGAGGAGTTTTTAATGGGTATTAAGTGGCGCCACTTAGGGAGGAGTTTGGGCCAATGTGGCGCTTGGGCCCAAGTTAATAAGCCAAAATTTGGCACTCCTAAGGGAAGGGGTGGACGGTACAATGGCTACAAATTATGAGCTTAAATTCTTTTATTTTGAGTGATAGATGATGATAATTAAGAGGGAAGAAGTGGATTTCAGATGGCCTATTTTAAAAGAGAGATAAAAGTTGGTTTATCAAGATGGATAAAAGTTATCAAGAGGCGAGTGTTGGCCAAACTCCAACTCGAGGGGTATGCATGTGTAGCCAAAACTAGTAGGCACTAGTCCATCTTTTCTCCCATTTATTTTCTTTCTTTCCACAACTTTTTCTCCGAAAGTCAAATTCCCTTTTCTTTGGTGAGATTCTTTGCATTAACTATCTAATATTTTATTCTTCTCATCCTTTTCCTCCTCAAAAATCTTCTAAAAGCCAAATACCCTAGTCCCCATGACCTTCTTCCATAGCCGAATCTTCAAGGAGAGATCTCTTTTTCCCGAAAGTGCACCATAGCTGCATACACCTCTCGAGCTTGGTAAGATTTCAGGATTTTCTTCTTTGTGGTTTCTCTCTTCTTTAATTAGTTTCTAACCTAATTCACGTTTCCAAGGTTCGGTCAATTTCACTCCTTACTCCTAGAAGCCGAATCAAACTCACTAAAAGTCTCCTATGGCGATCTGTGGAAAAGCCGAAGGTAAGATGGTGTAGGTTCGGCCTAATGGCCACTTCTCTTGAATCTTTTCTTTTGGTCGAATGGCCTTACTTGTACAATCATGGTTGGCCGAATGGTCTTACTTGATCAATCATGGTTGGCCGAATGGATTATGATACTTATTGATTTCGTTTAAGGGTTTGGTCTAATAAATAGGGTGTTGGCCAAATGTAGGTTGGTAGTGAAGATTCAAAAAAAACTTTCGGGATTTGGTTGGTAACCAAATCGGCAACAAGGTAAGGGTTTTTGTCTCGTTAACCCTTCGGGATTTCTATTTAACCGAATGGCCTATTGACTAATGTGCTTAGTGTTGGCCGAATGTAGGAGAAGAGAGCTAGTGCATTAGATCGAGGTTTTCAGGATTTCGATTAGATCTACGAGTAATCAGGTGTGTAACCCACCCTAAATTCCCAACTAACAATAATATAGATTTGTATATGTTAATAAGGCTATGCATGAATATGGCTAAGTGTACCATTCCATGGTACAGTGCATTCAGGTACGTTACCCCTAACTCTTAGTTAAGTAAAGTTTATAAAACATGAATATGGATATATGTGAAATATTGTTAAGGCTATGGGGTAAGGTATAATGCATGTTATTCGTATGTTATGTATGTTGCATAGGCATATGGGTGATTTTGTGAAAGGGAAGTGATCCGTGGTTCATACCACATTATCTCGTGACCTCATCACATTATCTGTGGCTATGCCACAATTATAAGGGCGATGTCTGATTATCGTAGCGATCGCCTTCGATGGTGTGTAGCGGATGGAGGGTCGATTTAGTAATCCCCACGTGTGATCGGTAGAGTACGGGTGATGTGTAGAGGTTGGATCTAGGTGGTTTGGGTTGCATCATGGTTCACAATTATTTTATGTGATTTATTATGCCTTGTATGATTTGGGAATCAGTGATGGTAGTTACACACCGAATCTGCTGACTCACCCTTCGTGGGCTAACTTTTGCGAGATGGAACTCGAGAGATGGACCGGTCGGTGAAACTTAGCGGTGGCCATGCACAGCTCAATTTTTCGGTTTTTTCTTTTTAAGTCTATTTTGAATTATGTTGGGTTATAATTTGATGTAATAAGGCCATTATTTTTTTTTTAGCTATTTCATTTTCCCTGCGTTTTAAATTTCTATTATGTTGTGAACAACATCAATTGTTTTGAAACTCATACACCTATGGTATTTTTTTTCAAGTTAACAGTAATATTAAACTCTAAAATTCGATATTTCTTTAACTTGTAACTTTTGAAATATGAACTTATCGATTTAGTACAAATTAAGTTACAACTAATTTTTTTAACTCGAGAACAACCCAATTCTATTTTCTTCGAAACCACCATGATTTTCAAAAATGTCATACGAGACTTAACTACGTTTTACTCAAGGAGCATGCCAGATCTGGTCAGGGCTTGTGGGTCGGGTTTGGGGTGTATCAATTTGGTATCACAGCCCGGTTCAAAACTCGGCCTAGAGGGCTTTGTGGGCCCAAAACATTTTTCTTATTTTGAAATTGAGTTTTTACTAGAGAATGAGCAGGTTTTCTGGCATGGCACCTGAGTCTCCGGCCCGAAGTCCACCAGGTAAGTACCCTTAACCATTGTGTGGTTTGCATGTGGGAATTATGGGGACGTAGATTAGTAGATTAGGAACTATTGAACCTTAGAATTAGTCTACTCCAACAATCAATTACATAAAATTTAAAGTCTAACCAAACAAACACATGAGTGAGTCACCGAAAAGGGTGTGGCAACTGCACAGCGATGTCTAGGATTGGATTAGGGAGCTTGGTATTTAAGCAGTCCTAGTGACTCACCTCCTCTTCGCTCGAACCCTACTGTGCGTAGTGATGGTTCACCATAACTAAGAGGACTCAATCACAAGCTAAATTCAATAATTAAAACCCGAAAGGGACCAGTCACCTTGTTTTGCATAATCCTAAAGTAAAACGTGATTATAAAATTACCCTCAGTATGGAAAGTTACCGAAGTACCCCTGAATTAAAAATCTCCAAAATACCCTTATTTCGTAAAATCACTTGGAACCATATTTTGCAAAATTACTGAAATGCCCCTAGTTTGTAAAATTACAAAAATACCCTCAGCTTATAAAATTACCATACTACCCTCGATTTCTTTTATCAAAAATATTCTTATTTTCAAAAAAACCAAAAATCCCTATTTTGCAAAAATTTCAAATACCTTAATTTGGAAAATTACCAAAATACCCCTATAGGAAAAATTACGAAAATACCCCTAGGTAGTGGAGAACAACAACAATGACAACCACAACACTTTTCTGTAATGAACACAAGTTCATGAATGTTGATGATTGGATGAATGAACTTGAGACTGTAGTGTGTGTATGAACTCGAAAGAACTACTTTTTAGAACTATTAAACATAAGACTGTTCGCGATAAATCAGTGGAACAAAAACTAATTCATAAAACTCTTAAGCAGATTAAATCATGAACGTAGACATGTGTTCTAGAGGACGTGGCCGTAATGTGAGTGGCCGTGGTAGAGGTCGAATGATTGTGTCAAAACCCGTTAGGTCTGGTCAAGGGTCCGAGAATGAAATGCCACCACCACCAGCTGCTGGTGTGGAATATCAGGATCAGACGGGGGATGATGTAGTATCACAGGCGATGCTGCGAGTTCTAGAAAGGGTGGCTAAAGCAGGTGGAGGCATGGGAGCTCGAAAGTCTGTACCTGAGTGACTCCGAGCTAATGGAGCTGAGTTTTTCCGTGGTATATCTGGTGTGGCACCCAATACGGCTGAGTATTGGTTGGTGGCGATGGAGCAAATTATGGATTATTTGGACCTGACTGCCGAGGAGAAACTGAAAGGGGTAGTGTCGCTACTCTGTGATGAGTCATACCAATGATGGCTCACGGTTCAAGATGGTGCTGCCGTAGATGATCTTACTTGGGAGTACTTTAAGGCAGCGTATCAGAAGAAGTATATTGGGACTAATTATGTTGATCTTGCAGAGGAAGGCGTTTAAAGGTCGGTTCAGGAAATAAGTCCGTAGCGAGTATGAGGCGAATTCCTAAGGTTGAACCGACACGCTCGAGGTATAGTTGCTACGGAGCATGAACGATGTGTCCGGTTTGAGGATGGACTAAGGGATGACCTGAGATTGTTGATTTCCCCACAGCAGGAGCGGGAGTTTACTGTGTAGGTATAAAAGGCAAAGGTTGCTGAAGGAGTTAAGGAGTCTGTGAGACAGGACACGGATAGGAATAAGCAAAAGAGAGGTTTTGGATCATCAAGGTCATCTGGGAATATTCAAAAGAGACCTAGAATGGATGGGTCGCGAGGTCAGCAAGCTGCTACAAGAGGATAGTACCGTACTTGTGCCCAGTGTGGAAAAATGCACTTGGGGGAGTGTTGGAAGAAAGCGGGAGGGTGTTTCAAGTGTGGGTCCAAGGATCACATGATTAGGGACTGTCCCATGAAAATAGATGGGAGCCGACCCGTAAGTCAGGGTCTTAATCAGGCTGGAAGAGGTAGACAATGACCACCATGGGTCGTGGTTCGACTAGTAGAGGTAATGGTTCTGGAAGAGGACGGGGAACACCGGTAGAGGTGTTGGTAGCACAGAGGCGAGACAGTAGGGTCTAGTATATCTGATTAAATCGGAGGAGGATTGTGGCCTTTTGATGTCATAACGGTATGTTCCTTATCTCGGATTACCCTTTATTGCGTTGATAGATATTGGGCCAACTCATTCATACATTGCTAGTAAGGTGTCCGGAACTCTACATGTGAACTACGAGACTGCACCTAGTAAGATGACCGTATTTAGTCCTTTAGGGCAATCGTGAGTGTTAGACAAACTCTTTAGGCGTTACCCTTGGAAGTTTAGGGGCGCAATTTCCATGAGACTTAGTGGAGTTGCTGTTTGAGGAGTTTGACCTAATCTTAGGCATGGATTGGTTAGTAAAGTACCATGCAAATGTGGATTGTGCTGCTAAGCGCATGTCGTTAAGAACTTCTGATGACAAAGAGGTTGTGATGATGGGCGAGAGACAGAATTGCTTGTCAAATATGGTATCTGCCCTTAAGGTAGAGAAGATGGTGAGAAAAGGGTGTGTAGCTTTTCTGATGTTGATAAGTGCCTTAGAGGCTAAGGAAGCAGCTATAGGAGGAGTTAGAACAGTAAGGGAATTTGTGGATTTCTTTCCGGAGGAGTTGTCTGAGTTACCCCCCAGATAGGGAGGTGGAGTTCGGAATTGACTTATTTCCTGGTATAGCCCCTGTGTTAATTGTTTTTTTACCGAATGGCACCAAAGGAGCTTGTAGAACTCAAAGCCCAGATCCAAGAGTTACTCGCTTGTGGGTTTATTCACTTAGTGTGTCTGCATGGAGAGCATCGGTCCTATTTGTGAAGAAGAAGGATGGGACTCTACGCATGTGCATAGACTACCGGCAGTTGAATAAGTTGACCATCAAGAACAAGTATCCATTGCCAAGAATAGATGACTTGTTCAATCGACTTAAGGGGCCGCAGATTTTGAAGATAGATCTAAGGTCGATATCATCGACTTAAGGTGAAGGAGGTGATATCCATAAGATGACTTTTCGGACAAAGGCGTGCATTATGAGTTCTTGGTAATGCCGTTCGGATTGACAAATGCCCCAGCTGCATTCATGGACATGATGAACCGGGTTTTCCAACCCTACCTGGATCGGTTGTCATTGTGTTCATAGACGATATTCTAGTATATTCCAAGTCTGAGGAAGAACATGGTAAGCACCTTCGAGTTGTATTGCAAGTGTTAAGGGAGAAAAAGCTATATGCCAAGTTCAGCAAGTGCGAATTTTGGCTGAAGGAAGTTACGTTTTTAGGACATGTGGTATCTGCTGAAGGAATAAGGGTGGATCCTCGAAAGATTAAGGCAGTATTGGATTGGAAACCACCCAAGTATGTGGTTGAGATTTGTAGTTTCTTGGTGTTAGTAGGCTACAATAGGAGATTTGTCGAAGGGTTCTCGTCAATAGCAGCGCCTTTGACGAAGTTGTTGAGCAATGAGGTACCTTTCGTATGGGCGGATAAGCAGCAGGAGAGTTTTAAGAAGCTTAAGCAAGTAGTGACAGAAGCTCCGGTTTTGATTCAGCCTGAAGCAGGAAAGGACTATGTGGTATATTGTGACGCTTCCCATACAGGATTGGGATGTGTCATTATGCAAGACGGGAAGGTGGTCACTTATGCGTCTCGGTAATTGAGGCCACATGAGGTTAATTACGACACATGACACAGGTTGGTTGTCTTGTGGTTTTTGCACTAAAGGTGTGGAGGCACTACTTATATGGAGAGAAGTCGATGATCTATACAAACCACAAGAGTCTTAAGTATCTGTTGACCCAGAAGGAGCTGAATCTAAGACAGCGAAGGTGGGTGGGGTTGTTGAAAGATTACGATTGCTCAATAGAGTATCATTCGGGCAAGGCGAATGTAGTGGCAGATGCCCTAAGTCAAAAAGTAGTGTCAGATTTGAGGGTGATGTTTGCACCTTTGAGCCTCTATGAAGATGGAAGTTTGCTAGCAGAGTTGCAAGTGAAGCCGACATGGTTAAGTCAGGTAAAGGAGAAGCAGTTGGCAGATGGTGAACTAAGTGCTAAGCTGCTACAAGTACAAAATGGGGAATTGGAAAATTTTGGTGTAAACAGTGATGGAGTGCTATGTTTTCGGGGCAAGGTCTGTATGCCGAAGGATGAGGAGTTAAGGCAGAGAATTCCTCAAGAATCACATAGTAGCCCTTATGCTATGCATCCTGGAGGAAGTAAGTTGTACAAGGATTTATGGGAACAGTTTTGGTGGCCTGGTCTTAAGTGGGAAGTTACAGAGTATATATGGAAGTGTAGCGTGTCGACAAGTTAAAATTTGAACACCAAGTACCATTAGGATTGCTTCAGCCAATCAAGATTCTGCAATGGAAATGGGAGAGAATTACCGTGGACTTCGTTAGTGGGCTTCCCCTTACGCCTACTAAGAAGGACTTGGTATGGGTGATAGTAGATCAGTTGATGAAGTCTGCACATTTCATACCAGTGCGGGTTGACTATTCTCTACTGAAATTGGCAAAGTTGTATGTAGTAGAAATGGTGAGGCTGCACGAAGTGCCAGTGTCGATTATCTCAGACAGAGATCCGAGGTTTACGTCTCAGTTTTGGAAGGCACTACATCAAGCTTTGGGCACCAGGTTGGATTTCAGTACGGCATTCCATCCGCAGTCGGACGGCCAATCTGAGCGGGTAATTTAAGTGCTGGAGGATATGTTGAGAGGTTGCGTGATAGACTTCAGAGGGAGTTGGGAGGAGTTCTTGCCTTTAGTGGAATATGCGTACAATAATAGCTATCAGGCAAGTATTCGGATGGCACCGTACGAAGCACTGTATGGACAGAAGTGTCGCACTCCTACATGTTGGGCGAAATTGGGATAACGTCAGGTTTTGGGTCCGAAAATTGTGGTAGAATCAGAAGAAAAGGTTAAGGTAATTAAGACACAGTTGAAGGAGGCATCTGACAGGCAAAAGTCATACACAGATCTTAAGCGGAAGGAGATTGAGTTTGCTGTAGGAGATTATGTGTTTCTCAAAGTTTCACCGTGGAATAAGGTAATGAGATTTGGTCACAAGGGAAAGTTAAGTCCTAGGTTTATAGGACCTTATCGGATTCTGAAACAGGTTGGTCCAGTAGCATATCAGTTAGAATTGCCTACGGAATTGAAGCAGATGCACGATGTGTTCCACGTTTCGATGTTACGTCTTTACCGATCGGATCCATCTCATATAATACCGATTGAGGAGGTGGAGCTAAGACCAGATCTGTCCTATGAGAAAGAGCCGATTCAGATTCTGGAAAGGGATGTGAGGGTTCTTCGGAGGAAATCAGTCCCTTTAGTCAAAGTGTTGTGGCGTAACCATGGATCGGAGGAAGCTTCGTGGGAGTCAGAGGAAACAATGCAACAGCAATACCCTCATTTATTTTAACCAGGTAATTTTGAGGTTGAAATTATTTTAAGGGGGTAAAACTGTAATATCCTAATTATTGTGGGTCTGTGCATTTGGTATGTTGCATGGCTAAGGCATTACGGTGTGAATTGGGCTGGGATGGACTTTAAAACACAGGTTAAGTGGTCGATAAATAGTGTTAGTAGAAATTAAAAGTTAAACAATTATATTTGATAGCAAGTGGGCTTGTGGCCCAAAGTTTAGAGGAGTTTTAATGGGTATTAAGTGGCGTCACTTAGGGAGGAGTTTGGGCCAATGTGGCGCTTGAGGCCCAAGTTAATAAGCCAAAATTCGGCACTCCTAAGGGAAGGGGGTGGATGGCACAATGGCTACAAATTAGGAGCTTAAATTCTTTTATTTTGAGTGATAGATGATGATAATTAAGAGGGAAGAAGTGGATTTCAGGTGGCCTCTTTTAAAAGAGGGATAAAAGTTAGTTTATCAAGATGGATAAAAGTTATCAAGAGGTAGAGAGTTGGCTGAAACTCCAACTCTGAGGCGTATGCATGTGTGGCCAAAACTAGTAGGCACTAGTTCATGTTTTCTCCCATTTGTTTTCTTTTTTTCCACAACTTTTTCTCTGAAAGCCGAAATTCCCTTTTTCTTTGGTGAGATTCTTTGCCGCAGCTCTCTAAATTTTCTTCTTCTCATCCTTTTTCCTCCTCAAAAATCTTCTAAAAGCCGAATACGCTAGTCCCCATCACCTTCTTCCTTAGCCGAATCTTCAAGGAGAGATCTCTTTTTCCCGAAAGTGCACCACAGCCGCATACACCTCTCAAGCTTGGAAAGTTTTCGGGATTTTCTTCTTTTTGGTTTCTCTCTTCTTGAATTAGTTTCTAACCTGAATCATGTTTCCAAGGTTCGGTTAATTTCACTCCTTACTCCTAGAAGCCTAATCAGACTCACTAAAAGTCTCCTGTGCCGATCTATGGAAAAGTCGAATGTAAGATGGTGTAGGTTCGGCCTAATGGCCACTTCTCTTGAATCTTTTCTTTTGGCTGAACGGCCTTACTTGTACAATTAGGGTTGGCCGAATGGTCTTACTTGATCAATCATGGTTGGCCAAATGGATTATGATACTTATTGATTTCGTTTAAGGGTTTGGTCTAATAAATAGGGTGTTGGCCGAATGTAGGTTGGTAGTGACGTTTCATCAAAGACTTTTGGGATTTTATTGGTAACCAAATCGGCAACAAGGTAAGGGTTTTGGTCTCGTTAACCCTTCGGGATTTGTGTTTAGCCGAATGACCTATTGACTAATGTGCTTAGTGTTGGCCGAATGTAGGAGAAGATATCTAGTGCATTAGATCGGGATTTTCAGGATTTCGATTAGATCTATGAGTAATCAGGTGTGTAACCTACCCTAAATTCCCAACTAACAATAATATTGATTTGTATATGTTAATAAGGCTATGCATGAATATGGCTAAGGTACCATTCCATTGTACAATGCATTCGTGTATCGTTACCCTAACTCTCGCTTAAGTAAAGTTTATAAAACATGAATATGGATATCGTGAAATATTGTTGAGGCTATGGGTAAGCTATAATGCATGTTATTCATATGTTATGTATGTTGCATGGGCATAAGGGTGATTTTATGAAAGGGGAAGTGATCTGGTGGTTCATACCACATTATCTGGTGACTCTGTCACATTATCGATCTCGTGACTCTGTCACATTATCTGTGGCTATGCCACAATTATAAGGGTGATGTGCATTGATCGCAGTGCCTTCGATGGTGTGTAGTGTAGATGGAGGTTGATTTAGTAATCCCCATGGTGTGATCGGTAGGTCTTGGTGATGTGTAGAGGTTGGATCTAGGTGGTTTGGGTTGCATCATGGTTCACAATTATTTTATGTGATTTATTATGCCTTGTATGATTTGGGAATCTGTGATGGTAGTTACACTGAGTCTGCTGACTCACCCTTCGTGGGCTAACTTTTGCGAGATGGAACTCGATGAGATGGACTGGTCGAGAGAAACTTAGCGGTGGCCATGCATAGCTCGATTTTTCGATTTTTCTTTTTAAGTCTATTTTGAATTATTTTGGGTTATAATTTGATGTAATAAGGTCATTATTTTTTTTAGCTATTTCAATTTCCCTGCATTTTAAATTTCTATTATGTTGCGAACAACATCAATTGTTTTGAAACTCAAACACCTATGGTATTTTTTTCAAGTTAACGTAATATTAAACTTTAAAATTTGGTATTTCTTTAACTTGTAACTTTTGAAATATGAACTTATCGATTTAGTACAAATTAAGTTACAACTAATTTTTTTTTAACTCGAGAACAACCCAAATCTATTTTCTTCAAAACCACCACGATTTTCAAAAATGTCATACGAGACTTAACTACGTTTTACTCAAGGACCATGCCAAATCCGGTCAGGGCTTGTGGGTCGGGTTTGGGGTGTTTCATATTTTTTCAAATAGGGATCCGAGATTCACATCGCGATTTTGGAAGAAATTGCAAGACGCTTTGGGTACAAAATTGCATTTTAGTACAGCTTTTCATCCGCAAACGGATGGTCAGTCTGAGCGAATTATTCAAATTCTCGAAGATATGCTAAGATGCTGTGTACTTGAGTTTAATGGTTTGTGGGAACAATACCTACCGTTGATTGAATTTGCGTATAACAATAGCTTTCAGACGAGCATTAAAATGGCACCATATGAAGCTTTGTACGGACGTAAATGTCATACACCTCTGTATTAGACTGAACTCAGTGAGAATAAGCTACACGAGGTCGATTTGATAAAAGATACAGAACAAAAAGTGAAACTGATTTGAGATTGTTTGAAATCAGCATCTGATCGTCAGAATTCCTATGTAGACTTAAAACGAAAAGATATAGAATTTGAGATCGGCGACAAAGTATTTCTGAAAGTGTCTCCATGGAAGAAAGTGCTCCGATTCGGATGTAAAGGCAAGTTAAGTCTGAGATTCATCAGACCATATGAGATCATTGAACATGTTGGGCCTGTGGCTTATAGATTAAGATTGCCCTCCGAACTAGAAAAGATACACAATGTGTTTCATGTTTCAATGCTCCGTAGATATCGATCTGATCCGTCGCATGTGATTGCCCCATCTAAAATTGAAATCCTATCTGATATGACATATGAAGAGGAACTGATCCGTATCTTAGCTCGTGAAGTGAAAAGGTTAAGAAACAAGAAAATTCCATTAGTGAAAGTATTGTGGAATCGACACGGATTAGAAGAGGCTACGTGGGAGCCTGAAGATTCAATGAGACAACAACATCCAAATCTGTTTAACGGTAAGATTTTCGGGGACGAAAATCCCTAAGGGTGTAACAGTCCGATTTATACTCTAGTCGGAACAGTGGTTTTGGGACCACAAATCAGAGTCCGTATAATATTTTAATATTATTTTTTGTGCCGCTGATATGTGCATTAGCATGTGGTAAATTTTCGTAAGTGAATTTGTCTGTTTGCGTGTTTAATTTGACAAAAGGATGAAATTGCATTACATGCAAAACTAGCATGTTAATTGTTAAAGTACTAATGTGTTGTGGCTATTTAAGGTAGAGGCCTTATGTTGTTATAAATCCATTCATAAGATAATGGATGATTAAATGACATATTGACCATAGTATTATTTTGTCTTATTCACATAAAGAAAGATAAATTAGTAATTTGAGAAATAAAAGATGATTAAACAAATAACTAAGGCTAAAATGCTATCATCTTTATGCTTCATCACTGAAAATAAGAGCAAAGAAGAAGGGTTTGAATTCTTTTTACATCCAAGCACATACTTGGGCTAGATTAAAGTATGTTTTGAGTCGATTTTTGATAATTTCTACGTTTTTGAAATCGTTGCTTCGAGAGATATCAAACCCATGTCTCAATTTTGTGTGTTGATGATGTGTGTGAAATATGTCATTGATGATTTTACAAGCTTTTTGATGTTTGAGGATGATATATGAAAGATTTGAGCTAGATGAACATGTTATGTTCTTGAAGTTTTGATGAATTTAGCTAAATAGGGCTAAATTGTGAAAATAGTAATTTGAGGGACTAAATTACAAATTTTATGAAATATTTGGGATTATATAGTCCCTAGACAGGTTCGACCAAGCATGTGTATGTGTAGATTTTTTGAATTTGATGTTTCGTGAAAAATGGATTAAATTGATAAAATGTGTAAATATGAGGGTAATTTGCAAATAGCCATAAATGTGTGTCTATGGATTGAATTGAATGGAATGGTGAATAAAAGGGTTAATTCTGAATATTTATCGATAAAGAACCGAGGAAAACGGACTTAGATCGCGGGAAAACGAAAATAACCAAGTAGACGTTTCCGTTCGATAAACCAAATCTGAGGTAAGTCACTATGCAAATAAACCGATCTGTATTGAATTGAATATATGTATTCATGTGTCTATCGATGAAAATGAATGAGTATGAGATGCTAAGTACGTGAACTCTGGCATAAGTTCGGTATAGTGATAAGCCGAGAAGTCCCGTATGAACCTAGGAATAGATAAGATTAGCCATGTTATGACATAGGTATCTGTTCTGTTTTATCATGTAAGACCACGTCCAGAACGTTGGCGTTGATTTGAAATTTTGTGTAAGACCTCGTCTGGGACGTAGGCATCGATATGAACTTTATGAGTAAGACCGTTTCTGGGACATCGGCATCGTATTCACTCGTGTAAGACCACGTCTTGGACGTTAGCATTGTTATGATCTGTACGAGAAAGACCCTATCTGGGACAGTGGCATTGATATACGAGTGCATGTAAGACCTTGTCTGGGACATTGGCATTGTACTACTATTCTGAGCTTTCTGAGTATCCTATTAGGTTCCTAATGGTTCAACGAGCAAGTCTGCAATACAAATGGTATATCCGAGCTATGATCAATTATGTGAATGAATATCCGATTCAGGTACGTTGAATGTGCATTAAGTATGCATGAAAGGTAAGTGTGCATATGACTTTGATTTAGAGAAAGGTATGTTTGAATAGGATAATGTGAATGAGATGCAAGAAAGCTTATGAATGAGCTATGTGCTTCAAATGAGTTTGAATTGATAAATGAGACCAAAGTAGTCATAAGTATGAATCATGTATATGCATGATAAAGTGTTAAGTGAATGAAATGTGCAAATGTATTAAATTGTATATATATATTTCTTATGCCAAGTTTATTTGTATACGACTTGGTAAGCTTTCGGAAAGCTTACTCTGTGTGTGTATTTTCTCTATTTTATAGGTCGTCGACACTACTGAAGGCTCGGGATTGTCAAGGATCGTTATCACACTACAAAACCTTATTTTGGTACCCTTTTGGAATGTATATGGCTGATTATGGCATGTATAGACTAGATATGTGTATTTGTTTGTGGAAGTGAACTTAGCCATGTGTTTTGGCAAGTTCATTTTGGTTCATATTATGCTTTGATGAATGTGACATATGTATGGTTTTGGTATGTTTTAAATGCCCATGAAATAGTCAGGTTTATGGTTAGTTATATGATGAAGTTTTGCTTGGTTATGTTTGTGTTATTGTTTGAAAGATGATATGAATGATTTGTTTATTAAATGCATGGATTGGAGAAACAAATTGGATGATTTGTTTATTAAATGCATGGATTGGAGGAACAAATTGGTATGCTATTGGTTGCCATTCATACATGATGTCTTGGTATATTTTGTTTATAGGTGTGACCCTTGTGGGTGGAAGTTTGGCCTTGTAAAAGGGCCTATAATGTCACATGGATGAGGCACATGGGCGTGCCTGAGACCGTGGGTAAATTGGTAGAATATAGCTTAAATTGCACACGGCCTCGACATGGGTGTGCTTAGTGGCCGTGTGAGAAATGGCAGCATGTGATCTATTAGTACACGGCCTTAGCACACGGGCGTGCTTGGTGACCG
The DNA here is from genome assembly GCA_025506655.1 of Gossypium rotundifolium. Lineage (NCBI taxonomy): Eukaryota > Viridiplantae > Streptophyta > Magnoliopsida > Malvales > Malvaceae > Gossypium > Gossypium rotundifolium. Next base: position 118,844,830 of record CP106734.1, on the reverse strand, counting down.
TACTGGTTTTGGCAGTATATAGCCACGGGGAAGACACACAGTGTGTCTAGTAGCCGTGGGAGAGGCACGGCCTACCCCCACGGCCGTGTGTCCCCTGTATTTTAGAAATGTTTTAAATTTTCATGAAATTTCATATGTGTTTCGGTTTAGTCCCAACTCGTTTTACAAGCATGTTTAAGGTCTCGATGACCTTCTTAAGGAACTTTATATTTAAGATTGATAGATGACTATGTGATAATTCTATAAACATTTCTAATCTGTCTGGTAACGCCTTTAACCCTAATCTGGTGATCAGACACGGGATAGGGGTGTTACAAGAAAGATACAAGGACCTCCTGAGAAGATGTCCACGCCATGGATTACCTTTGTGGCTTCAAGTACAAACTTTTTACAATGGTGTGAATTCTTCAATGCAGCAAATGATTGATTCATCAGCCGGTGGAACTTTGAACAACAAAACTCCTGAAGTAGCTTACGATTTTATTGAAGAGATGTCGTTGAACACCTATCAATGGTAAATTACAAGAGTCAAACCGACAAAATCAGCCGGAGTTTTCAACATAGACGTAGTGACAATGCTGTCAACACAGGTGGAGATGATGAATAAAAAGATTGATAATTTATGTTCTTCATAGGTACATCCAGTAATGCAATGCGAAGCGAGTGGGAATGTGGCGAATTCTGAGTACCCACCCTACCAACCAGGAGCAGAAAATGAGCAACCAACTATATAGGTAACAATTTCAGATCTAATAATAATCCTTATAGTAACACTTGTAATGCAGGTTGGAGGAACCACCCAAATTTTTTGTGGGGAGGACAAGGAAATCAAGACAGCAACCTCCTCCAAATTACCAAAATCAACCTTATCCACAGGAAAAGAAATCAAACCTTGAAGAAATGCTGACAAAATTCATGGCAGCTACAGATTCTCGTCTCCAAAAGGCTGAAGCAACACTTGATGAATAACAAAAATTGATCAAAGGGATCGAGAATCAAGTTGGAGAACTTACTAGGTTAGTGGGACATCTCACAAAACTAATTTCTGAATGCCGCAAGGACGTCTACCAAGGAACACAGAAATAAACCCAAAAAGAGAAGATCCAAGCCATTACAGCTCAAGAGGGTCTAGGAGTAGACAATCCCACATCAGAACAAGAAACTAGGGAAGAAAAAGGTAAAACAGAGGTACCTCACGAGAAGCCAAAACTGGTAATCAAAGAATACCAACCTCGCATACCTTATCCCGAAGCAATGAAAAGAGACGATTCAGAGGAATAGTTTGGTAAGTTTCTTAAACTCTTAAAAAAATTACATATTAACTTTCCTCTACTTGAACCTCTTTTTCAGATACCAGACTCGAGGAAATTTTTAAGGCAGCTCTTGACCAACAAACGCAAATTAGATGAAGAGCACCACGTAGAGCTAAACGCAATGTGCTCAGTAATTCTACAAAATAGACTACCACGAAAGCTAAAAGATCCAGGGAGTTTTACAATTCCATGTTTAATTGGTAGTTTATCTATTGATAATGCATTAGCGGAATTAGGGGCAAGCATCAATATTATGCCTTACAAAATGTTTAAACAACTAGGTCTAGGGAAACCCAGACAAACTAGGATTAGCATTCAATTAACTGATAAAACAATAAGAATTCCTAGGAGTATAATAGAAAATGTTCTAATCAAAATTGATAAATTAGTATTCCCAGTAGACTTTGTTGTTTTAGACATGGATAAGGACAACACGATTCCTTTAATTTTAGGAAAACCCTTTCTAGCAACTGCCAGAGCTAAAATTGATATATATGCAGGAGAACTCATACTTCGTGTAGGCGACAAGATAGTCACTTTTCAAGCTCTTGACTCGGCCGGAACATCAAGTGATAAAGGTGAGAAAGTAAATTCAGTTGATAACCAACATGTTCAACCTTCATTGCAGGAAACACCACAAGGCTACAAACCTGAGCCGGACCATAGACCTCGTGCTAATAAAGAAGAATTACCAGAACCACACGAAGTGAAATCGAAGGAAACCCCAGACGAGCTGATAGGAACAAAAAATCACATCAATATAAAGGATTAGTTGAATAAGGAAGACCCTCAAATCACCAATTCAGAACCCAAGACAAACAAAGAAATCACGTTTGAGGTATTTGATGTCTTCCTATACAGCACAGCCGAGGTAAGCAATCATAAATTCAACACTTTTGAGGTAAACATTACTCGACTTAAACTTTATATCCATAACCGATTTGATCGTATGAGAAAGGATTTCTACCTCTTCAAACCACCATGATTGTGCGTACAGTCTAGCTCAAGACTTTAAACGAGTGCTTCTCGGGAGGCAACCCGAGCACTAACCCCATTTTACATTTTTATTTTATTTTTATTTTTTCTTTTCTTTTCTTTTTAGCACTAAACCATAAACTAACCAGAGAGCATATTTCTAGGCCACATGGCCCTACACACGGGCATGCCCGTGGCCGTGTGGAAGCTAGGGGATGAACCATGGGCATGCCAGTAGCCGTGCATAACATAGAAAAATTTCTTTTCCTATCACGGGTGGCGATAATAGTCCACGCCCATGCCGACGCCCCGTGCGAGGTTACTGACTTGTCAAGCACGGGCTAAACACGGCCGTGCCTTTCAACCGTGCCAACATTCTGACTTATTGAACACGGGAGGAGCATGCCTGTATTAAATGACCGTGTAAATAAAGACACAAGCGTGCCACGACACCCACGGCCATGCCCGAACACCCTGAATGCGTTCAAAATTCAAAATCCAAAAACACGGGCTACATCTCTATTTAAACCTCATTCCCCATTTTTCTAGTTGTCTTTCATTTTCCATTATTTATTTTTGTTTTTTTATTTCATCATTATTTTTTTACTTTATTCTATTTTATTTTCTTCTTCTTATTCTTTATGGCAATTAGATTTTGCTTAGGATACAATAAAACCAAGCCGGCTACTTCGAGGATTCAATTTCAAACGGTTCGAGATGCTTCCCCACGTTCACCTCCAATCTTATCTGGTTTCTTTTCATAGACTTCATCCAAAAATTCAGGAAGTGTTACTTCTCCCCTTCTCTTTTGATTTTATTATTACATAATTGTTTATCTATCTTTGTACATTGAGGGCAATGTACATCTTAAGTGTGGGGGGTAAAAGTACCTAATTTTTTGCATTATTCTCAAATTTGCATTATTCTCAAATCCTGAATTGAGTCTTGTTTTCAAGTATTTTTCTCATATTACTAATTAGGATGAAATTTCTATAGATTTATGATTTGTATTGATATGTTTTAGAGTAAGTCATATTTAATTACGCATTGATGATTAAATTTAAAGGATACTAAAGAATCGAGCATGATAAGTCTACTTTCTAAAATTAAAATTAATAGGTCGTTGAACCTAATTTGAGTATTCCTTTGAAGTGTGAAATTCTGAGGATTGATGTCAAAACACCCATAATTTTGTGAGATTTGAGCCTTATAGAGCATATATTCTTTTTCATGCTCACTTTATTGATTATGAGTGTGTCAACTTTGAACTGTTATTCTAGAACTTGCCTCGTTTATGCATGTCGAGACCATATTAATGATTTGATATACTGAGATGATAAAGGCACCTAGGTTTTAACCCATTCACTCCACTAAAAAGCCTACTTACATAAATAACCCTTAGTGAACCCATTTGATCCTAACAACCCTTTTTATTGAATTACCCATTTGATATTAACCCAAAACCCTTTGTATTTGTTATCAACATTCTTTTGACTACCCCTCTATCGAGAATTGATTTGATCAGTTGCCAAATTAGGTTATTTCAATTATCAAAGTTCCTTCTATTATGTTTTTTTTAGTCTAGTTTGTTCTTAAAGAAAAAATAGCTTAGAGTGTATAAAAGAGCTTAGAGCATTTAAACTCTAATTGTTGAAGAAAAGCTCAGATTAAAGTATTATCAAATTTTAAGTGATGAAAATATTCTTTATTATATAGTAATTATCAATAGTGGTATTATTAGTTTTCATTCAATATAAATATTCATTGTTTTTAGATTAGGTAATTAGTCAATTCAATCTCAATTCTAACCCTCTAATTCAGCCTGTATCCATACCATTAACCTTAGCCCCGTTACAACCTTGATAAAGACCTTTTGATCTGTGTATCATCTCATATCGATGGTGGAGATTTGATTTTCGAGGCAAGCCTATGGGATTAACTTTTGAGTTCGACTTATGAGTGCTTATTCTTGAACCTTAAACACTTTGAGTGATTTGAGTGAACCTTTAGTGAGGATGTCAATCCTTGTCGATTTTGAATTAAAGGTAATTATTTAGATAATGGGAGACACCTATTTTTTCGTACAACAAAGGTATGACTTATCTTGATTGAATCTTTAGGGTTCTTTGAGTTAAATTTTCCATATATAAATTATCTATGAATTATGATGAGACATTGTCAATAGGAATTATGAATTATGGAAAGTTCGTTTTCATTGTAAGTTGAGAATTTTTCTTGAGGACAAGCAAAAGCTTAAGTGTGCCGTAAAAGTAATATATTTTAACCCTAATTTTTAGTATGCTTTTGGATGATTTTGCCCTTGATTTATGTAAAAAGGTGATTTTAATCCTTTCTTTTCATGTTTATACTCGGAAAGCACCGAGGGCGAAAAGGACGAAACAGGCTTAAACGGGCCAATTTGGGCCAAAGAGAAATCGACATACGGACTTCAAGCCACATGGCCATGCCTTGTCAAATTACTTCACACGGCCATGCCATGATTTACACGGTCGTGCCCCAATCGAAAGAATCGAGACACTATCAAGATGATTTACACGGGTGTGTGCCATGGTCGTGCCCCTGCCGCGGGAAAGAGCAATTTCACTCAGATTTGGATGCTTGAAGGCAAAGAAACACATTCCTAAGTCTACTTAAACATCATAGGAGGAATTATTGAATTAGGATACTTAGGATCCAAGTAAAAGCATCTCAAAGCCTATATAAACACCCAAGGTAACAACTAAAAAGGGAGTTCGGCAGAAGCCGAAACAGGATGGCTTTTTTCAGAGGCTTTTGCCGAAGCTTTCATCTTTTAGGGAATCACTTGAAGATAGCCAGTTGATCCATCTCAAGAAGCCAGAAGTCTATTCAAGACGGAGGATCTCTCCTTCAATTCCTTCAGGGAGTTTTAGGGATTTCTTATGTTTTGTTTCATCTTTTCTCTTGACATGTTTTCTTATTTAGTTATGAACTAAACCCTTCAAATGCCTAAAGGGGATGAAACCTATGATGGATTTTGTTTTTTGATTTCTAAATTATATGAGAAGTACTTAGTTTGCTCTTAATTATGTTGCATAATTTAATCTAATGTGCTTAGGTAGAGGAGGAATAGACCCTACCAAAGAGTAGATCTAGCATAATTGAGCGGAGTTGATCGGGCGCCTAGAGATAGGGTTACTAGATTTTGTCGGATTAGGGTGAAACCTAATATGGGAATCCATTGATCGATTTACTACTTCCTTAGGGGGTTATTATAAGAGAATGAGAGTTCCACTAATTAACCTAAGGTTAGACGTTATTCGCCTCGATAGAGGGTTTAATATAGGTTAGGGAGTCTCACGGATCAAGCTAAGTAAAGAAATCATATGGTTTAGGGTTAAATAATAAGTGAAGTCATAGGTGGATTCTTCCTGAGGGTATCATCTTCATCAACTGAGTTTTCTTAATGTCTTTCTCCCATTCAATCTTTTGTCTTTGCATTTAGTTTTAGTTTTTCATTACTTTATTAAACCAATCACTCCATATTTTGGGCTAAATAATAGAAAGAAAGTGAGTAGCAGTACTTTTAGGTTCCCTTGGGTTCGATAAGATATTCTTGCCTAAACTATACTACTGTTCGATAGGTGCACTTGCCTTTATCATTATCATAGTTAATCTACAGGTTCGATCATTCTTTTTATAAATATTAAAATGCGAATATTTGACACGATCAGTGGTGACTCTCGTTTTTCATTTTCAAAATCAAAGTCAACCCTATTTTTTAAAAAAATGGTTTCGACAGCTTGGTGGCTCCACTTGGGACAAAAAAGAGAGTCTAACCATAAATTTTATTTTTATCAAAAAATCAAAAATCTGTTTTAAATTTACGATTGCTCTGTTGCATTTTATCCGTCATTGTCGTGGTTTTCATCATAGTATGCTTGCTTTGTTGGTTTAAATTTGTTAATGTGTCTCAGGATTTTTACATTGCCTAAGTCAGTCGATTTTACCCCTCTTAAGTGGGAGTGAGAATCTATTCCTTCGTGAGGTCTTCACCTCCGTATAGGATAGTGGATCACTTTCGGGATACATCCGTACCTATGTCTTCGTGAGATTTTCATCTCCGTATAGCCATAGGGAAATGTATTCCCCTAAACTGAACTCGGTCTGTATGAGCCTATAATAGGTGAGGATCATGAAATCTACCGGTTCAGTACCTTTACCCTAGAACAAAACCCCCAAATAGCAAGCCTTAAGAGCCCACCTTAAGTAGAGCAGCGCCAAACCCTAGTGGTCACCCGAGTAGGTGCTTTACTTATTTTTCTTTAAACTGTGTATGAAGTACTGACTTGCTTTGTTTTTGCTTTGTTTGCATGGCATTTTCATCACAAAAAGGGTGTTGATGCACATTCGATTCCTAAATAGATAACTTATCATGGAAAAGGGGTTTATTGATAAAGTGGAGGATAATGCGACCGTCCGGATTTAGGTCGAGACAACACAGCAAAAGAAGGGTGACAGTCTGATCGAGGGATACGTATCCGAGTTGTGGGATTTCACCCATATCAGCGTGACTCAAAATAATATTCAAGAATAAAAGGACCAGTGGAATGATAAGAACAAGTAGTTGTTTTACTGAAACTATGGAGATTTGCCCTATCTGCTCGATGTGAAGGTAGACAAGCATTATTTCGAGCCCTCACCCAATTCTATAATCCTACCTACAGTTGTGTCACTTTTGGGAAAGTTGATTTGGCACCTACCGTGGAGGAGTATATGGCCTTACTTCTTTGCCCGAAGATTCAAACCGACAAAGCATATTCAAGAGCCACTAATGTCCCAACCTTTTTGAAGAAATTGATGAGCATCACAGGGTGAGTGAGTAGTGGGTCGCAGCCCAGATCGAGCACAAATGAAATAGTAAGTGTATCCCTTGGAAAAAAACTTGAGGGATTTGATTCTATCACATCTAGATGTGAAGAAAAGGGTTGATGCATTCGCTTTGAGTATCTACAATTTGGTCATCTTCCCCAAGGCATTGGTGCATGTAGATGAGGTAGTTTCAGATCTCTTTGATTGACTTGATAAAAGGGTCATGCCAGTTCTTGTGATTTTGGCAGAAACTTTCAGATCCTTAAATGCTTGCTGGAGAGCTGGCGAGGGCAGATTTATAGGGTGTGCGCAACTGTTGTTAACATGGTTTCATAGCAATTTTTGGAAAGTTAAAAAGGTCTCCTATCGAATCTTCTTCGAAAACTATTCTCCCTTGAAAGAGATAGTGGCTATGCCAAAGCAGGATGATATTACGAAGGAAAGGTGGATGATGATTCTCCAAAGTCTGCAAGAAGAAGACATCAAGTGGAGGGCTCCTTGGATGGTCCCCGACGAGATCTTGTATCGATGTGGAGATTTTGATTGGGTTCCCTTGCTTGGGATATGGGGGGCTGTCGGGTATGCCCCATACTTGTGCTAAGGTAATATAGGTCAAGGTAGTTCGCACCGGCAACACAAGGACTAGCTTAGTGTGAGTTTGTATACAAAGGGGATAACTACAAAAAAAAAGTTCGTGAGATATCAAACGCCTGGAACCAAACTCGTAGAATGAAGAGGTTTGCTGCTAGTCCAACGACTACCCTTGAGTATGACCGGTGGTGGGGTCAGAGAATCAATGACAACATCCCCACATCAAATGAATAAAATATCCGATCATTAGAAGAACACTTGCAGGTGGTCCCGTCTGAACAATAGATCATCAAACAAGATTCTGAGAAGAAAAGTTTAGAACTAGGAAAAAGAATTGAGCAGTTGAAGGAGGAGAAAATGTAGCCAGGGCTAGATGTCTATGTCCAAAAACTAGAAGTCAAGAAATCGAGGAAGGGAAAGAATAAGGCTAAAGAGGATTTGGACTGTTTGAAGATGGATTACAAGAAGTTGTGTATGTCAATAAGAACTGTGGGTTTGGGTAAAACGTCTGAGCAATGGCAATAAGAAATCCAAAAAGAAAAGACTAGAGCTGATCAGTGGGAGAAAAAGTTCCATGATACTCAAGTACGGGAAGATGCTTTAAAAAAGATCTTATTGGAGAGCCAAAATGAAAAGGATAAGTTAAGAGCTCGGGTGGCAGAGGTAGAAAAGTTACTAGATCAGAATCGTAGTTGCAACTCTGCAATTGAATTAAGGGCCAGCCTAAGTAAGATTGAGGAAATAAAGAGGATAGAAGAACTTGAAATCGCGCTACAAAACTGTGAGCTCCGGGTTGAACTATTAGAAGTAAATAATGAGCGGTGGAAAGATTAGCTTCATCGATCTAAAGACTAAGTTAGGGATAGGGATTACGTCATGGGTGAAGCTTTAGCTCAAGTGCGAGAGGTGGCTAATCATATACAAACATTGGTAGTCCAAGCTGATGTACTGAGTTTTAAATATGAGTCAGAGTCAGATCGAGGCCAAGAGTTAGCTAGACTTCTTAAGCCAGTCAAGGCCTTAAGCACTAGGGCAAAGCTAATATGTAATCCATTTTATGTAAAGAAATTTATTTTCTAGAAATGTTATTATAATGAAATTGAATCAAATTCAATGCCTTTTCTTTTTGCATTCATTGCATTCACGCATCAGCATTGCATTGCATTGTGTGCACTAAAACTCACAAAGAGACTCTAAAATCGTAGCAGTTACCCTATAACATCATTATCAGTACACGAAGAAAGACTAAAGTCATGGACCACAAGTTAGAAAGATTGGAGCAAATGTAAAGAGAGATGCAAGATCAACTGCAAATACAGATGCAAGAGCAGTTGGCCAAAATCTAACATGATATGAGGGATCAAATGCTAGAATCCCAAAGAAACATGATGAGCCAATTAGAGCAGTTGCTGGTTGGGGGCTAGAAAAAGGAAAGAGTCCTATGATCAATACTGGAGAAGACAATGAGGACCCTGCTTATCCTCCAAGCTTCACCCCAAAAAACACCCAAGCACAACCACAAAGTGTGTCTGTCAACATCAAACCTTAATATCAAACCGATATTTCGGCACCGATAAACTTCTCGACGAGTTCAGGCTCTAACCCCAAAGACAATCCAACAAATCTAGTTGCCTCAACCTTGATGATATAGCGAAAATGGAAAAACGAGAGTGGAGCTCCAAAAGCAACTAGAAGGCAGATGCAAATGGCTAGAGGAGAAATTCAATACGCTGGAAAGCTCTGACTACCATTGTGGAATTGACACTAAAAAATTGAGCCTGGTCCCAGATCTAGTGCTCCCTCCAAAGTTCAAAATGCTAGAATTTGAAAAATATAACGGGACCAGCTGCCGTGAGGCTCACATTACGATGTTCTATCTGAGGATGACCAGATATGTCAATAACGATCAGTTATTGATTCACTGTTTCTAAGACAGCTTGACTAGGGCTGCAGCCAAATTGTAACGCCCCAACTTTTGGGCCTAGATGAAATGGCTTCGCGTATCGGAGAGATTGGAATTTAGCTGTGCAAGTGAATAACACAATTGACTATCTGCTTTAGTGGTTAAGTGATTTAGCATTGTTTAGGAGTGTTGGAGAAGTCCTGGGTTCAAACTTGGTTTCAAGCATGTGGTCTAGTGGTTGTGGTGTCATTAAGGTTGCAAGGGAGCCTGGGTTCAAGTCTTGGCTCTTGCAATTTGTTTTGATTTTTATTTTAAAGGAACTTGGACTTTGGCCTTTAGACCTTTTAATTTATTGATGGTAAAACGTGACACAAATAGAGTGGGTGATCTAGTGGCAAGGTGGCACTACATGTGTGGCAAGGAGTCTGAGGTTCAAGGCATGACGTGTGTAATTGTATGTTTATTTTGCTACTTGAGCTGGGGAGGTGTTGGAACTAGACCGGAACTCTGTGGTTGAATTGGTCATAAGAATTTGAATTGAATTTGAATAGGGAGTTGGAGGAAATCAAGGAGAAAATTCGGTCGAGGGATTGGGGGAGATTTTTAAGGAATTTGAAAAAGGGAGAAGTTGTAGCCGAATTGGGTAGCTGGTATGTGCATATTTGACTAGGGGATCCTTTTGTGCATTTTCGGCAATTGTAAGTGCTTGGAAGGGATTTCTTTTCTCCTGTTGGCAAGTGGTGGCCGAGTCTTGTAGGTCAATTTCGGCACTTTGCTATTTTCAGTTTTTGCCTCTTTGACTTTGTGCTTTCCTCTTTTCTTAAGTGGATGAATACTTTATTTTTTTTCCCTCGCACTGTCTTTTTTTTCTGTTTTCTTTTTACTGTGGAAACCGAATGCCTTGGTAGTCAATAACCTTATTTTCTTCTCTTGTTGTTAACTTTTATCTTTTCCCCTCAGGTTCATTCTTTCTTTTTGGTTATTCTTCTCTAGTCGATTGCCTCTTCTCCAACTTTTCTCTTTTCTCTTTCGATATTCCCCTATGCTTATTGCTCTTTTGGCCAAATATTCTGCTTCTCTCCCTATTTTTGGCCGATTGTTTCAGTGCTCTGCCATTGGTGTTGTTTCGGTCTTGCAAGGGTTCTGAGGAATCGATATGTATTCATAAGTTCTCTCTGTTGTTCTCTATTATTACAATATGTGTTCAAATCTGTTTCTTATACTTTTCCTAAAAGCCGAATACTCATCCATCTTATTCTTTGATTACCGTGTAACAGCCCAATTTAGGGGCTAGAGGGAATAGTGATCTCGGGATCACTAATCCGAGATTAGAGAAATTTATTTTCATGATATCTTGTGAATTAGATTATGATTCTTTAAGTACATGAGAATTTTTGTACTTTAATTTTATCGATTTCATGTTTAATAGCGAAAAAAGACTAAATCACATAAAGTGTGAAAGTTCCATTCTATAGGCTAAAGGTACCAAATAGCCATAGATTGTTAATTTGAGGTCTTTAAAAGGCAATGGCCTGCCATAGACTACATAGGAGACAAAGATGGACAATGTTGGTCAAAGTTGGTGATGGTTGGTGACTTATTTGATTTGTATTAAGAAAATAAGGAGAGAAAATATGTCATCTTTTCTCCTTCTCTCTTCCACCGAAAATTAGTAGCAAATAGGGGGAAGAAAGCTTCAAAAATTTCAGCACACTCATCTCTTCACAAGTAAGTGTTCTAGTGAACTTTTCTTGGAGATAATTGTACTTTTGAGACCCCTAGAACTTAAGCTTTCATATGAGGGGGCTAATGTGCAATATGGTGAAGACTTTAGAGTTTTTCCATGAAAGCCTTCATTGTTATTTGCTACATTTTTATGGAAGAAATTGAGTCTTAGTTGTTAGATGAACAACTTTTTGTGACAGGTGTTAGCATGAAAACACCAAATAGGACATTGATGAAAAGGTTACAAAATTTGTAGTAAGTATGTGAAATGTTGAGTTTTGATGATAGCTATAAGAGAATTAAATGTTCACCTAGGCTTGTTGATGGTAGAAATACGATTAAAATTTATTTTCGAGCCTAGGGGCAAAATGGTCATTTTGCCAAAGCCTAAGGGCAAAGTAGTAATTTTGCCAAAGCATGACTATTAAAATGCTTTATTAATGTGAGTATCAAAATGAGTTAATTTGCTATTATAGAGCAAGAAGAACTGAGAATCCACCTCGCTCGGGGAAAGAATAAAGTCTAGGACTAGACCGTCGAGTTAGCCCATTTTGAAATCGAGGTAAGTTTGTATGTGATAGATTCAACATTTATGTTAGCATGTTAAGAATGCTTGGCATTATATTGATGCATGATGCTCTACTAAGTTCAGTAGTTAATGTTGAATGACATGTTGAAGTCTTAGTGGACTATATTGATAATGAAAATGCTATAATCGAGAAGTGAAATAGATAAGGCCACGTATAAGACCACCTTTGGGACATGGCCTCGGCACCAAGTTGAGATCTCGTATAAGACCATATCCGGGATATTGCTTCAGTAATGAATATGAGAATCGTATAAGACCATATCCGGGAGATGCCATCAATACTTGATGTGAAAGTCCATATAAGACCATATCCGAGATATGTCATTGGCATTTAGAAGTGATTCCATATAAGACCATATCCGGGATATGGCATTGCCATTTAGAAGTGACTCCATGTAAGACCACATCGGGGATGTGGCATTGGCTTTGTATCTACATTAATGATGATGTATATGCGTCTTTTACTATCCCTAGTGACTAATGGGAAAAGTAGATGAGTTTAGAAGTAGAAATGAGAATTGTACTAAAGTCATGTGAATGAGTGAATACAGGTACTTGAGAATAAGTCATGAAGAAACGATTACGATGTGTGGCACGGTATGTGCTAAATAAGGGAAATTGTAAGTAAGTATGGCATGAAGCCTATGACTTGTTTATGGTTATTTAATGCCATGGATGGATTAATTATGAGCTTACTGTTGTTATTTATTTCCATGCAAACTTACTAATCTTTATGCTTACCCCTTTCATTTCTCTTTTTACTCATCGTGTTGCAAGATAACTTGAGAGGCTGCGGACGTCAGAGTTCAGAAATCACACTATTCTTATCACTTTAGTATAACAATTTAGACTTGTTTTGAGTATGGCATGCACAGGACTTGAGTATTTTGTTAAGTTGTAATTATTAGCCACAGTGTTGGCTATGTAAGTTACTAGTTACTAAAGTCATTTTGTAAATGGTCTTAAGTTAGGCAATTACTTGGAAAATTCTTTTGCTCAATGAAGATGATTTTCATGAAGTATATGCCCTTGTGTATGTCTTGGTTCTTTGAATTCCTAGATATACCAATTAGTCATCTTTTAGATTGGAATGCTTTAAATTGAGTTCTTGGATGTGCCTTTGGGTTATGAGTTGTGTTGATTTGAATTGGAGTATGTTTGTGTGCAATGTAGGGTGGCAAAAGGCTTTGTAGATAGCCATCTAATTGTCCACACCGGTAGACACACGGACGTGTGTCTAGGCCGTGTGTGACACACGGTAAGCCCTATGGGCATGTGGATCGACCGTGTGTCCCATTACATGCTAGGTTTGCAAGTCAGTATGCTCCACGGGCAGAGACACGACTTAGGACATGGGCATGTGCCCAGGCTGTGTGAAGTCTGCACATTAATTGTGGAATTTAATTCGACACACGGGCATGTGCCTTGGCCGTGTGACCTTAGTGAGGTGATGATGTCATAGTTAGAATGCCAAGGTTTTGACACACGGGCTAAGACACAAGCGTGTCAAGGCCGTGTGAGGGACAGGGAGTGTGTCCTACCATGTGAAATTGGTGAGGATCGACCATGAGTGGAAGAAACGGGCATGTCTTAGGGGTACACGGGCGTGTGACCATTGTTTTAAAGAAAAGTTTTCCAAGCTCGTAAAAGTTCCCTAATAAATTCTCAAACCTCTCAGAGGTTTGATTAGAACCCTCATGGTAGAGAATGAGCAAGATATGGGTTTAAATGAAATTTTATAGCTCTATTTGAGATGTTTAAGCGAGATAAGTTAGGTAATGCCTTAATCCCAATTCTGGCTTTAGATCCAAGTAAGGGGTGTTACATACCGAAGGTTAGTTTCCTAAGTTGATCATTGGGTTTTTGGATTTCTACAAGAAGTGAAGGGGTGCAAGCATTTCAAAATCAATTGAAACTCTTTCGTTATTCAATCAAGAACTCTCGGTGGGTAAAGAGTATTCTAGTAAAGTGACGACAAACGTGCCAGCTGGGATTGAGTGCGCAACCTGTACTCCACAGTTTATGTAGCGTAAAGTGTAGGCTATTCAGGACTTTCCGCCAGGATGCGAAAGGGTGGCTGTACCAAACTCCGGTTCGAGTCGGCTAATCACAGTCGACCAATCTAGTCAAGGCAAGCTGTAGTTGACCTCTCGGTTAAGTGGTTGCTAAGAGTTTTTCTTAACATTAATTGTTTAGAGATTAACTGAATGTTATGTTTGAATATAGGTTCTGGCGATCGTGATTTCTTAGTACTCTGTGTGATCAGGTGTGTAACAGTACCCTGTATTCGATAGTTGGTGAGAAAGTCGATAGAGTGTGTGTAACCACACTCCTTCTAATCGTAGATCGACAAAATTCCAAAAAGCCGAAGTACCAGTGATTGATGCCACACGAGTGTGCGATCCCATGTGTGGTGGACCGAGCCCACGAGTATGGGCATAAGATGGTTGAGGCCACCATGAGCGTTCTCATGGGCTTAGGTAGTTTTGGGTCGCGTTGGGGCCGAAATCGGTCGTGTGGGCCCCACACATATTAAATTTTCATATTGTGGTAAATGTTAGACCAAGTCGTGTAGTCCACATGGCTAGGGTCATTTTTCGGTAATGGGCTATATGGGCCCACTAGGCTGATGGGCCCTACACAGATAAAATGCATGTTATATGGTTTCTATTGGTTTGAATTGTGTTGTTCATATAACCGAGGCTATTTCTAGGCTATTTGGCCCACACAAGCGTGTGGGCCCACTAAGGCCAAATAATGGGCCTTAGGCCCATTTGCACTGTTATGTCTGTTTGGGTTACTTAAGTCGCTCGAGACGACGGTAGACCTTCTGTTGGATCGTTAATCCCCAATTTGTAAAATTACCAAAATACCCTCGATTTGTAAAATTACCAAAATACTCTTGATTTGTGAAATTACCGAAATACCCTCGATTTGTGAAATTATCAAAATACCCTCGAATTATGAAATTACTGAAATACCCTCGATTTGTGAAATTACTAAAATACCCTCGATTTATGAAATTATCGAAATACCCTTGGATTGTGAAATTATCGTAATATCCTCGATTTGTGAAATTACAGAAATACCCTCAAATTATAAAATTATCGAAATACCTTCGCTTTGTGAAATTACTGAAATACCCTTAATTTGTGAAATTATCGAAATACCCTCTGTTTGTATAGTTACTGAAATACTCTCGATTTGTGAAATTATCAAAATACCCTCGAATTGTGAAATTATTGAAATACCCTTGATTTATGAAATTACCGAAATACCCTCGGATTGTGAAATTATCGAAATACCCTCGACTTGTGAAATTATCGAAATACCCCTAAATTGTAAAATTACCACAAAAACCCATAATTTGTAAAATTATTGAAATACCCCCGGATTGTAAAATTACCAAAATGCCCCCAATTTATAAAATTATCGAAATACCCTCGATTTGTAAATTATCGAAATGCCCTCGATTGGGAAATTACTGAAATACCCCTGATTTGTAAAATTACCTAAGTACCTCTGTAGGGTAGAATTATCGAAATACCCCTGCAGGGTAGAATTACCAAAAACCCTCATATGGAAGAATTACCGAAATACCTTTAAAGGGTAGGATTACTGAAATACCCTTATACGGTAAAATGACTAACTTAGACTATGAATTTGACTGATTTGACTGTGATTGTATGACTGTGTTTAACTGACTTGACTGGTATGCTTTTAATATATGTTTAAATGACTGTTACTGGGCATGGCCATTTTGCATACACGTGTAATTATTGAGCATGACATATACGACATATTGCATGGGGTTGGGACATTTATATGGAGGAAGTTCTGATAGGGTTGCACGAGTTGCATGAGACGACTGTGGATCCAGTATTGATCTATTAAGGTTGCACGGGTTGCATGAGACAACTGTGGAACGACAGACGGCTTAAAGCCGCTTAATCTGATTATGGCTCTGTTCCATCTTGATTATGGCTTTGTGCCAATTGTATTTACCCGTGGCTATGTGTCTAACATATATATTGATGACTCTGTGTCAATCATAATTATCCGTGGTTGTGTGCCAATTGTATTACCGTCGCTGATGGCTATGTGACAAACTTATTACAGTTACCGATAGCTTTGTACCATCCTGATTATGGCTCTGTGCCATCCTGATTATAGTTTATAACCATTCTATTTATGGCTTTTAGTTGTTCTGTTAACTGGCAGCGTTGCTACGATATTTATGGCTTTTAGTCATTCTGTTGACTTAGTTCCGCAACCGGTGTTAAGCTTGGTGTGTTGGCTGGGTGGGTAGATTTTCTCCCTACAAGAGTGTAGGGTTGGTACGGGTGGTGTGTTGGCTGGATCGGGGTGGGATGCATCCTCATACTGTTGCATATCTGTTTATGAGATCTATCACTGTAATAGGCTTAGGCCACTGGTTTTGTTATTGGTTTGGGCTAGGCCCAATTGATTCTACTAAGGCTTGTGACCCAAATGATATTGTAAGGGGTTTTGGCCCACGTATGCTCTAAACTGGACTGTACTGCTACTGTTAAAGGGCCTTGGCCCAAACTATTTCAGTTTCTATTTCTGTATACTTACTTTTACTCTTGTAAGGGGATTACACACTGAGTTTTCATAAACTTACCCCATTTTTAACTATGCAGGTAATCTCCAACATTAGGACGGTTCAGAACTGCGAGGGATCGGAGGTGGTCACACGATCGCTGATGCTCTGCTGTAGACTTTTTATTGAAATTTTATATTTTCGCTTTTAATTTCTGTAATAAGGCCTCTCTAGATTTAATTCTGATTTTGGGATTTGGTTACGTTTTATATCTCATTATCGTAAACAAGTTTTGTACCCAATTACTATTTTTAAAACATATGTTTTAAACTTCTTTACCTTAAATTAGCTTTCGTAATTAAAAGATTTTTAATAAAGTTAATAATGTTTTTAAAAGTGATTAACTTTTCAATGAACCATGTTTTGAAATTGAATGAACACAAACGAAGACTTTAGTTTTTAAATATTAAGGAAGGTTTTCAATGAAAACATGGTTTTTGAAAAACACTTCAATGTGACATGCCAGATTTGGGCATAACATTGGGCTGGGTTTGGGGTGTTACACAAATTGTATAATAAGCTAAATCGCGCCTAAATTAGTTCGTAGAAGGACCTAGCATAGGCCTTCATGAAATAATGTGGCTACGTGATAGATATGGCGCCTGACAGAATTATGTTGCAAAATATAGAGAAAATGCCAAACGAAAGTTTCAGGCAATATGTTCAAAGGTGGAGGGAAGTCGCCATGCAAGTCCAACCTCCACTTCTAGAAAAGGAAACTACCATGCTCTTCATTAATACCTTGAAGGCACCTTTTATCTATCACATGCTAGGAAGCGCAACTAAGAGCTTCTCAGAGATAGTGATGTCAGGCGAAATGATAGAAAATACAATAAGGTGCAGAAAAATAGAGGTCCGAAAAAGCACAAAGAGGTCGGTCCCAAGAAAAAGAGAAAATGAGGTGAATAGAGTGAGCACATATAACAGGGGTTACTTGAAACCAGTCACTATGAACCAACTAAGAACGATAACCACTGACCATCAAGGCCCATCAAGACAAGAGTCCAACACAAGGTAAAATACGGAGAAACTCTAGTTTACACCTATTCCAATGATGTATAGGGAGTTGTACCAACGTTTATTTGATGTACCTATTGTGTCCCCTTTCTACCTAAAGCCAATGCAACCCCTGCACCTCAAGTGGTACAATGCGAACGCCCAATGCGAATACCATTCAGGAATCACGGGATACTAGATAGAAAACTGCACCGCTTTTAAAAAGTTAGTCGAAAGGCTCATCACAATGGGCATTTTAAAATTAGATGATCCATCTAGTGCAGAAACTTCATTACCCAACCTTGTTGATAATGGGGTAAAATCGATAGTCGAGAACACAGGGAAGAAAATCAAGGTGGATATTACAGAAGTGAAAACCCCATTGAAAGAAGTTTGGAAGAAAATGGTGGAAAGGGGGTTAATAACACAAGACTCGAGGAATAGGTCCTGAGAAGCAATGAATTATTGTGAGTTCCACGATGAAGGAGATTATGAGATTAAAAAATACAGTAAACTTAAGGGCTTAGTACAGGGTTTAATGGACAATAAGGAGCTCGAATTCTTTAAATATACTGAAGGAGAAGAGGTATGCGCCTTAGAGGAAGGGTCGACAGAGAAGGTCTATGAGGCAAACCACTCGGTGGTAGTCGTCTCATGACCAAGAATCAGTGGAGCCGGAGCAAGAATTCCACTAAAAGTTGTAATCTAGTGACCTGTTGCTTTTCCTTATAAAGATAGCAAAAGGGTACCTTGGAACTATGACTACAATGTGACAATCCCGTAAGAGGTAGGCCCAGTCAGCATGCTAGAGGAATGTCAGGATGTGGGTTTCTATACATGTAACGGAAGACGTTATGATGCCTCAAATATAAAAGCCAAACCTGTAAAAGGGAAATCTATGGTCAAACAAAGGACAGAGAAGCCAAAACTACCTGTTAATGAGCCCATAAATGAGAAAGAAGTGAAGGATTCTTGAAATTCCTAAAACACAGCGAGTATAATGTTATGGAACAATTACACATGCAGCCAGCTTGCATATCGGTACTAGCTTTACTCTTAAGCTCGGAGACACACCGTAACGCGCTCATGAAGGTGTTAAATGAAGCCTACGTCACTGTAATATCCCGGGTTAAGGGCTATTTTGTTTTGGCATTGGTTGCATGATTAATTGCTTGCTATGATGTTGTTTGGGTGTTTTCGGGGCTTAGTTGTAGGCTAGGAGTGAGCTTGGGTAGGTGGTGAAATTTTTGTTTTGGGCTTTAAGGGATAGGAGCTGAAGGTGCTGGGGTTTATGATTAATTTAAGTGAATTTGTAACACAAGAAATGAGCTGGTGAAGTGGCAAGGCATGCGCCACTTGGAGCATGGGTGTGGCGTCAATTGCAAGGGGGAGGTCTTGAGTTCAAGTCGCGAGAATCCCACCCCTTTTGCATCCATTTTGACGGCATGGAGGGGGAGAGTTGTGGGAAATTTGAACTCTAGCTTGGACCTTGTCAACACATTCAAACGGTGGATGGAGAGCAATTGTAGGAGGGAGACTTGGTCTTTGCCATTTGAATTGGTGGTGTGAGAGCAAATAGGGGAGGTTGGCGATTTTGAGGAGTGTTTGGGGAGCTTGGGAAGTGTGAAACTCCCTTGGCCTTTTAGGTGTATTTCGGTCTTAGGGAGGGACAATTAAGTTTTTCTTTTTTTCTTTTGTGTCAACAAGTGATTCTTAGTTTAGTCAAAGCTTGCAAAGAAAACTCTCTTCACTTGCAAATAGCCTAAGCCGAATTTCACCCATTTTGTTGTGTATTTTTTGAAACCAAAACCAGATTTTGTTTCTTTTCAACTCATGAAACTAGCTCCTTTGACTCTCCTTTCCCTTCTCATATTTTCTTTTCTTGGGCCGAAAACCCAAAGCATTGGTCTTTTGAATTTGCTTGTTGCTTCCACCTTTTCTTTTTGTTTTGTAGAAGCGAATGCCTCTCTCATTCCCTTTCTTCTCTTGTTGCTTGTAAACCGAAACTAGCCTTCTCTCTTTTTGACCGTAACACATTTCACCAAAACCTACATCCTCCATCTTTTTCATCTAAACCGAAAGCTACCACAAGCAAACCCTTACCGATTTTGGTCATTTGTAGCCGAAAGCTCTTTCTCTCCTACTTCCCCTTTTCTTTTGTTCATTTGGTGTAGGCCGAAACTTCATTCTCCAAATACTTCCCTCTACTTCTTTCATTCAAAATCGAGAGCACTCTTTCTTCCTTGTTTTTCTTTTAAACTCTTCTTTTCGGGATTAAGGGTGTTAGCCGAACCTTCCTTGGTATTGGCCGAATATTGGGTGTTGTTAGGTGCCGATTTCCAATCGATTGGTAGTGGGTAAGTGTTGGCCGAATGGCCTTTCTCCTTCCTCTGGTACCTTACCGATTCTTAATATGTTGTTGGCCGATTGTGTTATTTGTTGGAAGGTACTAATCTTTTGTAAACCAATTTTCATAATAGGACATCCGGATCTAAGGAACGTTCTTGAGGAGTTTTCTTTCTCTGGTAAGCAGGCGGTGAGTAGTGGTAAGAACGAGTGCTGTATTCGATTTCGTTTAGTTTTCTTAAGACCAGTTGTTAAGAGATTAACCACTTTCTTTCTAGGGTGAAGCCGATTGCTGAAAGAACCACTGTTGGGTTCGGATTTGGTAGGAAACCAAATCTAGTTGAAGGTAAGGGTAAACCGATATACCCCTTTGATTTATTTGGTTATGGCCGAATGGTATGATGGTTAATCCATTGTTGGCCGATTGTAGGATTCGAGTTGTAGAAGTGATCGGGGGGGCGTAAATCGATTCTAGGGATTAATACCTTCGCTAATTCAGGTGTGTAAACTAACACACTGTCTTAACTTAATAATGTGATAACCTGTTGTGTAAGTGAAACAGTGTGATTGATTATCTCGATACCCATTGAGGTATGGATACGGATTCGGGTAAGTCCGTTTCATTATGAGTTATGTGATGATGATGATATCATGATTGTTGATACTTTGAGATGCCATATTAAGCATGTGAGCATGATAGCATGATTGCACGATTTTGCATCTAGTATGTTATGTGATTGGGTGATATGAGAGGAGGGGGAGTATGATATCCGTGTCTTTGGGACACCAGAGGTTTGGCACCTCCAGTGGTTTGGTACCACAATGATATTTTGTGACTTTGGGTCACCAGAGGTTTGGCACCTCAGCGTCTCGTCCCAGTGGCTTAGTACCACAGTGGGTTGGCCCCACAGTTGATTATACGGGATTGACGCCAGTGATTTGGTATCACACGATGGGTTGGCCCCATCATCGGATTTGTGACTACGGTCACCAGTGATTTGGTATCACATTGTGTCTTTGGGACACGAGGTTTAGCACCTCATTCGACTCGTCCTCGTGGTTTGACACCACCGTGGGTTGGCCCCACTTATGAGATATGGGATCGTCTGCTAGTGATTTGGTATCACATGATGGGTTGGCCCCATCATTGGATTATTTGTGACTTGGTCACCAAAGGTTTGGTACCACAAGATGGATATCGTGACTTTGGGTCACGGTGGTTTGGCACCACCGGTGGTTTGGTACCACACGGGGTAGAAAAGCGATATGGTTGGTTAGGAGCAGGTGCATTATCTGCATTATTACGTTATGATATGTGTGTTGGCATGTTATACCGGGGAGGAATTGTACCTGAGTCTTACGACTCACTCTCTCCTTGACTTTTCAGTGACACTTAGACGCGACATGGAGCCGGAATGAACTCGAGGTGCTCATGCCATCTTGAAATAAAGATTGCTCGGACTTCTTTATAAAAATTTGGTACACTAGCTGATTTATTTCTATTTTGTTATATTTGGGTTTGTAAATGGCCTCTTAAATTATGTTTTGAAATGTTATGTTTAAGTAGATTTTCAATATGCATTAACAAACCAATTAAGTGAAATGTGCTAAAACTTGGAAAGACAACGTTTTCAAAACTTCAAAACGATGTTTTAAACTATACCATCGGGTATCATACTATAACTTGGGATAAAATGAACTTAAAAGGTTTTCTAACTTAAATATGATTTTCTACTAAGTCATAAATGTTTTAGTAACAATAAGAAATAACTTAAGCTTCAAAACGAAATAAACTAGTTTTACCTACACATCGGATTACTTTTCAAAACTTTCTGGGTTTTCAAATACATCATCGGATTTTTAATCGAAATCTAATCGAGTTTTCCTCAAATGCAAAATTTCGCTAAGCGTTTTCACCAAACTGCTAGACTTCAACCTAAACCACCCAAAACCTTTTCCCTGTAGCATACCAAATTCGGTCGTGGTGTATTGATCGGGTTTGGGGTGTTACAGTCACTGATGATATATTAGTACACAAGCTACACCGTCTCGTCAACAACATAAGCACCGATAATTTCATTTTCTTTAATGACGATGAAATGCCATCGAGGGCATGAGATCCAGTAAAGCTCTGCCTATCACCACCCATTACAAAGGGCATGCATTATCGGTGGTACTGATTGACAATAGATCGACACTGAATTTATTGCCCCTAACCATGTTGAACAGATTGCCCATGGACAGCTCTCACATGAAGACATACCAAAACATAGTAAGAGCATTTGATGGCACTGAAAGGAAGGTAATGGAAAGGATTGAGATACCTCTCTTGATCAGTCCAAACACATACAAGGTAGACTTCTTAGTGATGGACATTAAGCCTTTTTACGATTGCCTATTAGGGAGGCTTTGGATTCATTCAGCAGGGGTGGTACTTTTATCACTGCGCTAAAAGCTAAAGTTGGTAACAAAGGGCCGACTGATAACGATAAACACAGAAGAAGATATTATAGTGTCCATTACCAGTAATGCGCCAGATGGTGAAGCGATAAAATGTTCCTACCGATCCCTGGAATTTGTGAACGCAACCTTCATCATCGAAGGAAGCAAGATCCCAATGCCCAAAACATCCAAAGCTACGAGGATGAGCTTACAACTAACAGTGGGAAAAGGAGCATCGCATACCTCCATGGACTGGTCAAAGTACCAATCTTGGCCGACAAATGAGATTGCTTTAGCTTGGGGTATAAGCCAGACGCGAAGTAGAGGAAGAAGGAGTTGGAGAAGAAGCAAGATCGAAGAAGGGCATGATTAAGTGAGAAAGAGGTCAAGTGGGAACCAATAACCTTCCCCAGTATATCCAGAACATTCATGTCAGAAGGAATTATTCACCCTGAATGAAAGATGACAAGGAAATGAATTGTTGAAGATATGATGGGAAATCTAAGCGTCAACGCCACATTTGAAGAGGGAATGGTGGAAGAAAACTTATCGGGCATCTGCCCTTATGAGCTTGGAAGTGTTCTGAACAACTGGACTACGAAAGAGATTCCTGTAGTTTTTAGAGCTAATTCAGAGTAATGTTCAAAACACGCTAGTTTCTTTAAGCCCAGAAGCAATAAGAATCCAGTTGTGAAATAGGCTCATGTATAACATCTTTATTTCAATAAAAAATGCATTTTTTTGTATCACTCTGAGCAAATATTCTTTTATTCTTTCATTTCATTCATAATCACACCATACAAATAGCTATTCTTAGATTCATTTGCTCTTTGGATATTCCTTCGTGCCTACAACAAGTATCCAGATATCAACGACATGAGCAACGCTACTACTGACCCATAATCTCCTTTTGAGCGAGACATGTGTCTAGAGGGATCTTAGGATTTTGAAGATGACAGAGACTGTAACTTATCTCTGGATTTGTTAAGGACGGCAGAATAAGAAGAGAAATAGATCCTACCTCACAAGGAGACTGTAATAGTCTAATTTTGGGGCTAGTCGGAATAGTGGTCTCAGGATCACTTATCCAAGGTTGAGGGAAGTTATTTTAGTATTAATTTATGTGTTATGGCATTAATATATGGCTATATGAAAATTTTTAGTGCTCTGAGTTTAGCAATTGTATGTTTAAAGGTGAAAAAGTACTAAATCGCATAAAGTGCGAAAGTTCCATTATAAGTGGTAAAGGTGTCTAATAGCCATATTGTAATGTACTTGGTTTAGACCACTCATAATAACGATGGGTTTTGAGACCACAAATCGAGGTTGAAATAATATTTTTAATGTTATCTTTGGTGTTGATTCTATGTGACATAGCCTGTGTGAAAATTTTGTGTGATAATTTTATTTATTGTGTGATTAATTAAAAGAAAAGACTTAATTACATAAGGTGCAAAATGCTATGTGCTGGTTTATATGTGCTTAATTGTTGTTGGCTTTTTAAGGTGGAGGCCTTATGTTGTTAATAATCCATTTTTTTATAGTGGATGGTTAAATGACAAGATAACCTTAATGTATATTTGTCTTATATGTTTATTAAAAGGTTAGTTTGGTAAATTAATAATTATGTTTAATATGTTATAATAAAACATGGAAAATGGCCATTGTTATCATATTTGCTCCACCGAAAATTAAAAGTGAAGGAAGGGTTTTAAGCTATGAAAATTTTGGCTATTATTCATCTTGATTTATGGCATGTTTGAGCTCAATTTTTATTAATTTCTACGTTTTCGTAATCGTTGCTTCGTGCTCTAATTAACCCATGTTGAAATTTTGTGAATTGATGATGTTTTTTTGATGAGCCATTGATGAATGCGTGAGCTATGTGCTAGTTGATAGTGAAATATGAAAACTTGGTGTTGGGTTAACATAGTTTGAATTGGGATTTTTAGTGAAATTGAGCATTTTAGACTTAATTGAAAAAATGAGTAATTAAAGGATTAAATTGTGAAATAAATGAAAGGTGTGGGCTTGTATGAACATAGTGAGAATTCAGCTAAGCATGGGTACAAGCAAATTATATGTATTTGGTGATTTGATATATTAAGGACTAAAGTGTCAAAATGTGTAAATGTGTGGGCTATTTTGTAAAATACCCTAAATATGTATGAATGGATCAAATTGAATGAATTTGTGATTCAATGGATTGAATTTGAATGTGTATAGACCAAGAAAGGAGAGGTTCGGATCGAGATCGAGGCAAGGATAAAGTGCTCCATTAATCGACTGTTTCACTATTCAACGTCCGAGGTAAGTTCGGATATAGTACAAGTTGTTAAATTTGTGTTCTATGTGATGTGAATTGAATAAATATCTATATAACTTTGAGCTTAGAAATACTATGGGTTGAATCGAATTAGAAAGCACTAAGTGTGCGAAATTAGAAACGCGATAGAAATGATAGGCACTGTGTGTGTGCGCTGATAGAAGCTTCGGCTCATTGAATCAGCACTATGTGTGCGATACCGATATAAACTTGTTTAACATAATGGAACTAAACATGCGATTACAAGTATGTTATGTCTACAAATTGGCACTAAGTGTGCGACATAAGCAAGGGAATAACAAAGATTGATCAAGTATAA